>SJYX01009773.1:211488-238683 GCA_006410675.1 Oreotragus oreotragus
TTATCTGGGTATTGAAGATCTTTTTTGTACAGTTCATCTGGTATTCCTGCCACCTCTTCTTAATATCTTCTGCTTCTGTTAGGTCCATACCATTTCTATCCTTTATCGAGCCCATCTTTGCATGAAATGTTCCCTTACTCTAATTTTCTTGAAGAGATCTCTGTTCTTTTCCTCTATTTCGTTGCATTGATCGCTGAAGAAGGCTTTTGTATCTCTTCTTGCTATTCTTTGGAACTCTGCATTCAGATGCTTATATCTTTCCTTTTCTCCTTTGCTTTTCACTTCTCTTCTTTTCACAGCTATTTGTAAGGCCTCCCCAGAAAGCCATTTTGCTTTTTTGCATTTCTTTTCCATGGGGATGGTCTTGATTCCTGTCTCCTGTATAATGTCACGAACCTCATTCCATAGTTCATTGGGCACTCTATCTATCATATCTAGGCCCTTAAATCTTTCTCACTTCCACTGTATAATCATAAGGGATTTGATTTAGAGTATAGAATAAATGTTTTGATTAACTTTGTTAAGTATTTCCTATATTCCTAATATTCTCACCTCTACTCCTTCATAACAATTTTCTTTCTGAACAACTTTTTATCACCTCTGTCACTTTGTCAGTATATATATTACTGCATACAAGTAGGTTCTTATAATTCTGCAGTAAGTACCTCAGTATTCTTCATCAGTAAGAAATAACATCTCATGCAGGGATAAATTCACATTATTATCAGGCCTGAAGCTTGTGAAATTTAAAGAAAAAAAAGAAAATTATGAATACAAAATTGAAATAAGTGAACATTTGTTAAAAGGACAAAAGAAATCACATCAAGTTACAAGTGTTAAAAAGCTGAAAAATACCACAAACATCACACATGTTTTTTAACTTCCTGGAGACTTGTAAAGGGCCTGTACAAGTGAGGAAGGAGCCCAGAGACTGTGTCATGATTTGTCACGTCTGGTCTCACTTCTTTTATCCTATGTAATTAGTCTCACATTCTTAATTCTAGTGCTCATATTTCCGTTTTATTTAACATACACACGTCACCATGGCACACATACTACTGCTTTGCTTCCTCTTTCCGTAGCTTGGCCTGTATGATTCTTCTCAAGCTTCAACATCTTCCCCACATCTCTTCAAAAGAAAAGTGTCTCCAAAGTATGCACTAGAGAAGGGTCTTGTGGAGGATCTCTTTACACTTAATGCTGTAGACCCAGTGAGTTTCTGTGACTTATCAATAGTCATGCACAAACGGAGCTGATGAGAAAGATCAGTCCACACACTAGGAGCCAGACACCTGACATCTAACACACCATGACTCTATTCACTAACAAAAGACATGTTTTTTGTGATTAACAGACCATGAGCAATACATAAACAGATATTCACTGGATGTATGTCCATTTACTTTAATCAGACATGAGGTGAACGCATTGTTGATAAGAAGAAAAACTTAGAAGCTTTTTTAAAAGAATAGCCAAAACTATTGTTTTAAAGTTAGGAGGCAATATTAATATATTTACATGCTGCTGCTGCTGCTAAGTCGCTTCAGTCATGTCAGACTCTGTGCAGTCCCATAGACAGCAGTCCACCAGGCTCCGCTGTCCCTGGGATTCTCCAGGCAAGAACACTGGAGTGAGTTGCCATTTCCTTCTCGAATGCATGAAAGTGAAAAGTGAAAGTGAAAGTGAAGTCATTCAGTCGTGTCCAGCTCTTCGAGACCAGCCTACCAGGCTCCTCTGTCCATGGGATTTTCCAGGCAAGAGTACTGGAGTGGGTTGTCACTGCCTTCTCCGATATTTACATGAGACATGACAATCATTTCAGGCATTAAATTTTTAAAAAATTATTCAGACTGGATACCCAATATGATTTTCCAGTATAGCAGATACCTCTAGCAGATCAATGCTCCCTCTTACAGGAAGCCTGAACTTTGTATGATTAACTGTCATCTATGAAAAGATTTTTGTCTACCTTCAACAAAATAGCTTCTTCAGCTAGTCTAGTTATTTAGAGTTAACAAAGCACTCGCTTAAGCACAAAAAACATGTCAGGTCCTTTTATACTTTTAGTTAACCTGGTGAGATACGTCGTGAAGCCTCCTAGTTGAAATATCAACCCATACAGATGAGATAAAAGGAGATTCAAAGAACATAAGCTACTTGCCCAGCAAGATGAGGATGGTATTAATTCAGTCTTCTGACTTCAAGTCTGTGCTTTGTCTATTAGGAGTATTCTAAATCCTTGCAATTCAGAGCTCAGACCTGAATATGGTCAGCTATCTATGCACATACAGATAGAGGGGATCGAATTCAAGTTTAATAGCACAGGTTCCTCTTACCATCAGAGATTTTCAAAATAAGTACCACTACTTCTGCGAAACACTGTGACAAACACTATATCAAATGTTTCTGATATATTATTTTTTTGCTGATAACAATATGGCAGACACTATTATTATGCCAATTTCCCAACTGAGAATACCAAGGTACTCAAGGTCAAACAAATTTTCCAGGCAGTAAGTGCTAGAGCTCAATCTAAATCCTGTTGTCTTTGACTCTAAAAACAGTCTCTTTATGTAATGAAGCTGCCAAAGCATTGGCTGTCTGAAGGTGTGCTATAGGTATTAAGCAGAGTTCAGCACCCTTACTTCCAAAATAACCACTCCAAGTTCAAATGCACAGAAAATGTAACCAATTATAATATACTGATTAGACAAATCCAGAAATTTAAGAACAGAGACAACTGTTCATGGTTAAACAGTGTCACTTGAACATACATATGTATTTCAAGGCATACCACTCTTATTGATAAATCAACCAAGTTAGGATATGGAGTATTATACATACCAAAAAATGTGAAAAGGGGCAATTACTTCATTTTCTTGGTGTCCGTATCAGAAGTATTGACTCAAAGACAATTCCTTCTGATTAATTTCCAAATAAATGGATAAAGATGAGAAATGCCTTTCTTTATCTAGTCAATACAGCTAATCATTATTATGTCAGTATGATATCACTGCATCTTAAAAATAGTATATTATAACCTACCCATCCAGGTATCCACAATTTATGTTTTTTCTTCCCAGAAGATAGCTTCCTAATTAAAAAAAAATTTTTTTTTTTAGAAAAGCCTTTGAATCAACAAGAAATGTGATCTTGTGCCGTGTGTATCTGACACACTGTCTTGTAGGAATTCTGAGAAGTCTCATGCTAGCGACCAATCCGTACCTGGTAATCCCCCTGGAACAAGTACAAGGAAGCTCACTCATCTGTGTGGTGTGTTTCTGGTTCTCCAACCTTGATCACTGCCATGCCATCTGTAACATATGCCAAAAAAGCATAAGCAGAAATACAGACTTTCTTGCCTTGGAACATTCTCCTTTTAGTCACACAGGAGTGCGTCCTCTACTGAAATTAGTTCTCCTACATAGACTTCTTCAGTACAGGGAATTCCAGAGGCCAACTTCTAAAATCAAAACCACATGCCAAAAACAGCTAACATCATCTCCATTCCAATTACTAATTCTCACACATACACCCAACAACATTTTTATTTATTTTTTGCCAGAAACCACGCCGATTCACCTTTAAAAGGAGCTAGCCAGATGAATCAAATCCCCTTCACTGAGACAACTAGAAAATGGGAATTTGGAAATATCCATGAATTAGAATTTATGCCACAGGTACATTTCCTCACAGAATAGCACATGAACAAACTGAGATAAACTCATTTCTTTACAGGCCTAGTGGCCTGAAGAAGCTAATTTTCCATATATCTCTGGTTAAATCCATAAGCAAACATTGAATATTTCTGGTTTGAAATTTTTGCTCTCCTAGTCTATATCTCAACTGATTCATTAAGAAGAATCTTGAAGCTACATTTAGAACTTAACACTATCTTCCTACTTAACATATATTCCTATCTTAACTTCAAACAGCATTCTCCAAACAAATATGATTTTATTATCAATAATAAAGATACAATTTACCTTCAAAATACTTAAATTAATTTTTAGTTGGACAGTCTATTAATATAAACAAATAACTGCTTTTGGTTCAATGGCTAAAAGATGTTCAGTTTTTATAGATTTACTGTTCTCTTATGAAAACTGTTAAAATGTGAAAAGTATTACACAGGTAGTGTATTTCACAATTATGATGTTATACTACACAATACTATGGGAAAAATCATCTGGAGAATAAGATCAGACGTCCAGTGATTAAATAAAACTCAGAACCAACAACATGCATATAAAGGATTAGCTCTGTCCCATTTTACTTCCTAAACAAATTTTTATTTGTATTTTTTACTCTTTTTCTGGAGACATAATACTGTAATAGGACAATAAAATGATACAACTTTTCAATAAGTTTAACAATTGCTATATATTAATTTCTTTAAATTTCCTAACTTAATTTATTGTATTGATTCAAAACACAATGATTAAATCTCTAAGAAGAGCAAAGGTCCCGCACTGAGAACCCATGGAAAACTCAAATACATAAGACTCAGTATAAAATTTTTTTCTACATTAATTTATACCTTCAATAATAATTACTGTCATATTTCAACAGAGATCTTCCTGGAAACTAACAAACCAGTTCTAGAATTTATATGTAAGATCAAAGTTCAAGAACTGTCCCAAGTCGATTTTGAATAGCAATATGGTAGATTACCTACCATATGTCAGGACTTAATATAAGGCATCATAATTAAAACAGCGTGACACTGTTGGAGGAATAGACAAAGAGACTAATATCTCATAGAACAAAGATCTTATAAAAGACCCACACACGTATTAAAAAATCAATATATGACAGATGGGGTATTGTAGATCAGTGGAACAATGCTATACTATGTGGTAAATTGTGCACGGGCAACTGATTAGCCATACTGATGGGGGAGAAAACTAAAATTTCACAGACCACAGATAGATTAAAAACAACTGAACTCTACATCTATAAGGGCATTATATAAAAAGTAAAATTTTAAAAGTTTTAGAAAAAAATGAAGGCTAATATTTGAGGATTTCGGAGCAAGGAGAATTTCTCAAATAATATAGAATGCTTACACTACTAAAGAGAAACAAAATGATAAGCTGACTACGTTTCAATTTAAACTTAAAAAANATCTATAAGGGCATTATATAAAAAGTATTTAAAAGTTTTAGAAAAAAATGAAAGCTAATATTTGAGGATTTCGGAGCAAGGAGAATTTCTCAAATAATATAGAATGCTTACACTACTAAAGAGAAACAAAATGATAAGCTGACTACGTTTCAATTTAAACTTAAAAAAAAA
This sequence comes from Oreotragus oreotragus, assembly GCA_006410675.1. Taxonomy (NCBI): domain Eukaryota; kingdom Metazoa; phylum Chordata; class Mammalia; order Artiodactyla; family Bovidae; genus Oreotragus; species Oreotragus oreotragus. Next base: position 216,787 of record SJYX01009773.1, read on the forward strand.
AGACACTAAAGAAACAAAAGAAACAAGCCACATACTCAGCTACCTATTTGACAAATGCTTATCACCAGAGTATATAAAGATTCTCTGAAATTCAATTAAAAATACACAAACAATTCAATAAAGAATAAGCCAAAGAAACAAGCAAATCACAGATGAGGAAACCCAAAAGCTAATAAGATTAATAAAATACTATCACATTCAATATTACTGAAGGCAAGCAAATGAAGAACACAACGGGCTATCATTTTATATTATATTTGAAAAAGAAAATTCAGAGTAAGAGGAACAAGAATATAAAGGAATAAGAATCCTCCCTAATTTACTAAAGATGAATGTAAAAATGGTATGACACTTTGGAGAACAATTTGGAAACATCAACTACAGTTGAAGAAAACACAGAATATTCTCTTACATTATTTATCAATATGAGTTATTATCACCCAGAAAATGAACCTGTAGAAGAAACTTCTGCATATGTGCAAAAGGAAAAGGAAAGCATTTCAGAAAATCAATTACAGCATTGTTTGAAATATATACAAAAAATCAAAACCTCATATGTAATATAAATAACCAGAGAATATTTAAACATTGCTGAGCCATATAGTAATAGAATTCTGCCCTGTACTATAAATGAAGTTATCTACAAAACAGAAATAGAGTTACTGATATAGATAATAAACTTATGTCTATCAGAGGGTGGGGGGGTGAATAAACTGGAAGATTGGGACTGACACATACATACTGCTATATATATAAAATATGTAACTAATAAGAACCTACTGTGTAGCACAGGGAACTCTACTCAGTACTCTGTAATGGCCTTTATATGAAAAGAATCTAAGAAAGAGTAGATAATGTAAAAGAGATTCACTTTGTTGTACACCTGAAATGAACACAACATTGTAAATTAACTACACCCAATAAAATTNAGGCGATCTTCCTGACCCAGGGATTGAACCCAGGTCTCCCGCATTGTAGGCAGATGCTTTACCATCTGAGCCACCAGGGAAGTGATAGATGTGTATAAGAGACAGGTGTTACAGCTCAGTTAGGGGGGGTCATGTTTGGGAGTTCGTGTAAAAAAATAAATAAATACCAAAAAATAAAAAAAAAAAATGTAACTAATAAGAACCTACTGTGTAGCACAGGGAACTCTATTCAGTACTCTGTAATGGCCTTTATATGAAAAGAATCTAAGAAAGAGTAGATAATGTATAAGAGATTCACTTTGTTGTACACCTGAAATGAACACAACATTGTAAATTAACTACACCCAATAAAATTTTTAAAAAAATAATAAAAATGAAAATTTCTTTCCTTAAAAAATTCTGCCCTGCAGTTAAAATAAACAACTACAGCTACACATACCACTTCATATAAATCCCATAAATGTTGGGACTAAAAAATATGGCAAAAATTCATGTACTGTAAGCTATCATTTCTATAAAAATTTCAATCAAAGTGAATCTTTATGCACTTTATGAATGCATACATACAAATAAATTAAAGCAAGTGAAGGGTATTCTCATGCTGTCTGGTGATATATGTGGGGTTAGTCAGGGGTTTGGAAGAGGAGAGGTAACTACAGGAGGCTTTCATTGATTTCTAGATACTTATTTCTCCTAAAAATATGAAGCAAATAGGCAAAACACTGAGACTTAAAACAGTCTGATGAATACATGGGTGTTTACCATACTACTCTCTATAGCTTTTTTTGTATGCTCAAACATTTGCAACAAAAATTGCAGGCTGGTACCCAATTAAGTGTTATATTGCATACATCAAACCAAAATGTGAAGATGCTCCCCTACCCCATTCCCGTGAGGGAAGGCAGACAGAAGCTATGGGATGTTGAGCTGTGTACCCCACTAAATGAGGAATCTTAAAAGGCAAATGTATTAAAGCAATTTTCCTGATTGTGGAAGAGGCTCAGACTAAGGAAAATCACATCCATTTTCAACGAATTAGTAAACATCAAACTCTGACTTTCTGTTTTCGCCATGTAAGAGAGAAATGTGACCATTGAGTTGCTTCAGTAAAATTTTCTAGGATTGAAAGCTCACCATTTAAGTGCAAATAAATCAGAAAGAGATGTGTCAGGCAGCAAACATTTCCATGTAGGACTTGTTATTTTGAGTTAAGATTTTAGCTTTGAATTTAAAACTCATCTGTTTTGTGCCCTTCACCCTCTCTCCATCACAGGGCCAACATGATAATTGGGAGATTCTGGACTGGAGAAGAACACACCAGACGGAAAGGGTGCTGTATTTTCCAGATTGGGAGAGGTTTTTCTCTATCAGGAACCATCCAATTACCCATTCCCACTCCAGAGACCTGAATTTAAATTCAGAGCAAAGAAAAACTAAGAGGGAAAAAAAAAAAAGAGAGGAAGCATATAAATTTAGGAGCACCTAAGTCCATGGTTATAAGAACATGTGCCCAGAGGAAACTATCTATTTTGAACTTCCTTTCTTAAATAAAAGATAATCGAAAATTGTGCTAAGAAATATAGATGCTATTCTAAATGTACATGATTCTTTACCAGTAGTAAGAGTGTAAGTACACGTACTGGGCTGGTCAAAATGTTCATTTTCTGTAACATCTTATGGAAAACCTGGATGAACATTTTGGCCCACTCAATTTTTTTTTTTTTTTTTTCCTTCACATAAATTTTCTAATTAAAAAGGAATTCTTCATTACTCATTTCTACATATATTGCTTGAAATATTTTATGAGGCACCTGAAATATTTTATGAGCACTGGGTATGAAGAAAAAAGAACTCCATGTCAAAGGGCAAAAGAGATAAGAGGCACAAATGGTATTGAACACAAAGAACTGAACTTGGTCTTTATCAGATAAAAAATGAACATAGTCTGTGCCTGTTCATAAAATACTGACAATTGTGTTATAGACTCCTCAGATTTGGAGATGGTTGGAACTTTGATCTGTGAAGAAGACATAAAGTTGTTTTTATTGTTCAGTTGCTAATTCATGTCTGACTCTTTGTGACCCTATGACCAGCAGCACATCAGGTTTCCCTGTCCTTCACCATCTCCTGGAGTTTGCTCCAACTCATGTCCATTGAGTTGGTGATGTCATCCAACTATCTCATCCTCTGCTGCCCCTTCTCCTTTTGCCCTCAGTCTTTCCCAGCATCAGGTTCTTTTCCAATCAGTTGGCATTTCGCCAAAGTATTAGGGCTTCAGCTTCAGTATCATTCCACCCAATGAATATTCATGGTTGATCTCCTTTATGATTGACTGGTCTGATTTCCTTGCTGTCCAAGGGACTATCAATAGTGCTCTCCAGCACCACAGTTAGAAAGCATTAATTCTTCGGTGCTCCACCTTCTTTACATCCAACTCTCACATCCGTACCTGACTACTGGAAAAACCATAGCTTTGACTATATGGACCTTTGTCAGCAAAGTGATGTCTCTACTTTTTAAATACGCTATGTTTGTCATAGCTTTTTGTCCAAGGAGCAAGCGTCTTTTAATTTAGTGGCTGTAGTCACAATCTGTAGTGATTCTGGAGCCCAAGAAAATTAAATCTGTTACTGTTTCCACTGTTATCCCATCTATTTGCCATGATGTTATAGGAATAATGATTTTAGTTTTTTGAACACTGAGTTTTAAGCCAGCTTTTTCAGTCTCCTCTTTCATCCTCATCAAGAGGCTCCTTAGTTCCTCTTTGCTTTCTGTCATTAGAGTAGTATCATCTGATTATCTGAGGTTGATGGTATTTCTCCCAAGCTTGATTCCAGCTTGTGAGTCTTGCATTCTGCACAGAAATCAAACAAGTAGTGTGACAATATACAGCCTTGCTGTACTCTTTTCCCAGTCTGGAACATGGTGTATTCTGCACAGAAGTCAAACAAGCAGTGTGACAATATAAAGCCTTGATGTACTCCTTTCCCAATCTGGAACCAGTCCATTGTTATATGTCTGGTTCTAACTGCTGCTTGACCTGTGTATAGGTTTCTTAAGAGGCAGGTAAGGTGGTTTGGTATTCCCATCTCTTTTAGAATTTCCCACAGTTTGTTGTTATCTACCCAGTCAAAAGCTTTAGCATAGTTAATATAGCAGAAGTAGACATTTTTTGGAATTTTCTTATTTTTCCTATGATCCAGCAGATAATGCAAGTTGATCTCTGGTTCCTCTGCCTTTTCTAAACCCAGCTTGTACATCTGGAAGTTCTTAGTTCATGTACTATTGAAGCAAAGCCTAGCTTGAAAGAGTTTGAGCATTACTTTGCTAGCATATGGAATAAGAAGTCCAATTGCACGGTAGTTTGAACATTCTTTGGCATTGCCTTTCCTTGGGATTGGAATGAAAACTGAACTTTTAAAGTCCTGTGGCTATTGCTGAGTTTTCCAAATTTCCTGGCATATTGAGTGTAGCACTTTAACAGCATCATCTTTTAGGACATGAAGTAGCTCAACTGGAATTCCATCACCTCTACTAGCTTTATTCATAGAGATGCTTCCTAAGGCCCACTTGACTTCACACTCCAGATGTCTGGCTCTAGGCGAGTGTCCACACCATCATAGTGTGGGTCATTAAGAACTTTTTGGTATAGCTCTGTCTATTATTGCTACCTCTCTTAATCTCTTCTGTTTCTGTTAGGTCCTTGCCATGTCTGTCCTTTACTGTGCTCATCTGCATGAAATGTTCCCTTGGTATCTCCAATTTTTTTGAAGAGATCTCTAGTCTTTTCCATTCTATTGTTACCCTCTAATTTTTGCATTGTTCACTTAAGAAGGCTTTCTTATTTTTCCTTGCTATACTCTAAGATTATTTTTAAAGAAAATGTTATTTTAAAATCATGCCATGAGTTCAAAACTTCCTAAAACTGCAATGATATGTATGTAGGTTTCAATAGGTAAAATAGTCTACAGAAAAGTAAGTTTATTACTGAAGAAGCCTCTAATTCTTTGAGGCTGTTAATCATAGTGTTGATTATATGGAACTTTGTGTTGTTATTTAATATACAAAAGGTTTATAATCACTTGCCTAAGGATAGAGATATAAAACAGAAGTGGTAAGTTATAAATATACTTTCAAAGTCCATATATTTAGTATACTTTTAAGTGCTCAAATTAATTAAAAAAGAAACAATATCATGAACCTATATGCAGGGAAGGAATGGAGATACAGATGAAAAGGATGAACTTGTGGACACATCAGGTAGCCATTCCCTTCTCCAGGGGATCTTCCCAACCCAGGGATTGAACCCAGGTCTGCAGCATTGCAGGTGGATTCTTTAACAGCTGAGCCACAAGGGAAGCCCAGGGAAAGGAGAGGGTAGGAGAAACAGAGAAAGTGGCACTGACATATATACTCTATTGTATGTAAAACAGATAACTAGTGGGAAGTTGCTATATAACATGAGGAGCCCAGCCTAGTGTCTTGTGATAGCCTGGAGGGGTGGGGAAGGAGGGGGAGAGGGGTAGGAAGGACCAGGGAGGGCAGCTGAACAGGGAGGGGATAAATGTGTGTGTGTGGGTGTGCCTGTGTGTGCCTGAATTATGACTCATTCTCATAGTTTTACTGCAGAAACCAGCATATTGTGAAGCATTTATCCTCCAATTAAAAAAAAAAAAAAGACCAAAATTAGAAAACTACATGCTATCTAAAACCCCAATACTGGTGAGCATTTCACGGCTCCAACATTGTTGATCTAAAACTGTTAACATTTTACTCTTACAGCAAATAGCAAATCTGGCACTCTAGAAACTTAATTAGATTTGTAACTTAATCTGCCAGATCTTTTGTCTTCATTGCTCAACAGAACAAAGACTGAACTTATGTGCGAAAAAACAGGATAATAGGCAGAAAAAGATCATTCTTTGTCTAGTAGTTGTTAAGAATGTTTACTAAATGTTTCTGGGAGATAAATTTTAAGATTTTGAATGATTAGGATCCTTCAAGTACCTGACTGCCTGAGTTCTTTCAGAAAACTACTGCAGACTAAAATACTGGTTTAGGAAATTTAAATTAAAGGAATATTTTCTATTGCACTTTTTTTTTTTTTTAAATTTTAAGGCACACGAGGTAATATCAGAAGTGTTTTAAAACTAATTTCTTGAATATAGCCTAAGTATTTTGCAATAAAACTATTGCTAATTCTCAGGATTCTGAACCATAAAATTCTCTTACATTATTTAACATGATAGACAACCTTGTTCAGAAAGATTTTTTAAAAGAGGTTGAATTAAAATCTTTTTTTCAAAGAAATAAACAGAGTAGTGATTCAGAAAATATACTAGGGTTACTTTTTTCTCTTCCATTTAATAATTTAGTTACATAAGTGGGTACTTTCAGAATATGAATATTAAGAAATCTACATCATCGATCAGTATGCTTTAAATGCATAAATTCAGAGAATAAAGTAGAGGAGATTTGAAAAATCAACACAGAGTCCATGACACTGAGTGTCATTAACATGTCAAACCATGAAAAGTCTGAAAAACTTATAGGAAAAATGATCAAATTTAGAGAAAACAATAGACAGTTAAACTGTGAACAGTAGCTTTGTATTTTGGAGTGGTAAAAAGTACAGTCTAAAAATTCTATAGTCAATTAATTGTCATTCACATTTTAAATCAACTGGAAGACAATTTTGAGTCATAAAGACTGTCTATATACTTCTGTATACAGAATGTAAAAGAAAGACATATCAGGAAGAGATCAAATCAATTCCTATGTCCACCTGGAATTCATCATAAAAATGGAGAAACTAAATTACATAAACACAAAATACATTTCATCCATCTATTTATGCACACGTACTCACTCACAGACACATATATACATATAATATTCCTTAGGAAAGAATTAACTACAAACTGTGGCAAATTAACCAAATTCAATATTTTTAATAAATAAAATTTTAAAAATTAACATTCATGAACACAATTTTAAAAATTAAAAAAAAATCCAAAACTCCAGTGATAGAGAATTGGTATTATTATAATATTTCACACCAGGCATGAAAATCAGAGTACTGTTTCAATGAATCTACTGCTCTGAAATTTTTGGATCATCTATTCTAGCTTGAGGCTCAGTTCCCTAAGGAGATCACATATGAATGAAACACATAATTGTAGACCAAACAAATTATAGGGGCATCCCAGCTGGTGCTGGTAGTAAAGAATTTGCCTGCCAATGCAGAAGATGCAAGAGATGCAGGTTCAATCCCTGGACTGGAAAGATTCCCTGGAGAGGGAAATGCCAACCCACTCTAGTATTCTTGCCTGGAAAGTCTCATTAACAGAGGAGGCTGGTGGGCTGCAGTCCATGGGGTCATAAAGAATCAGATGGCACTGAGCACCTGCACACATAATAAAGTCAGAAAATATATTGGTCCAACAAAGTAAGTCTGTAGATACTAACTCGAACTGATAGCCTTCTAATCAGTTCATTTGTAGACTGAAAAAAAAAACAAAAAACCAACATTGAATCTTTACCATTTTAGCCTGGTGGCACAGAACACAGGTATAGCTTTGGATAGGAGAAAGTAAATGACTTATCCTATGTCAGAAGTGAAAGTGTAGTCACTCAGTCATTCAGACTCTTTGCGACCCCATAGACCATAGCCTGCTAGGGCTCATATGTCCACGGAATTCTCCAGATAAGAATACTGGAGTGGGTAGCCATTCCTTTCTCCAGGGGATCTTCCCAACCCTGACTGAAGCCAACTCTCCTGCACTGCAGGCAGATTCTTTACCATCTGAGCCACCAGGGAAGCCATTCATATGTCAAAATCACTCCTCAAAATATTTAATGTTTCAAATACAGTATCTATTTTGACAGTTAAGATATTAGGTTGGCCAGAAAGTTCATTTGTTTTCCCATAACATCTAATGGAAAAACACAAACATTTTTGCCAATCCAATATCATCATGAATCTAATAGAAATACTACCAAGAATTGTATTAAAGATTTATGTTTTATAAGAAAATAAAGTAAATCTGGAAATCATAAGTAGCAAATTATGGCTATGAGTTATGCAAAAACTGAACGCTAATCAGAGAATTTATACTCAGAAAGGCCTGGCTTGGCACCTTGGGAAAACTTTGGGAGAATTAATACATAATACAATTAATAAAAGTTAAATCTTAAGTCACAGGGGATCTTCCTGACACAGGGATCAAACTCGGGTCTCCTGCCTTGCAGGCAGATTCTTTTCTGAGCCACTAGGGAATCCCAAGTCATATGCACATAGCTTTTAATGTATTCCCACTTAAACAAATGAAACAACCTGCAAAACTCTCAGTTCCAAAAAAAGATGAGGACTTTAATGGCAGTTTCTGAGTTTATAAAATCACAAATGTAATTTTAGGTTCATTTCAGTTTCTTGTCTTGAATGAGTTTGCATCACATCTATTTTTAATTTAGGTGCATGAATTTAAAAATAGCCACATAAGCTACCAAATACAAAGAGAGTCACTTCATCATAGAGTACGTCATTGAAATTATACTTAAAAATCATCCTGATTTGTAGCATTTGGTGATTTTCATGTTGTAAAGACAAAAAAGGTTATGAAATTTTATCTTTAAATTATCCAAGTATCTTTGTCAAACTATATTAGGCACAGTTACTAAGCTGCAAATTTTATTCTAAAAGAAAAGCAGCATACTCATTTCTTTCTGAAGCATGCTATCTGAAAGTAACATATCATGCCCATACTTACAATGGGCCTCAATCTTTGTATCTTATACCAAGAGAGTAGAATTAGGCATGATAGGATTATAGTCATTGAAAATTCATGCAGATCCAGTGTTTGTTCATAATGGTTATGTTTTGATTCATATAGGTTTTGCTTTCATTTAGCTAGCCCTCCCAATTTTTCCTGTTGTATGAATATAACGAGAATATTTTTAATAATATGCTTTCAGTTATATATTTGGCAATATCCTGGTAAACTAGCTTTCTGAAAATCAACAAGCAACTAAATGAACAAAAAGGTCTGCTTTATAGCATGTGTCTATTTTCATGTTTAAATACTCTCACCATGGCCAATCCAAGCTAACAACATGATGACACTCAAGGTGAAGCTGGGAAGAGATGTGCAAAGCTTCTCGCAGTGGGTTGGTCAGGCTGGTTTCAGCAGAACACTGTGATAAATAAATACTGCCTCAAGTCTGTGTTTATTCTAATAGTCTGTCAGAATATCCAGGGACTTTTTGGTAGGTTCCAGTATATTTCAGACCATGGCAGTGAATAATTTTAACATGATTAAGTTTTAAACAATAACAGGCAACATTAAACTATGAAGTGACAGCTAAACACTTTCTAAATAAGCATCTAATTTAGGATAAAAACAAAAAAAAATGATTTACTATAAAACTATTGCTTTATGATAAAAGTATTCAAGACAAACAGTATCACTGAAATCTTGTAAGCTATCCCTATATTGGATTTTTGAAAATGTAAATGACCACATCATCTTGAGACTCAGGGTAACATTTTACTGAAATTGAAAGTAAGATCATTTTATGGGCCACTATATATACTTGTAAAGTTCATTATTTTAATACTTATGATGTAATAAGTTGAATAGAATAGTACCTAACATAGGATTTGACAATTTTTTTTTTCTCTAAAGGGTCAGAGAGAATATATTTAGGCTTTCCAAATCATATAGTTTGTTGTGAATGCAGTACTGTTTGTGCAGTGGGAAATACTCGTGTTCAACATGTAAATTAACAATCCTTGCCGTGTTCCAATAAAACGATGCTTACAGAACCAAGCAGCAGATGGATTTGGCCTGTGGGTCATCCACAGTTTGTTGACCTGACTTTAGCAGGTACCAAATTATCTGATGTTTTTATGGCACTGATTTCAATATGATTTTTCTTGGTGTTTATGAATCACTAGTCCCTTTAATCAAAGTATTTTTTTAAAGTATATTGTCCCAGTCAGTAAAAAAATCTCGACTAATTACTGTTACTTAAACAAGATACTCTGCAATGCAAAAGGCAAAAGGACAATGCAATTAAAAATAAAATGAATACAGTGGTGGACATATCTTCCTTTACTATACCACAATGTCACCTTTAACCACCCCACAATGCCACCTTTAACCACAAGGAGAGGTTTTCCTAGACAGTAAAAGAACAGAAAACTTTCAGATCAAATTAAGATATGTTTAATATGAGCACATTCATTTTAATTTACTCTGAAATCCTTATTCTTACCTTCCACAAGTTTCCCTGTCTGTTCGGCACTTCCCCCAGGAAGAATCTTGGCAATATAGGCTCCAATTTCTCCGCTATGTCCAGGGATTTCTTTACCACCCACAATTCTAATTCCTAATCCGTTACCTGTATTGAAAAGTTAGCAAATTATTAGCAATAAGTTAAGAAAGGACAACAGTTATCAGAAGTGATAAGGGGCAGAAAAAATGGGTTCTGATATGTAGAAGTTAACCCCAAATGAATACTAGAACTGGACACTGATAACAAAAGAACAATATTATGATTTTATAGTATTTGATAGGAAAGAGAATTATCCGAGATCTTGGTAGGATCTATAGTGATTAATCTGACATTAACAAATAATTTTTATTTTTTTATTTCAGCCATATTCAATAATATAATAAAGTTTAGCCCATTTGATCATATATGTTGCAAGAATTTTATATGATGATGTTCCCAGTATAAATAATTTCAGAGTGAAAAATTCATTTATGAAATTGATGAGCATTTAACTTACAAAATGGAAGTAATGGCTATCATAAATTGAGAAGACATAAATGACTGTAACTGATAAAGTGAAAACATGATCATAACTTATGAATTATTATTCACATTTCAGCCTTAATTCAGAAACTAACTGATATTGCTTGTGCATTAATATGGCACTTAATACAGGGATAATAAAAGCATTCTTTACTGGTGAGCAACTTGGTAAACTGTTCCTTATTCCACAGATTTTTCTATAATTAGCAATGCAGATGAAAGATGGAAAATGATTATTATGAGAAATCTACACACTATACTTGATCTTAGCCAAAAGGCTGAGAAGTTATGAGGCTGATTATTATGAGAGATCTAACTGAATCAAATAAACTGTTGACATTTTAAGTTTGTTTTAAAAGAGTAAGCTAAAAAACAGCTAGTGTATACAGCTCCACATATATTTTTGTTACAAATGTCAAGAAGATTTTTAAATGAAATCACTAAAAGAAAGCAGAATTCTCCTTTACTGAAGACACAATTAATTAAACATTTCACTCAGTGATTGAAGTACCATTTCCAACTCTTTCAAAATCTCTAAAATTAAAAGCCAGGTATCTTCCAAATCTTGTACTTTCCTACTTGACTCCTCAAAAAGAATTCCTCTAGTTAGCATCAACACAATTCAAACATACAATAAGCAGTAGCTGAATTATGGACTGCTTCTTCATTTATCTAGTAGGGCTGTATTTTGGTAAAATACTGTTTATTTCCAGGTGAGATGATGCTTCCAAATGCACTTACTCTTTCTTATTCTTCCTTCCTCCTCCCTCCCTTTCACCCTTCTTCCCCTTGCCCCCCTCCCACTCTCCCTCATTTCCCCTAGTGCCCCACTCCTCACTCTCATCCCGAGACCTGCTTTTACACCGGAGCAAGTGTTCTGAAGACTTAGCCTCAAAACAAAACCAAAACAAATTAACTGCATGTTTCTACAAAGGGTGGCCAAGGGTGAGAGTTAAATAAGATACTAGCTCTCTGTGGCCCCACTTGTGGAGCTTTTCTGTCACAAGTTTCTTAGCTCAGTGTTCCTGTTCTTAGAGATTAGTTGATGATCTGAACTGAACATAACTGGATCAGTGAAGACTAGCATTTACTATATGACATAGAGCAGGTATTGTGCATGACTTTCAGTCTCAACAAAAGTTGATTTCTTAGACATCAGCATTTAAAGATTCACCAGGACTGATTCTACAATAAGATATTAGATTAGACTCAGAAAGAGAAGAAGATGAAGAAAAGTTATTAGCCACTATTTATTCAATTACTTTATATATGTGTATGTATATATATAGTGTTAAGCCATTTTAGAAGTTACAAAATGAAAAGTTAAAAATAGCTGGTCATATTTAAAGGATTTTCCTATGGAATTTGTCCAACAACAACAACAAAATAAAAACAGATTCTTAATCTAAGATTTGGCTTTATTTTTCATGGTTGAATCACTCACAAGTTGCAATTCATCACTTGTTAAATATTTCATAAAACAGATACATATACTGAATATTTCTAATGTGGTCAATATATCCATATCAATTTTAAGACACGGTCAATCTGGGATCCCAAAAGATGATTGATGAGATTTCTTTATTGTAAAGGCATATGTTCAAGACCAAGTTTCATATCAATATTTATGCTAGATGATAGCAGCGCATAGTAGGGTATAGTCAAGTGCTCATGGCACTGCTCTTATTTCTTTTTAAACTTAAAACTGTTGTATGGCAGAAACCAACACAACACTATGAAATTTTAAAAGATATATTTAAATTAAAAATGGAAAAAAATTACCATATAAATACAGTTAATAAAAATAAGTCTGTACTATGTAGAATATGGTGTAGCCATATGCTTAGAAACTACAACAGAATTGTTATACCTTGTAAAGGTATAGCTAAAAAGTAGAATTTCAGAATCTATTAACTAACATGTGACTACTTAAAAAAACTGATTATGTTTTCATTTTGAAAAATGACATTGTCTTGAAGATAAGTAGTTGGGTTCTTAGTGCCATTTGATTTTTAGTGACTGAGTACATTCTAAAATTTTGTAGTAAAGGATCTGTAATAGGAACTTACAACTATATCCACAATAATTATTTAATTTTGTAAAATACAGTTTCACGCTAATGAATTTGACACTTTCTAAATATCCTTCACAAATCAGTGTCTTTGGTAAAATGGGAGTAATACATAGCCATGAAAATACTGTGAAAAATGAGATTTGATAGACAGTTGACCCTTCTACAACCTCGGGGTTGAGATGCTGACCCTCTGTGGAGGGGTAAGCAGTAGCTGAATTATGGACTGCTTCTTCATTTATCTAGTAGGGCTGTATTTTGGTAAAATACTGTTTATTTCCAGGTGAGATGATGCTTCCAAATGCACTTACTCTTTCTTATTCTTCCTTCCTCCTCCCTCCCTTTCACCCTTCTTCCCCTTGCCCCCCTCCCACTCTCCCTCATTTCCCCTAGTGCCCCACTCCTCACTCTCATCCCGAGACCTGCTTTTACACCGGAGCAAGTGTTCTGAAGACTTAGCCTCAAAACAAAACCAAAACAAATTAACTGCATGTTTCTACAAAGGGTGGCCAAGGGTGAGAGTTAAATAAGATACTAGCTCTCTGTGGCCCCACTTGTGGAGCTTTTCTGTCACAAGTTTCTTAGCTCAGTGTTCCTGTTCTTAGAGATTAGTTGATGATCTGAACTGAACATAACTGGATCAGTGAAGACTAGCATTTACTATATGACATAGAGCAGGTATTGTGCATGACTTTCAGTCTCAACAAAAGTTGATTTCTTAGACATCAGCATTTAAAGATTCACCAGGACTGATTCTACAATAAGATATTAGATTAGACTCAGAAAGAGAAGAAGATGAAGAAAAGTTATTAGCCACTATTTATTCAATTACTTTATATATGTGTATGTATATATATAGTGTTAAGCCATTTTAGAAGTTACAAAATGAAAAGTTAAAAATAGCTGGTCATATTTAAAGGATTTTCCTATGGAATTTGTCCAACAACAACAAAAAAATAAAAACAGATTCTTAATCTAAGATTTGGCTTTATTTTTCATGGTTGAATCACTCACAAGTTGCAATTCATCACTTGTTAAATATTTCATAAAACAGATACATATACTGAATATTTCTAATGTGGTCAATATATCCATATCAATTTTAAGACACGGTCAATCTGGGATCCCAAAAGATGATTGATGAGATTTCTTTATTGTAAAGGCATATGTTCAAGACCAAGTTTCATATCAATATTTATGCTAGATGATAGCAGCGCATAGTAGGGTATAGTCAAGTGCTCATGGCACTGCTCTTATTTCTTTTTAAACTTAAAACTGTTGTATGGCAGAAACCAACACAACACTATGAAATTTTAAAAGATATATTTAAATTAAAAATGGAAAAAAATTACCATATAAATACAGTTAATAAAAATAAGTCTGTACTATATAGAATATGGTGTAGCCATATGCTTAGAAACTACAACAGAATTGTTATACCTTGTAAAGGTATAGCTAAAAAGTAGAATTTCAGAATCTATTAACTAACATGTGACTACTTAAAAAAACTGATTATGTTTTCATTTTGAAAAATGACATTGTCTTGAAGATAAGTAGTTGGGTTCTTAGTGCCATTTGATTTTTAGTGACTGAGTACATTCTAAAATTTTGTAGTAAAGGATCTGTAATAGGAACTTACAACTATATCCACAATAATTATTTAATTTTGTAAAATACAGTTTCACGCTAATGAATTTGACACTTTCTAAATATCCTTCACAAATCAGTGTCTTTGGTAAAATGGGAGTAATACATAGCCATGAAAATACTGTGAAAAATGAGATTTGATAGACAGTTGACCCTTCTACAACCTCGGGGTTGAGATGCTGACCCTCTGTGGAGGGGGGTTCATATTTGGGAGTTCTTGTACACCTGTGGCAGATTCATGTCAATGTATGCCAAAACCAATAGAGTACTGTAAAGTAAAATAAAGTAAAATGGAAGCTCTAAAAAAAAAATAAGTAAATAAAATAAAAAAAGAAAATCCTCATAAACTCATACTCAGCCCTTTCTATACAAGGTTTCTCTGTGTACTCAGTTCCATATCCCCAGATTCAACCAACTGTGGATTGTGTAGCATTATATATTTACTATTGAAAAAAATCTCCATTTAAATGAACCCATGAAGTTCAAATGCATATTGTTCAAGGTTCAATGTATATAGAAACCACTTCTAATACATAGAAAAATTTCAAGTTACTTTTCTTCTTGTTGATCCTGCTGTGTTGACTGCTACTGATTTTCATGTATACAATAAAGTAACATAGAAATATTAAAAGTTTGTGAAAGAAAAGTTAGAAAATAAAAAGACCTAAAGGAAAACATTTGTTTATTTTACAGTAGTGGCTTGTATCCTAATTTGGATGCCATGAGTATGAATTTAATTTATATAATTTAAAAGAATGTAAATCTAGATATTTTTATTTACCATGTCTATGGTTATACTTTGATATTTTATGAATATAGACAGAACAAACAAAAACACTTCCATAAAAATAAAACACATCAGCTCAAATCTAAAAAGAAGAATGTCAATAAAAAATTTGATAAGCCTAAGAGGCAAAATTAGTTTTTAACTGAAATGCTTAAATCTAAGTGGTCCTTGATAAGTGATACTATTGGTTTTAACTTTTACACATTTTTAACAACACAAACTTATTTCCCTTTCTGTTTCTATTCCATCTAGAAACACTGCTAAAATTTTTCCTCAGAAGCATGAAAGTACACTGGTTTTGCTCTTTAGCTCACAGTATGGCAGAGAAGAGAGGCCAACAATTACTGTAAAGAACATATGAGCTTTAGTAAAAGAGATCATCAAAAGTTACAGTAATTTTATAACATATAAGCATAAATGTGGTTAAGGAAGTCTTAAAGGGAAATCTATAAGCAACCACAACACAATGTATTCATAAATCACCATGATGTACAACTTAAATATCTTATAATGCTGTAAGCTCATTATACCTCAATAAATTGAAAACATAAAAAAGTAAGCTGTACATAAACATAAGCATGCTAAGGAAACATCCTCACATTTGAATTTAAATTTGCAGTTTAAATCTACTTTACTTTTATATGTTTATCAATATGTTACATTAAATGTTCTGATATTTAAAGTATTATAAAAATATTTTCATTTCCATTATTAAATAACATGAAAATAGCTTGATGTTATACTTAGAGCACTGAATGTGGGCAAAATTACAATACTTGTTTCATTTCATCACTATCATATGCTACATTTAAGCATTAAGGAGAATGAAAATTTTCATCAATGAACATCTATCTTGTGAACAGTAGTCTTTAAATCAATAATTTGTTATTCATAATAAAGTTATTACAGAACAAAGATATACTGCTTAGTCATATAATTAGTTGGGCTGAGGAAGAAAGACTGTCTATATAAATATATTGTCTATATTAATATGAATATATTCATTGGAAGGACAGGTGCTGAAGCTGAAGCTCCTATACTTTGGGCACCTGATGTGAAGATCTGCCTCATGGAAAACACGCTGATGCCAGGAAAAATTGAGGGCAAAAGAAGAGGGTGACAGAGGATGAGTTGGTTGGATGGCATCACTGACTTAATGGACATGAGTTTGAAACTCAGGGAGATAATAATGGACAGAGAAGCCTGGTGTGCTGCAGTTCACAGGGTTACAAAGAGTTGGACATTACTTAGCGACTGAACAACAAAAACAAAAAATAATCAGTGCTCGTGACGTACTAAGGATAATGAAAAATACACAAAGGATAGTTCAATTAAATCCATTTTTATAGGTCATCTTAACTATACTCTTGCATAAGGCTGTTGTACCTACTGTTATAAATTATCCAAGAAAATATTTAGAAAAATCAAATTACATTAAAAAAACTATAATGATTTCCTTTGCATCTTATCAAATGTTATATTAATTCATTAATATTTGAAAACAAAGACCTAAAGAATATTTCACTATTTGTTCTTTAACTTCACTTACTTTTGTTCATTATAAGAAAACATTTCTACAAACACACCAAGGCTCAACAATTGCATTATTAGCAATCCATACTTGACTGTTTCCAGAAAATTCAAAATGGAAACGCCATATTCATGCCAAATATAACACAACCGTGAGTCTGGACATGCAAATTACAAACTCAGCTTTTCAACCATTAGCTTTTTTAAATTCAGCCAATATGTAAAGATTCATAAAGAATTTGAAGTGAAAATTGTATTTCACATTTCTATAACATTCTAGGAATCAGCAAACTAAAATGGACTGGAATGGGTGAATTTAACTCAGATGACCATTATATCTACTACTGTGGGCAGGAATCCCTCAGAAGAAATGGAGTAGCCATCATGGTCAACAAAAGAGTCCAAAATGCAGTACTTAGATGCAGTCTCAAAAATGACAGAATGATCTCTGTTTCCAAGGCAAACCATTCAATATCACAGTAATCCAAGGTATGCCCCAACCAGTAATGCTGAAGAAGATGAACAGTTCTATGAAGACCTACAAGACCTTTTAGAACTAACACCCAAAAAAAAGATGTCCTTTTCATTCTAGGGGACTGGAATGCAAAGTAGGAAGTCAAGAAACACGTGGAATATCAGGGAAATTTGACCTTGGAGTATGGAATGAAAAAGGGCAAAGACTAATAGAGTTTTGCCAAGAAAATGCACTGGTCATAGCAAACACCCTCTTCCAGCAACACAAGAGAAGACTCTACACATGGACATCACCAGATGGTCAACACCNGTCAGAGGCTTTCCTCAACTTCAGTGGCATCAACTCTGAATTTCTGAGACTATTTTAGAGAAACCCTGACTGTCCTTTCGCAATCTCCATGACCTAAATGCTTATGGCACCCCCTCAGAAGCTAGACGAGAGGCAGCAACTGTTAAACAACAGTACTTTCATGGTGCTGACTTTGCACCAGGCCCCATTCTAGGCCATTTACAGATAGGTGCTAATCCTTACAACTTTACAACCTTTATAATAACTTCACGAGGTAACTGGGGAAGGCAATGGCACCCCACCCCAGTACTCTTGCCTGGAAAATCCAATGGACGGAGTAGCCTGGTGGGCTGCAGTCCATGGGGTCGCTAACAGTCGGACAGACTGAGCGACTTCACTTTCACTTTTCTTTTTCATGCATTGGAGAAGGAAATGGCAACCCACTCCAGTGTTCTTGCCTGGAGAATCCCGGGGATGGGGGAGCCTGGTGGGCTGCCCATCTATGGGGTCACACAGAGTTGGACACGACTGAAGTGACTTAGCAGCAGCAGCAGCAGCAGCAGGAGGTAACTAGTGAGATGCCACATTCACTGAATTTCAGATGCTGTCAAGTTCAAGACTTATCATAACGTTATTAACCCTGAAGAAAAGAAAAAATCTAATCAACCGTAAACAGCATTCACTAATCTGAAATTTACACCCCACTGCTGTCCCCTTATCTTTCTGCATACACAAAAAATGTTAATTTTCAATACCGATCTATGCCACAGTCTTTTCAAAGACATTTTAAAAAAGACAGTCAAGCTCAGTACACATGGAGTCCTACAACTGCACACAGCTCTCTCCAAGTATGCCCAACACGGGCAGACAACTATGCCACCGCTGCCATCCGGCTGACAATGACTGTGGTAAGCATCCTGATTTAGAAATGTTGAAATACCTGCATCTTAGCATCAAAGAAAGCATTTCCACTTTGTAGACACAGAGACTGGCACAGCCAGATTTAGTGACTTGCCCCAAAACCTCCCAGATAGTAAGTGGCTTAGCCAGACTTTGAACTGGGGTGGTCCAGGCTCAGAGCTGAGAAACATTCAACTCTCTGCATCTTCAGTGATCTCCCCGTTTCTGCTGGTGGAGACCTCACTTCACAGGTCAGTAAATCTATCCTTGGGCAACTGGAACTGGAAAACAGAGCTTCTCTATCAGAGTTCTGCACTTCCTGATCCGTCCTTTGGGACCACACAGAACAAGCTGAACATCTCTTTCACGTGACAGTGGTTTCGTTTTCCCAAATAAAAAGTGAAGCGATTGTACTGCATTCATTCAATGAATATTTATTGATCACTTAGCAGGTACAGAAAACTGTGCAGGGAGCTGTTCGTTTTATTGCTCTTCACTTACTGCAGTTTGCAGAGAGTGCAGTTTTGTTTTCATAAATTGAAGAACTGTGGCAACCTTGCATAGGCAAGTCTATTAATACCATTTGTCCAACAGCATTTGCTGTTACATTTCATGTCTCTGTGTCACTTTGGTAACTCTCAAAATACTTCAAAACTGTTCACTGTCAGTGTATCTGTGACGGTGATCTGTGAGCAGGGGTCTGTGACATTGCTGTTGTAGTTGTTTCAGGACAGAATGGACTGCACCCATGTAAGACAGTGAACTTAACGCATAAACGTTACACGTGTTCTGACTACTCCGCTGATGCACCCTTGCACATCTCACTTCCTCTCCCTGAGCCTCCCTAGGGATCCCCTGAGACACAATTAAGAACCCTACAATGGCCTCTAACTGTTCAAGTGAGAGGAAGAGTCACACTCTTTTTTAAATAAAAAGCTAGAAATGAACTAAGCTTAGTGAGGAAGGCGTGTTGAAAGCCGAGATAGAAAAGCTAGACTTCTACCACCAAAAAGATAGCCAGGTTTTGAGTGCAAAGGGAAAGTTCTTGAAGGAAATTAAAAGTGCTACTCCAGTGAACACAAGAATGATAAGAAAGTAAAACAACCTTATTGTTGATATGGAGAAAGTTTGAGGGGTCTGGATAAAAGAAGCCAGCACATCTTTTGACAATATGGTTTATTGAATATTTCCACTGTTTACTCAGGAAACGAGAAAAAGATTCCTTTTAAAATATTACTGCTCATTGACAATGCACCTGGTCACCCAAGAGCTCTGATGGAAGATGGGCAATGAGATTAATGGTGTTTACATCCCATCACTTCATGGGAAATAGAGAAACAGTGGAAACAGAGTCAGACTTTATTTTTTGGGGCTCCAAAATCACTGCAGATAGTGATTAAAGCCATGAAATTAAAATGCTTACTCCTTGGAAGGAAAGTTATGACCAACCTAGATAGTATATTCAAAAGCAGAGACATTGCTTTGCCAACAAAGGTCCATCTAGTCAAGGCTATAGTTTTTGCAGTAGTCATGTATGGATGTGAGAGTTGGACTGTGAAGAAAGCTGAGTGCCGAAGAATTGGTGCTTTTGAACTGTGGTGTTGGAGAAGACTCTTGAGAGTCCCTTGGACTGCAAGGAGATGCAACCAGTCCATTCTGAAGGAGATCAATCCTGGGATTTCCTTGGAAGGAATGATGCTAAAGCTGAAACTCCAGTAGTTTGGCCACCTCATGCGAAGAGTTGACTCATTGGAAAAAGACTTTGATGCTGGGAGGGATTGGGGGCAGGAGGAGAAGGGGATGACAGAGGATGAGATGGCTGGATGGCATCATGGACTCGATGGATGTCAGTCTGAGTGAACTCCAGGAGTTGGTGATGGACAGGGAGGCCTGGCGTGCTGCGATTCATGGGGTCGCAAAGAGTCGGACACGACTGAGAGACTGAACTGAACTGAACTGACTGACATGTCTGCTAGCACAACATCCATTCTGCAGCCCATGGATCAAGGGGTAATTTAAACTTTCAAGTCTTATTATTTAAGAAATGTATTTTGTAAAGCTATAGCTGCCATAGACAGTGATTCTTATTTTTAAAATTTATTTATTTACTTGGCTGTATAGGTCTTGGTTGCGGTACTCAGGATCTTTGATCTCTGTTGTGGCATGTGGGATCTAGTTCCCCGACCAGGGATTGAACCCTGGGCCCCCTATCTTGGGAGCATGGACCAGCTGGTGGCTAAGACACAATAGTTATTCCTCTGATGGATGTGGGCAAAATAAACTGAAAACCTTCTGGAAAGGGTTCACCATTCTACATGCCATCAAGAACATTTGTGATTCATGGGAAAAGGTCAAAATATCAACATGAAAAAGAATCTGGAAGAGCTGATTCCAGCCCTCATGGGTGACTTTGAGGGCTTCAAGACTAGCGGAGGAAGTCGCTGCAGCCCTGGCGGCAAGAGAACCAGAATTAGAAGCGGAACCTGAGGACAGGACTGAACTGCCGCAGCCTCACAACTAAACTGTAAGGAACGAGGAGCTGCTTCTTGTGGGAGAACAAAACCAGTAATTTACTGAGACAGAATCTACTCCTGGTAAAGACACTGTGAAGTCTGTTGAAAGGATAACAAAGGATTTAGAAAATTACATAAACTTGGTTGACAAAGCAGCAGCAGGATTTGAGGGAACTGGCTCCAACTTTGAAAGAAATCTTACTGTAGGTAAAATGCAAACCAACAGCATTGCTGCTGCATACGAACTGATGGAAGCGTCAGTCAATGTGGCAAACATCACTTCTGTCTTATTTTAAGAACTTGCCACAGCCACCCAGCCTTCAGCAACCTCCATCTTAATCAGTTAGTAGCCACCGACATAGAGACAAGACATTCCACCAGCAAAAAGTTTACAATCTGCTGAAGGCTCAGATGATGGTTATTAGCATTTTTTAACAATAAAGTGCTTTTATTTTTGGTGTGTGTTTTTAAAAAAATTTTAAATTCTATATTGGGGTATAGTCGATCAACAATGTTGAGAAAGTTTCAGGTGAACATCAAAGGGACTCAGACATAAATATACATGTATCCATTCTCCCTCATTGGGTTCTCAAGGCAAGAAAACTGAAGTGGTTTGCCATTCCCTTCTCCAGTGGACCACATTTTGTCAGAACTCTCCATCATGCAGAGTACATCATGAGAAACACTGGGCTGCATGAAGCACAAGCTGGAATCAAGATTTCCGGGAGAAATATCAATAACCTCAGATATGCAGATGACACCACCCTTATGGCAGAAAGTGAAGAGGAACTAAAGAGTCTCTTGATGAAAGTGAAAGAGGAAAGTGAAAAAGATGGCTTAAAACTCCACATCCAGAAAACTAAGACCATGGCATCTGGTCCCATCACTTCATGGGAAATAGATGGGGAAACAGTGGAAACAGTGACAGACTTTATTTT
>SJYX01009773.1:256784-279406 GCA_006410675.1 Oreotragus oreotragus
TATGACCAACCTAGAAGGCATATTCAAAAGCAGAGACATTACTTTGCCAACAAAGGTCCATCTAGTCAAGGCTATGGTTTTTCCAGTGGTCATGTATGGATGTGAGAGTTGGACTCTGAGGAAAGCTGAGCGCCGAAGAATTGATGCTTCTGAACTGTGGTGTTGGAGAAGAGTCTTGAGAGTGCCTTGGACTGCAAGGAGATCCAACCTGTCCATTCTAAGGAGATCGGTCCTGGGTGTTCTTTGGAAGGAATGATGCTGAAGCTGAAAGACCAATACTTTGGCCACCTCATGCGAAGAGTTGACTCACTGGAAAAGACCCTGAAGCTGGGAGGGATTGGGGGCAGGAGGAGAAGGGGCTGACCAAGGATGAGATGGCTGGATGGCATCACCGACTCGATGGACGTGAGTCTGAGTGAACTCCGGGAGTTGGTGATGGACAGGGAGACCTGGCGTGCTGCGATTCATGGGGTCGCAAAGAGTTGTACATGACTGAGGGACTGAACTGAACTGAAATGAACTGAACTGAAAAGACAAGAAAGGGAAAAGCTTGCAAAAACCGAACAAAGGAAGATCTGAGGACCAGAGTGAGGACCTCAGGTAAAACAAACAGCTTTACCAAGGAGTGCTGCTTGTTTTACCTGAGGTCCTCACTCCGGTCCTCAAACCCTCCTTTGTTCTATTTTCATGGGATTTTCCTTTCCTTGTCTTTTAGCCACCACCATTCTGGACTCCTTTTTCCTGTTCTAACTACCTAATATAACTATTTTCTATTATGCAAAGTTTCATACATATAAAAAAAGTAGTGACAAGGCTGTAATAAAACCCAGTGCAGTTAATCTTTCAGCTCCAAATTAATCAAATTATGTCAATTCTGTTCCATCAATTTCTTCACCACTTTCTACACAGCTAATTGTGAAGCAAACTGCACACAAGACATTGTTTCATCTGTAAATATTTTAGTATGCTTCTCTAAAAGACATACTCCATTTTTTCATGAAAATATTAACATAAAAATGACAGGATAGCTAGAAAAACAGTAAAATCTTAGGATCATCAAATATTTAGTCACTCAAACTAAGCTTTTGTAGACCAGCAAATAATAGAGATTAGCCAGGAGTGTAAATGCTTTATGCCAGGGTTTGTCTGCCACTAAAACTTCAAACTTCTAGATGTTGTTTGGCAAAAATTGCCATTTCTTGCTCTAATCTTGCATATACATTTTTTAATGTGTGAAATTGTTAGTGACTCGGTCATGTCAGATTCTGTGACCCCAAGGACTATAGCCCACCAGGAACCTCTGTCCACTGGATTCTCCATGCAAGAATACTGGAGTGGGTAGCAACTCCCTTCTTCAAGGGATTTTCCTGACCTGTGGATTGAACCTGGGTCTCCCACATTTTAGGCAGATTCTTTACCATGTGAGCTACCAGGGAAGTCCCATATACATGTATTTAAATCCCTCTGAAGCACTTAAGACTTATTTGAAGACAATACAAATTGTTCTAAAACATTTAGTTTAGAATGAGGTCAGGCTGACATGACTGAAGCGACTTAGCAGCAGGAGAGATCAGGCTACTTTGGGATACAAAGAAAATACATTCAATAGTAACGCAGGATAAATAAACAAGTATTTTTATTATTATTTTAGACAAATATTAAAATAAAAAGGAGCATGCATAGAGATAATATAATACATTACTAGTATATAATTCAAAATTATAATCCTCTTTTCTCATTTTGCAAAGTCTATATATAGAGGAAACAAATTTTCAGACTAGAATAATTATAACAAGTCAATAGCTCTTATTTCTATTATTCTTATATTGTAAAAGAAAAATTATAATTTTTTTCTAATTGTAGTAAAAGAAATCAAACTTTTCCCCTAATTGTAGCAAAAGAAAACAAAATAAGTTGCAAAAGAAAATGATAAGGTTGAAGGGATAATTACTTTGACACAGAATATTAATACAAATAGAAAACATATTTGTATAGAAACCAAGATATAGAGTCCTGGTGATTTAGTAAAAGTTGTTTGAAGATTTTTGCTGAAAAAAATAATTTTGACATTGCTAGAGAGTATTATGTTGTTATGCTTTATGAGCTGGAGGGAACTGAAATAGTTTGCAGCCAGTAATTATTTCTACAAAAAGAGTCCCTGGATTTTAAGACTCACTCCTGGAATGTTCATCAGTACTTAAAATAGAGTTTGCATGTAATAAAATTATGAAAGTTTGAAATATCTGTCTCTGGCAGAAGAAAAACTATCCTATTTTGAAAGGAAAACATTACACTCCTAATCGATTCATTCTCTATGAAAATAAAGGGAAAAATTGCTAAAATCAAAACCTGTTCCAAAACCATAGGGTTTAAAATCTGCAAAGAACAACAGCAAGTACACTGAAGAAATAGTACTTTTTGTCCTCTGTTACATCAGTCTTAAAGAAAAAAAAAGTCTAACATATATGTTATGTTAGATATACCACTGACATATTCATGTGTATTGATGAATATTTTCTGTTGATATGCAGTGTCTATTTAACACAGAAAATGTACTTGAGTGAGAATACAGGTAATGTGCATACTTTGAAAATTTATTAACTTTCATAAAATTTATACTTCTACCTCACAGATATAAACAAGAGAACTTTTAATAATCTAAATGCATTCTGAGATTTGGATTAGATCCTGGACCAGAAAAAAAATTAGTGGGTCAGTGTGGAAACTCAAAATTTGGATAAGGCTTGTAGATATTTTAATACCATCATATTAATGTTGATTTCTAGTTTTGATCACTTTTTGTGATTAGATGTTAACATTAGTGAAACTGGGTAAAGAGTGAGCAAAAGAACTGATCATTCTATTTTCTGAGAGTCCAAAATTTTTTCAAAATAACAAGTTTAAATTTTCTGTCATATGGCTAATTTAAAGAAGAACACAAACAAATAAACAAAAACTGAGCAAAACTGACAACGTTCAAATTTACAAGGTATAGGGAATTTATTCCTTAGAAACATTTGTTAGTTTCTGTGTAAGAATGTTTTATGGTCCTATGACCATATTACTCAACAGTGCAATAATTATGGAGCATGTACTTACGTACATCAAAAATAAAGATATAGAATGATCTAAATATAAATCATTTAGTAATGTATCATATTAATAATTATGGCTTTTTTTTACATTTAAATATATAGCCTGGTTATTTTTTGAAAATTTCCAATAGACAGTTTTTGACAGAAAAATGCATTTTCTTAAATTTAAAGCCATCTAAACAAATTCAAATATATATCTCAACCAGACATTAAAGTAAAAAGACCAGATTATTTGATTTCTTTTACCTGAAACCGTGTGATCCTTAGAGTCTCTTGTTATTTTTATCCTTGCATGTGGAAAGATATAGTGCACAGTTTTCCCATCCATTTGTATAATCTAAGATATACATAAGATACAGTGAAAAAGCAATGTAAAGACATTTAAAGAGCAATATACATAACTATCTTTTTTCAAACTACAGTGATTCAACCAATGAAAACAAAAGATTCTCAAATGATGACAATTTTAAGCATTTAATACTACCTAATGATATATTGTTTTCTGAGTTTATTATAGTCTTCACATTTACAACCAGTTCCTCTTGCAAACTGATTTGTTGGGTTTGGAAAATCAATAAGCTTATGTTAACACATAAGGATATCTATTGCTATGGTAATACATAGAGAATGTATATGGAATTGACCTCTGCTGATTTTGTTTTTGGACAGCCTAGAAGTAGAGAGGCATTTTTAATTTTCAGCCATCAAGCTTAAAGGGAGAAAAGACAAAGATCCTCCTACTCTGCATCTCTGTCACTTAACCAGGAATGCATATTTATGTTATGTTCATATCATTGTGGAATTCTGCTTTTGCTGAGCACATTTGTCAGAAGTTTTAGGATACATCTGATGCTGAGACTAATTCTGCATAAATAAATAAAATCTTTGCTCATTTTAATATTTTCTGAAGCCTTCTTTGTATGCAAAGGCATTATTTCTCATTTAATTCTGACACTTCTTCAATTAGAAGAAACAACATTCAATGCCTTTGTTACAAGTCTAGGATTTCAATTCTCTTACTGATACTTGAACACGAGAATACTATAGACTGTGTTATTGGTGTTTCCACCTGACAAAATGAGATTTCTGAAATAAAGGAAATTAGCAAATGCAAACTTCTGCTGTATATTTTATGGAATTTGGCTTTCAAAAGAGATTTGTGAAATAATGAAAGACAGAAATAATAAAATCTTTATAAAACTATATTAATAGGATTTTAATAGTATGAAATTTTGTATCCATCACTTCCAGAGAATTATTAGATAAAACAAGGTTTAGTAAAGAGACATTTAATACTACCNATAAGCAAAAAAAATCTATGCAATACTCAAAACTGAAAAATATGTAGAATTATAAACTAATAAAACAAACATCCATATAACCACCACACAAAGAAAGAAAGGGAGCATTCATAATTTTTTTTGAAATATTTGTAAACAGAGAAGACCCCTTTTTCTGGGCAGCACACAAGTGATAGTTCTGTCAGTGGAGAATTATCCAAAGACTATGATGTCAGAAACCTTGCTCTTGGGGAGAGGAACAGGGCAATTAATTAACATCAGTCCTATCCTCTGGCCTTGTCCCTATTTTTATCTGGCAGAAGCAACACTTACCCTAAATAAATGACTAAAACAAGAATGATACTTTGTTTTTCTTTCTATACCAAAATATAATTTTGATAGGAATAGAGTATTTGAAGATAAATATTAAGATAAAAAAGCATGAACTTCATTTAAATGTCATCTCCTACATAGCTTTCACATAGAGAAATTTATAAAGAAAAATAAATTACTGACACAAAAGTCAGTATATTCACTACTTGTTTGAGAGAGGTTGAAAATTACAATCTGGAAAGGGGAAAATTACAATCTGAAAAATTACAATCCCCTTTGTAGATTTCAAGGGGAAGAAAACACTCCCTTTCCTTGTGTGGTGGTTATATGGCTGTTTGTTTTACGATTAATTTATAATTCTACATGTTTTTAAGTTTTGAGTATTGCATAGAATTTTGTTTATATGTTAAAAGGGTTTCCCTGATAGCTCAGTTGGTAAAGAATGCGCCTGCAATGAAGGAGACCCTGGTTCAATTCTTGGGTTGGGAAGAGCCCCTATAGAAGGGATAGGCTACCCATTCCAGTATTCTTGGATTTCCCTTGTGGCTTACTGGTAAAGAATCTGCCTGCAATGCGGGAGACCTGGGTTTGATTCATGGGTTGAAAAGATCCCCTGGAGAAGGGAAAGGTTACCCACTCCATTATTCTGGCCTGGAGAATTCCATGGAATGTATATTCCATTGGGTCTCAAAGAGTTGGACACGACTGAGCAACTTTCACTTCACAGCTTAGATAACAAAACATAAATGTGAAAATAACTTTTAGCAATGAGATACACATTAAATTTACAAGGAGTCTTACATTTTCCATGTTATTAAACAAAGAAAAATTCATTAAGTCATTCTCAAATATAGCCTCTCTGTTTAATTTTGGTATTATATTGCTCTATACTTATAAATTCAAATATAATGTGTTATGTCTTCAGTGAATCAAATCATAAATTCTGTAGATGTTAGTAACAGATAATTATGAACAAAAAACTCATTAGGAATATTTATGTTTCATTTACATATAAGATAGAATTCTAGAATATAATTTTGGGGGATGGAACTGATTATTTTAAAATATATCCTGCAGAATATTAGTTGGATAAATTAGGCAGACAAGACTACTCTGATTTGATACTCAGAAGTGTTGGGAAATAACTGTATGAAAGTTATTATGTTTTTAGCTCCTCAGTTTTTATATTTCATCTTATCAGGATTCCTTGAAAGGATCTGTATTTTCATTATCTTGATCTTGGTTGTGCAAAATACTAAACTTTCAGAGAAACAAACAAGAAGAGTAAGGCACAACAAATAAGTCATTACAGAGAGATTCCTACAATAAAAAATAATTCAAGAAACTTTTGTTCAGTTGATAAATTGACTATTTTTGTAACTGTAAATAAGAGATAAACTAAAGTTTTAAACACATTCAGAATTATTCTAATTTTTAAATTTTCTCATTTCCTAGCTAGATCTATTCTAGATCTAGAATATTTACAATAAACAGAGGATAACAGATTTCTATAAAGTATGAGAACATCTAGAAGAGCACAGTAAAATTGAGAAAATATTTTATCAGTTAGAAATTTGTGTAAAAAAAACTGAAATTGCTTAGGAAAAAATCAAAACTATAACCATAGATCCTATCTTTTAGATAGCACTTTTACATGCAAAAGTCTTGTTTTCTTTTATCTCTTAACATGACAAATACTGAATTATATTATAGTAAATTCATATGGTTCTTTTTTGTTGTTTGAAATATAGTTGTCAGCTTATCAATTAATCATTAATCAGTTAGGATGATAAAAGAATTAATGTACATGATATAAGTAACTATCTCTTCTGTGAGTATCTTAATGATCATAATGAATACAAATACCTGCAAATACCTGATCCATTAAGGCAACTGATTTAAGGCCTTGTGACGTACCAGAGANCTTAGGAAAAAATCAAATCTATAACCATAGATCCTATCTTTTAGATAGCACTTTTACATGCAAAAGTCTTGTTTTCTTTTATCTCTTAACATGACAAATACTGAATTATATTATAGTAAATTCATATGGTTCTTTTTTGTTGTTTGAAATATAGTTGTCAGCTTATCAATTAATCATTAATCAGTTAGGATGATAAAAGAATTAATGTACATGATATAAGTAACTATCTCTTCTGTGAGTATCTTAATGATCATAATGAATACAAATACCTGCAAATACCTGATCCATTAAGGCAACTGATTTAAGGCCTTGTGACGTACCAGAGAAATCTCCCTCAGGTTATCCAACAGTTAATTTCCCTAGTATCTATCAAGGTTCAATTTAAACATCATCTCTTTTGTTCTAAAGTGAATAAGATCATAAGTTATGGTATTATATTTATGTAATAGTTAATAGTATCCCTTAGTTTTTTTTAAGCTATAGATATTAACTAATAAAATCTACTTTATGAAAGTTGTTCTGAATATAAAATCCAATAATGAACATAAAAGACTTCCATATAACACTTCCATATAACATCAGTTCTCTTATTCCCAGGTGAAGCCTTCTCTGTTCCCAGCTGCTTGGTTTGGTCATTTTCTTATTTGCTATTTCTTGACAGCTGGGCATATTCTCATGGAAAGCCCTGAAATTACCCAAGTCTATTTTACCCTATATTCTGTAAGCTCTTCAGGAGTTTCATGTATTTTCTTTGCATGGCAGTGTTGGGTATGCTGTATAGCTTAATTATCTGCTAGAGGCAAAAAATTACTTAAACTGCTTGGTAAGAAGCATCACAGCTATGCTTCAATGTCAATCAGTCACAGCTGATGAAGTAAGGCAATTACCACCTTAATATACTGAAAAAAAAATCATTTGTGAGCTTGATTAATCAAAGTCCTGTGTATTTTGGGATAACTGAGACCATTCTAAGGTGAAATGAGTCTCTTTTTTTTGAGAAATCTAAAAGACATTGTTCAATATAGCACTTACTTGCTCTTGGTGTTGACTGAGTGGTCTAGAGTGGACCAATCTTTCTGGCAGTTTTCGATCTAGACCATGTCCATTTTCCAAACGAGACTCCCTGGGTTTGTCAAACCAATCTGTTTCTTCACGACGGAGGTGATAGGCTTTGGAGACCAAGGAAATATCAAACATTGCAACTCCAACTAGTACAGATGACAGAGGGAAGTAGATGATCTGCAGTACCAACATGCTTTTGGGCTTATTAACCATTCATGCATTTCAAACACAATTCCCAGTGGGATCAGAAATATCATTTCCTGCATTATGTTAAAAATTCTGTATGAGGGAATAACCTAGAAAAAAAACCACGTGCTACCTGTCAACTTTTCAGAGCAAAGTAAGACAAAAGTAACATTTAAATAAGGTGAAAAAATAAATTGATAGTGATTAGATAAATAAATGAACAAATGAATATTTCTCAAAAGTCGTTCTATTCAACCTAGTCCATCAGTCCACCTCCTCACTTCTCCCCACTATATATCACCAAAATCTAAGGAAAACACATTTCTTGGATACAGAAGATTCAGTTATTTTTCAAGTATCATATCAACCCAGGACCAATATGTGGCTGCTAGATTTGGACATCAATTGAGCATCTTTTGAAAACATGACACATCTATGACATTCATAACTAGATGAAAATATTTATTTTTAGGAGGATCCTAGGTATCAGTGCTAGGAACATGTGTGCGATAATTATCTGGTAGCCTAATTTGTAAAATATATCTACTAGAATTTTTCATTAAAAATTAAACAATTATCTTCTGTAGGATCATAGGTCTAGGAATTAAAGAGTTGGTAGGCTGCTTTCTGTACTTACAGTGTGACAAAGCTTAACATCTTAAAATACTTTTTTGAAAATATAACTATATTTGTGTATATAACTACTATTTAAATTTTTTATCTCATTAAATTCTTAGTACTTTCAAAGACATTTTAAAGTTCTTATCTAGTGATCTCAAATAATTATTTACCTATTATATAGAATTTGACTTTATAGAAAGTTTTATGCATTGTAAAAGGATCCCTAATTAACAGTCTCTGGAAGTACACTGTTACTTCCTAAATGGCAGATGGAGCACCTCTTCTCAAGTATTATCCTGAAAGATCTGTTGATGATGCTATCAACCTACATCTTCCTGAAACTCTGGTTTCGATAATGCCATAGTATTGAGTATTCCGCTCTATCTCATTACAGTTCTCTTTCTGTCTGCATCACTGACTTCTCTTCCACTACCTTCTCTGAAGACTTTTTCCCAAGCAATTTCCATTAGTTCTTTATTGGCAGGGCTGGCAAAACCACAGCATATACAGCATTACTCACCTCTATACCTCCTGTGATCTTGGTCAATGCCTCTGATTAACCACAGAACTTTCTCTCAATAAACACAGAATGATAGACAATGTGTCATAATTTAGGCAGTCTTAGATTTGAGGCTATACAATGGTACATACCTGGTTTGTGGTTGTCTATGTGCTTGTCTGATCTCCCCTATTAAGACTCTAAGCTGCTTGAAGGTAAGCCTCATGTCTTCTGTTTTTCTGTTCTCCCTCAATACTAAAAACATTGCCTTGCAAATGCCACAATATTCATAAAGTATTTGGGAAATGAATGACACATAGGAAAATTAGTCATCAACTAGAGAAAGTTAAATATCCTAATTATGATAAGCACATTTTAAAATAAATACTTCTCAAATGAACCTGATTAACAGTTACACAGTCTTTTCTCACAATCTATTTGGTATTTACTATGGTTTTTCATAGTTTTCCCTTGATACCATGTGACTAAATTTATGAAAGATATATTCAATATAATTTTGATAAGTAAAAAAATCCATTATTTAATCATTAGTCTCTAAAATTTATTAGATGATCACCAAACACATTAATATTATATTATTTTTATATATTTTAATAACAAATCTCTCATAAAAATAGTCTATATTGATTTTAATAAATGACTTCCTTGGATACTGTACCTGATATCACGTGAATATATACTTTGCTAATTGCACTTAAAATATGAATCTTCTAAAATGTTTCCTTGGCTGTGTCTATATAAATAAGGTAGAATTTCAACTTGATATACATTTTGTCAATTATTTCCAATACTGATGACATACTTTGTCTGTTATGTTTATAACTCTATATGTAACTAAGTTAGGATAGCTACCATGCTTTGCATAGGAATTTATCAATCAAGAGAAACTAGAGTAAGTAAGTCTTCTCTTAAATCGAATTCTATATTCACCATTTATAGCAAGTTGGTGTGTGCTAGGATGCTTCAGTTGTGTCTGAATCTTTGCAACCCTGTGGATTGTAGCCTGCCAGGCTACTCTGTCCATGGGATTCTCCAGGCAAGAATACTGGAGTGGGGTTCCAGGCCCCTCTCCAGGGGATTTTCCTATCCCACGGATTGAACCCAAGTCTCCTCCATCTCCTGAACTGACAGATGAGTTCTTAACTTCCCAGGGTCACCAGGGAAGCCCAATAGCAAGTTGGACATACATGCTAAGTGTTAGCAACTGCACTTGTCTAATCTGCGACGGCAGATCCAAACTTTAAAAACTAAATTTTACAATAGTAACAACATTTTCCAAATTAAATAATTCACTGAAGATTAACATCCCCTTGTTTTAGGCTATTGATATTTTCTTCTCTTAAATGTAAAATGCAAGTAAGCTGTTTTGGGGCCCAATTCTATTCTGTAAAAAATATTCCTTGGAATTTTTTTTTTTTAAGACTGTAAGTACTGATGCGTTTTTTTTAAAAACATGAGCATATTTCAAAAGAATGTTTTCAACAAATTATTTGTGGTTGCAGAAATATAACGATTCTTTCTAGTTTAGGTTTTCTCCAGTCTACTCTAGTCTTCCTGTTCTGTTCTTAACCAGAAATGAGTATAAGTTGTAGAGTTTAGGCTGATGGTCATAACTATTAAGCAACATACATTGTGCCTACCTCAAGTCACGTTCTGCTTTAAAAGCTGTAACAAATACAGATGAATTAAAAAGAAAAAAAAATTATGTCTACCTTGATTTTACCTCAAATGAGGTATTTCAAAATTACCTGGAGTCATATAGAATACATCTGAAATATATATTGTTGTCTATAACCAAGAGTTTAGTTGAATTCAGAGAAAGCACACAATAAATCTGAATGAGTCCAAAATCAGTTAAACTGCTTTGTTTACATGATACTAAGTAGCCCACTGGAATGTTATATATTTCAAGGTTGTTTTAGTATCACTCAAACATGATATAGTATATATGTGGCAAACTTTTATTTAAAAAATCTCTACTACTTCATGAGTTTATAATGTCATAAGTTATGTGATTGGGAAAAATATTTTTTACTTTTTTTCTTAATTACTCATGGATCCCAAGATTAAAAAAAAAAAAAAAAGCAGAGGACTATTCACCAGAAGAAAAAGTAATACATTTATGAGATACAAACACACAGAAAATACAGAACATTTAAAAACACATCACTACAATTCACACAGATAATATTACATATATAATTCAATTTGTTATAGTTTTCTTTGCATAATTATGTACCAAAATGATTTTTTATGACTACATTTCTTATCTGCTTCATTTAAAAATAACATTTTAACTCAATTAAACTTCATGTAAGTTTCATTTTGTTTCCTTCTCTGGTGTTATCTTTACACATTTCTTAATTTGGGGTACTGCACGATGTCTCATCCAAATTAGTTTAAATAATTTGCTGGAGATTAACATGCTTTTTAAAATCTGATCTTTCCAATACTTAGCAAATGTTTTTGATAAGGAATTTCTGATGTCTTTTGATAATTTATCAAAACAATTTTCTCATAGTCTTTGATGACTATGAGTACATATCATCCAAACATATAAATGAGAAAAAAATTGGTCATTTTTACATGGTTGTATGTAAATAACTCTCATATTTCAGAATATCTAGAAACATCTGTATGTCTGGCACCATGGTGGCAAAACCTATGATGAATAAATGAATTTGTCAAATTCTCTCCAGATAAATGTACATTATGCACACAAAGCCTTTGATGTTTAGTTATATGGTTGACCTGTTAATTTTTATTTTGCTATTTTACAGATAGTATTACTGATGAGCCTTTCTATCCTTCTGCAGAAGTCGTTATATATCTATATATTTATACACATATATAATGTGTGTTAAATGTGGACTATGAAAAAAAGAAGAGTTTCCATATAACTCTTACTTAACCATGATNGTCTATGTGCTTGTCTGATCTCCCCTATTAAGACTCTAAGCTGCTTGAAGGTAAGCCTCATGTCTTCTGTTTTTCTGTTCTCCCTCAATACTAAAAACATTGCCTTGCAAATGCCACAATATTCATAAAGTATTTGGGAAATGAATGACACATAGGAAAATTAGTCATCAACTAGAGAAAGTTAAATATCCTAATTATGATAAGCACATTTTAAAATAAATACTTCTCAAATGAACCTGATTAACAGTTACACAGTCTTTTCTCACAATCTATTTGGTATTTACTATGGTTTTTCATAGTTTTCCCTTGATACCATGTGACTAAATTTATGAAAGATATATTCAATATAATTTTGATAAGTAAAAAAATCCATTATTTAATCATTAGTCTCTAAAATTTATTAGATGATCACCAAACACATTAATATTATATTATTTTTATATATTTTAATAACAAATCTCTCATAAAAATAGTCTATATTGATTTTAATAAATGACTTCCTTGGATACTGTACCTGATATCACGTGAATATATACTTTGCTAATTGCACTTAAAATATGAATCTTCTAAAATGTTTCCTTGGCTGTGTCTATATAAATAAGGTAGAATTTCAACTTGATATACATTTTGTCAATTATTTCCAATACTGATGACATACTTTGTCTGTTATGTTTATAACTCTATATGTAACTAAGTTAGGATAGCTACCATGCTTTGCATAGGAATTTATCAATCAAGAGAAACTAGAGTAAGTAAGTCTTCTCTTAAATCGAATTCTATATTCACCATTTATAGCAAGTTGGTGTGTGCTAGGATGCTTCAGTTGTGTCTGAATCTTTGCAACCCTGTGGATTGTAGCCTGCCAGGCTACTCTGTCCATGGGATTCTCCAGGCAAGAATACTGGAGTGGGGTTCCAGGCCCCTCTCCAGGGGATTTTCCTATCCCATGGATTGAACCCAAGTCTCCTCCATCTCCTGAACTGACAGATGAGTTCTTAACTTCCCAGGGTCACCAGGGAAGCCCAATAGCAAGTTGGACATACATGCTAAGTGTTAGCAACTGCACTTGTCTAATCTGCGACGGCAGATCCAAACTTTAAAAACTAAATTTTACAATAGTAACAACATTTTCCAAATTAAATAATTCACTGAAGATTAACATCCCCTTGTTTTAGGCTATTGATATTTTCTTCTCTTAAATGTAAAATGCAAGTAAGCTGTTTTGGGGCCCAATTCTATTCTGTAAAAAATATTCCTTGGAATTTTTTTTTTTTAAGACTGTAAGTACTGATGCGTTTTTTTTAAAAACATGAGCATATTTCAAAAGAATGTTTTCAACAAATTATTTGTGGTTGCAGAAATATAACGATTCTTTCTAGTTTAGGTTTTCTCCAGTCTACTCTAGTCTTCCTGTTCTGTTCTTAACCAGAAATGAGTATAAGTTGTAGAGTTTAGGCTGATGGTCATAACTATTAAGCAACATACATTGTGCCTACCTCAAGTCACGTTCTGCTTTAAAAGCTGTAACAAATACAGATGAATTAAAAAGAAAAAAAAATTATGTCTACCTTGATTTTACCTCAAATGAGGTATTTCAAAATTACCTGGAGTCATATAGAATACATCTGAAATATATATTGTTGTCTATAACCAAGAGTTTAGTTGAATTCAGAGAAAGCACACAATAAATCTGAATGAGTCCAAAATCAGTTAAACTGCTTTGTTTACATGATACTAAGTAGCCCACTGGAATGTTATATATTTCAAGGTTGTTTTAGTATCACTCAAACATGATATAGTATATATGTGGCAAACTTTTATTTAAAAAATCTCTACTACTTCATGAGTTTATAATGTCATAAGTTATGTGATTGGGAAAAATATTTTTTACTTTTTTTCTTAATTACTCATGGATCCCAAGATTAAAAAAAAAAAAAAAGC
The DNA here is from genome assembly GCA_006410675.1 of Oreotragus oreotragus. Classification (NCBI taxonomy): domain Eukaryota; kingdom Metazoa; phylum Chordata; class Mammalia; order Artiodactyla; family Bovidae; genus Oreotragus; species Oreotragus oreotragus. Next base: position 270,666 of record SJYX01009773.1, read on the forward strand.
AGAGGACTATTCACCAGAAGAAAAAGTAATACATTTATGAGATACAAACACACAGAAAATACAGAACATTTAAAAACACATCACTACAATTCACACAGATAATATTACATATATAATTCAATTTGTTATAGTTTTCTTTGCATAATTATGTACCAAAATGATTTTTTATGACTACATTTCTTATCTGCTTCATTTAAAAATAACATTTTAACTCAATTAAACTTCATGTAAGTTTCATTTTGTTTCCTTCTCTGGTGTTATCTTTACACATTTCTTAATTTGGGGTACTGCACGATGTCTCATCCAAATTAGTTTAAATAATTTGCTGGAGATTAACATGCTTTTTAAAATCTGATCTTTCCAATACTTAGCAAATGTTTTTGATAAGGAATTTCTGATGTCTTTTGATAATTTATCAAAACAATTTTCTCATAGTCTTTGATGACTATGAGTACATATCATCCAAACATATAAATGAGAAAAAAATTGGTCATTTTTACATGGTTGTATGTAAATAACTCTCATATTTCAGAATATCTAGAAACATCTGTATGTCTGGCACCATGGTGGCAAAACCTATGATGAATAAATGAATTTGTCAAATTCTCTCCAGATAAATGTACATTATGCACACAAAGCCTTTGATGTTTAGTTATATGGTTGACCTGTTAATTTTTATTTTGCTATTTTACAGATAGTATTACTGATGAGCCTTTCTATCCTTCTGCAGAAGTCGTTATATATCTATATATTTATACACATATATAATGTGTGTTAAATGTGGACTATGAAAAAAAGAAGAGTTTCCATATAACTCTTACTTAACCATGATGGTTGATTAAACAACTGGCTAAAGTTAAAAAAAATAGTGTTTTATTTAATTGGCTAATTATCAATAAAAAATGGTCAATCCAACAGCTCATAGAGAATAAAACAAACCAGAAAGTAACTGGTCTATTGGAATTTCACTAGGAAAAGCAGTCTCTTCTCCTTCAGATCCAGTGATTACTTTTGTCCTGATCTAACCTACACTTAAACTTCTAATATCATCTTGGTGTCAAGATACAGAAGAAAGAAAATCATTTTTGTGAAAATATATTTTCCTGCAAGCCCCCAGGGAAAATGTTAGATTTAAAAGAAGAGATGTTAGCTTAGAGCTTTTCCATCTCCAAAGTCATGAAGTAATACATTTTTATTGGATAAGAAATATTTTATTTTTAGGGGTCAAGCCACACTTCAAATGTAAACCATGGATGGAAAAGAAAAAAAAAAGAACCAAGAGTAATAGGTCCTCTTGGCATGGGAAAAATGTCACATTTCTGTACTTCTTCAATCTTGTCCTCTAATTTAGACTTGGTCAGGTAATTTTCTAAAATCCTTTTGGTTCCATATGATTTAATAAAAAATCACCATAAAGCTTTTAGTTAAGTATGTACTTGCCATATATCATTTGTTCTATATGAAAAACTAGTAAAACTATTTAGTGCAAAAAAAAAAAAAAGAAATAATGCACAAAGGAAATGCATGGAAAAGGCTAACTGAACACACAAGGAAAGCTTCAGCTCAAATACCTAAATTCACAAAAGCAGTGTACAAAGTTCAAGTTTTAAGATCGAAACAGTGCTTCATACATATTGACCAGCATATGGATAATACTGTTGTTTACTGTCAATATCATATTAGGTACTAAGGTTTTAGTATGTAATAGAAAATGTACAATGTACAATGTTTGTCAACTATGGCATTCACAATGAGAGAGCAATTAAGATACAAGCCTTTTATTTAAGGAGATTATAAAACTGTACATTACGCTAACATTAAGGACTCACCTGAACGTTCTCAAGAACACTCTCTGAATTAAGAAACACTGATCTCACAAATGATAAATACTTTTCTACTACCAAGTCTAGTGGAATAGTCAGTGGCTCAAAACCTTAATCATTTCACAAACTGAAAGAAACTAATAACTTTAAAATAACTTTTGAAAACAAAAGAAACATACAACAAAAAACTTTCCAACTATAGATTTAAAGGATGACCATATTTTATTGACACAATTATTTGATAATGGTTTTGGAAAAGTAGACACCACGCAAATCAAACAATCAAGAAACAACGATAAAAGGATAAACTAAGAAGAAATAAAGAGCATGCTATGAAATCTATACACAAGATAGAATTTCCATTTACAAGAAATAAAACTGAAGTAAACATGCAAAAGACACACCAAGAAAAACAGAATACATTCTTGGAGAAGGAAAATTAAACATGCAGAAAAATAAGAGTTTGCGTTTTGAGAGTAGCAAGGTAGTTTGAGGCCCAATTTACCTTCACTGTCTGACATGGCATGCTGGAAGTCATCCATGATGAATGCTATGTCACGGTCGTAGCCTCGAGTCCGTGATTCTTCTCTCATGTGTTGCTGAACTTCAGGCAAAGAGTGACTGGATCCAAACTGGTCCCTGGTGTCTGCAGATATTGGTGGCAGGGGTCCAGCAGCAGCCCTGGCCATTCCCATTGGCTGTCCAACAGGACTGAGTGGACTTTCCTCTTCAGAATTCTGGGCCACAATTGGTATTCTTCCTCTACTCTGGCTAATAGGCAAACTAGTAGGCTTAGTTCTCCCAGAAGGTGATGCATGACTAAAGGAAACATCTAGAGCTTCAGCCTCTTGAGCTTTCAGTCTTAGAGAAGAGCTAGAAGAATCTCTTTTAATTGATAAATCTAGCCCATAGACAGAGGAAGGTCTGGAAGAGGGTCTGGATCTGCTGCCACTGCTGTATGGCTTATCTGCTTCATCCTGCAGAGCTGACCGTATGGTATTTCCTAAGGTGCCCAGTCCTGTGCCAAGAGATGATCCCATAAATTTTTGTTGGTCTGTAATATTTTTTCTGAGGCCAAAAGTAATATCATCTTGAAGAAGCCTCGCCCTGGAAGAAATGCCGCCAATAGATGAAGTGCTTGAAGTCATATAGCTCGAATAGTCAGGTTCAAGGTCTCTACTCTCTTGAATAGGTGAGAATTTTGACATTTTAGGGTCAATTAGTGATTTCTTATGCTTTGACTGCTTTTGATAAAGTATGGCAGCTGGTAGCTGTTTTGCTGCTTGTTTTTCAAGTGTGAGTCGACTAATGCTGTACTTCTCAGATTTTGGAAAGTGCCTGTAACTAGTATCGGCATGGTAATAATGGGAAAGACCAGCAAGGTGATCTAAGCTCTCGGCTCCTCTACGGAATTCTTGTTTAATCTGTTGTTTCAGAAGCTTTAACTCATAAGGATCCTCCATTGGGTCTTCCTCTGCTTTCACGTAACTATGCAATCTGGACGAACTCTGCAGAGGTGCTAGGAAATCTGTCACTTCTTGAGACCTACGTGTCTCAGCGGTTCGGAGGAGACGGTCTGTTTTTGACAGATCTTTTTCATGAAGGCTAAACGCAGTGCTTAGAGCCGCTGATCCTTTGGTAATCTCACCAATGTCATCAATTAAGACATAATTTCGTGAAGTATGATGGTCAATATCTGCGTAGAAAGAATCTGCAGATATGCTTGATATTGGACTGCTCGCCATGCTACTTCTTTCCTCCAATCCTATTCTCAAATCCAAGCTGTTGTACTTACTACCGAGATGGGAAACAGCATATGTATTATCAGTAGAAACAGGTGCTATCATCAGGGGTTGGTTGCGAATCACCTCGTAGTTTGAAGTTATCTTGGGCTCCAAATATAATGCAGTTTGCCGTGGCTTTTGTTGTATCACCATCATCTGTGATGGTAACTGATAAGAAGGTTGTGGGGTTGGTGTAGGTTGAGCTTGAGGTGTGAAAGACATTGTTGCCACAGCTTGGAAGGTTGGCTGAGTCTGATAAGGTGAAACGTCCTGATGGTAGAGAGTCTGCTGCTGAAAGTGGGACTGTTGGGTGTAGGGGGTGGGTGCTTGAGTAGGAAGAGCAGGGGAAGAGTATTGGTACTGGGTATAAGGACTCGTAGGAGGGACTAGCTGAGATTCTGCTTGGGTTTGTGGTGGGATAAACTGGTTGAATTCAGTTTGGGGAGCAGTTCTTGGTCGCTCGATGCCATGCTGACTTTCAATCCGGGTTGGTCTGGTGCTGCTGACCTCACTGTCGGACATGTAATCACGGTCCTCAGCTACTCCCTGGAGATAGGCTCTCTCTCTCTTTTCTCTCTCCTTTAATAGGGCCTCTTTCCTTCTGTTAATCCCCATTTCTAGGTACCGTAACTTAGCATCAATCTCCTTTTCTTCCTCATCGAGTTCTGCTTGTTTCTTCCTAAGCTTGGCAGATTCCCTCTCCACAAGATCAAGCTCTCTGTCTATATCCTGGAGAATCTTGGCTCGGGCCATCGTATTGGTCCTGCAGATCCTTCTCCTGGAGACTGTGCCCACTGTGCTAAAGGCTGACTGAGTTCCTGTGGAGGTCTCTTCAGGTGGTGGGTTTGGCAGAGTTCTTTTCACTTTTTTCTGAGTGCCAGAGGTTGTTGTGGCTTGAGAACCTTTTGCCTAAAATTAAGTAAATAAAATACAATACTTTACTATCAAGGAAAAAAGTTAAAGGTCAAAACCCCCATAATTTACATTTAAATAAAGATGATTTCATATGTGGTTTAGCTTTGAGCACATAATAAAATTGTACCTATAATTTCAAGTATCAGTCACAAACAGATAACTGAGAAATAATTTTCCCCTTAGTAAATTGCTATATATTATTACAACTTAGGTAACATTAGAAATGAGTTTTGAAATCAGGCACAAAGTGCATTGCTAGGCAGGCTTATATTTTAGTTAGACTCTTGGAAGAACTCTAAAAACTAATTTTTCATCATATTTAATATACATATCATTACTTACTGAAGGTATGCCCAGAGTATTTGTGTAAACTATCTAAAATTTAAGTTATACTAGTTGAAGACACTCATTGTTAAAAGAATTGTTTGCTTCTGTCTCACCATTCCTCTTTCACCCCCTGAAGTGTGTCAGTCCTAAACTAGTCATGAAATGTTTTGAAATGAAATCCTCTCATTCTCTACTATCTTCCCCACCAACCCAAAAGAGTTACCTGAACTAATTTCCTATTTACTCTTTCAACATTTTTGTAACAATGGGAATCTATTATTTTTCAATGTTGCTGTTCTTTGGTGATTTTAGCTTCTTATTAATATGCTTTAGTAACTACCACATGAAGCAAAAGGAAGTGACCACAAAAAGTACAAAAATTCATTGAGGGTTTTCTGGGTGGCTCAATGGTAAAGAATGTGCCTGCCAATGAAGGAGACACGGGTTCAATCCCTGGTCTGGGAAGAGCGACTAAGCCCATGCACTACAACTACTGAGCCTGTGTCCTGAACCTGGGCCCCATCCACCGAGCCTTTGAGCCCTAGAGCCCGTGCTCTGCAAAAAGAGAAGCTGCCTACATGAGGAGAGTGCACACGACAGCCAGAGAAAAGCTTGAGCAGCAAAAAGATCCAGGTAGCCAGTAAATAAACAAAATTATTAAAAAAAAAACACGCTGGAATCTTTACAAAATATCGGAGAAAGCATACAGGTAAACTGTCAGATATTTTCCATTTTATTTGGTTAATCTGTCATAACTTACATTCTAAGAATCACTGGTCTTGAGAACCAAATATCGGAATATCGGAAGACATGAGATCATTTTGACTATAATTAAAATAAACTGATACACTCAAAGCTACCCAAGCATTTAGTAGCATATTCCCTCAACTAGATCTCAGATTTTCTGCCTTCTAGTTGCATATTCTTTACAGAATTCTTCTTTTTTTCCCTTTTCATACTAATAATCCAAAGACCTTAATTCTTCGCTTTCACCCAATCACCAAGTATTAAAAACCAAAAAATATATATATTCATTCAAGACCTGTACTTCCATTGTCTTTTTACTATTTCCCAATTTATTTCCTTAAGTGTTTTAAAATCTGTTCTCTGTTGTCATTTTTTTTTCTTCTTCACTTACCTACCCTCATCGTTTAACAGAGGTAATATTCAGAAGCAATATCATAAAAGTCAATTAAGGTTTAAATGTATTTCTGAAATTTAAAATATTTGAATGAAATTTACAATTATTAAACATCGTAAGTCTTTCAAGTATGGTTTTTGAAACTGTAGCTTATTTCTCACAGAGATCTTGAGGAATATGGGGCAATGGAACCTCAAAAGCAGCTGTTTGGTATGTTATTTATTCTCTCTCATCCTTATTTCTTTTAATTTTACTTACTACAATCAAGTCATAGAGCTGTTATGAACCGTAAATGAGATCTCTGTGCAAAACGTTTGGTACATAATGTAGTTGTTCTTTTGTTGACAAGTCATGGCCAACTCTTTTGCGACCCCCATGGACTGTAGCCCACCAGCCTCCCCTGTCCATGGAACTTTTTCTGCAAAAAAAACTGGAGTGGATTGCCATTTCCTTCTCCAGGGGATCATCCTGACCTAGGGATCGAGTGCATTGGCAGGCAGATTCCTTACCACTGAGCCACGTGCAATTCTGGACATACTATAGCATCCATTACATATCATTTCCTTGCAAAATCCTCTCATTTCTACAGAAAACTATGGATGTTTGATAAATTCACATTCTAAATATTAAAAAAACTGTGTCTTTGCAAAAAAAAAAAGTGTGGTGACCATAATAGTAAATAAATGAATAATTGTTTAATAATTTCCCCTAATACTAACATATATAATGTTTTCTATTTTTAAAAAAAGTTTTTTCATAATAACCTTTCTGGTTCTTTGAATATCATGGAGTTCAATAGGAGACTGAAATTAATGACCATTTCTTTTCCTTGAGTTGCATTTAGTAGATTTGGTACCTCGATAAGAATTTTCAAGTTTAAAATGTTCATCTGTACTACACGATTGTGGTTGTGAAATGGTTTGAAAAAGAAAGTTTCACTGTGTTACTCTGAAACTGTAATAGCATAGCATAAGATGAAGACATTTCAAAGTAAGGATTTCCCACCAAAGTAGGTTAAAAATACCTACTAACTAATGTAACACAAAAAGCGGATCCTGTCAGAGAGAAAGCACACAGAACAGAGAAGGTAACAATGCAATGGAACAAATACAGAGAATTAAACAAATTTCTGAGGTGAACACACACACTTTGAAAAATAATTTTTAAAAATACTGAAAGTGAAAGTGAAGTCGCTCAGTCGTGTCCAACTCTTTGCGACCCGTGGACTGTAGCCCACCAAGCTCCTCCATCCATGGGATTCTCCAGGCAAGAATACTGGAATGGGTTGCCATTCCCTTCTCCAGGGGATCTTTCCGACCCAGGGATCGAACCCGGGTCTCCCACATTGCAGGCAGATGCTTTAACCTCTGTGCCACCAGGGAAGCCCTTAAATACAAGAATATAGTCTCTCAGAAAACCTATAGAGACACAGAACTTCAGACCCAAGTCAAAAATTTCAAGGGAGGAAAAGAAGCCAGGTTGAAAGAAGAAGGGGAGGAGGCTGGAGAGGGGGGTGAAAGGGGTGATCTTACAGACATCTCCTGCTACCTACAGATACCCAGACATTATGGGATTTTCCCTGGGCCTCCTCCCTGGGCCTCCTCAGAGGAGGAGAAGGGAGGACTGGAACTCGGCCCTACCAGAAATATCAGAACCAGAATTCGAGTTCTCTGCCAGGAGGAGGTGATCAGTCTCCAATCCTCAGCTCAGGCTGAGGCCCTTTGACGAGATTCCTGCGTCCAGGACCGGGGGACTGGAAAAACGGGGAAGGACAGGCAGGGATAAGGAGAGGAAAGAGAGAGAAGGGCAGAGAGGTCAATAAAGTCTCTTGTTCCTTACCGGTCGGGGCACTCTGGCCAGTTGTCCACGTCAGGAGGAGACCAGGGACAAAAGGGTCCCAGTTGCGGCCGCTGGGTCTGGCCCATTGGCAGGCAAGCTGGCCCCTGAGTACCCCGAGTGGTCAGGATGTCAGTCTCAGCGAAGAGGAGTCCCGCCAGAGTCGCCATTTGTTGCAGGAAGGCAGACTCCTTCCAGGGCCCGAAACTGGGCTCTTGTCTAACATTCGGAAATGAATTGTCTGAAGAGACACATGTGCTGACAAAGCAAGAGATTTTATTGGGAAAGGGCACCCGGGTGGAGGGCAGTAGGTTAAGGGAACCCAGGAGAACGGCACCCATTAAATGGGTGCATGTATATATACACACACAAACATTATATGAAAGAATAAATAAATGAAAAGATAAAACAAGAACCTGTTCAATTACTTTTAAAACTCTGAGTCAAGAAATGAATTTCCCAGAATTCACTGTGTGGGATGAGAGCATATATGAAATCATCAGAGAGATAAAAGTATGAGGAACTGCAAAAAAGACAACTACGTTAAGAGCGACGGTTATAATGAACTAAACTAGAAACCGATATTAGTTCTTACTATTGATTGTTCATACATGTATATAATTTATCTTAATTTATGTTTAATAGTCTATAGTTCTCACTTGACAGAGTGAGATTAGTCAAGCTCAGTTTTTGGTTATTTTCAAAATAAAATCCTGGGTTAAAGAAACATTCTAGGTATTACTATCATGTAAGAAATGAATTGCCAGTCTATGTTCAATGCAGGATGCAGGATGCTTGGGGCTGGTGTATGGGGATGATCTGGAGGGAAGATGTGGCGGGGGAGGTGGGAGGGGGGTTCATGTTTGGGAGGTCGTGTAAAAAAATAAATAAATACAAAAAAAAAAAAAAAAAAAA
>SJYX01009773.1:281193-291357 GCA_006410675.1 Oreotragus oreotragus
GGATTTCTAATTTTCCTTCAGGGTTGCAAATATTTAATGATACATGACTTCTGCTTATCAATATTTTGTGGCCTAGGGACGTGAGTCATAGAAACAAGTGTCAAAGTTGGTTGGTAGTACCTAGACATTGGGTTGGCCAAAAAGTTCATTTGAATTTTTCACACCATCTTATGGAAAAAGCCAAACAAGCTTTTTGGCCAATCCAATACTTAATGAGCTAGCTCAGCTGAGCACTCAGTCCCCACAAGACAAAACAGCTTTGTTGTTCTCTACTACTTGATAACAAAGTTGGAGACTTGTCAAGATTTTAGCTATATTCCTCCCAAATGCCAGGAAATGTAATGTGATTGTAAGCTTAGTCTCTCAGGCTAGACTGTTTCAATCCTGGCCCTGGCATTACCAGCTGTGAGAACTTTAGCAAGTTGCTTAAACTCCCTGGGACTCAGTTTTCCTATATGTTGAGGAGATTATTGTTCAGATAATAATACACAGACAACTGATACATTATCATATTGTCTAAGGAGTAAATCAGGCTTCCCTGGTAGCTCAGATGGTAAAGAATCCATCTGCAATGTGGGAGACCTGGGTTTGATCCCTAGATTGGGAAGATCCTCAANTTATTGTTCAGATAATAATACACAGACAACTGATACATTATCATATTGTCTAAGGAGTAAATCAGGCTTCCCTGGTAGCTCAGATGGTAAAGAATCCATCTGCAATGTGGGAGACCTGGGTTTGATCCCTAGATTGGGAAGATCCTCAAGAGAAGAGAACAGTACCCACTCCAGTATTCTGGCCTGGAGAATTCCGTGGACAGAGGAGCCTGGCAGGCTACAGCTCATGGGGTCACAAAGAGTTGGACATTACAGAATGACTTTCACTAAATCACTTAAAACAAGTAAAGAGACTAAATTAGGTTATTATTCCAGAGAACAGAGAGAAATAAAATAGAGAATTTAAAGTGATGCACCAACTACAATTTAAAAAGAACAGCCTTTCTAGATAATAACTTCTAAAATGACTAATTCTAATCAGTATAATGTAAAATAAGAGTGCATGCTCAGTGTGTCCAATTCTTTGTGACCCTATGGACTGTAGCCTGCCATCCTCTGTTCATGGAATTTTTCAGGCAGGAATATGGGACCAGGTTGCCATTTCCTATTCTAGGGGATCTTCCTAACCCAGGGATCAAACCTATGTCTCTTGCTTCTCCTGCACTGGCAGGGGGATTCTTTACCACTAGTGCCACCTGGGAAGCCCAAAATAAGAGTAGAGAACTCTAAAGTAGAGAAATGAAACAATGTATTGCTTAGAAAAGATCAAGAGATGTATCAAAGGAAGCTTATCATGATTAATGATGATGCAGTTGGAGGTCATGATTAAAGACAATAATAACAATATAGAAAAATCTTGCTGTTTAATAAGATTTTCTTTCCTTGATGACTAGCCTGGTCAAAGTTTTCAAACAGATCTGGTGCCCTTAATCTGAAAAATAATTGTACTAAAAACAGATATTTAAAAATGCTTGTGCAAATAATAGACCAAGGGAAAGGAAAGGAAGTCATAAGAATAGAATGGAGGTTGAAAAAGACCTGAAGAAAAGTTAATTTCAATTGCAATAGTGATAGGAAGCAAGCAAACTCCAGCATAAGTTTTGCTGTCTGAAGATATTTTAAACACCACTTCTTGGAGGAGCCCATTGATACCATGCATCTTATATGATAGATGGAATGCACATCAGCCTGGTGATGCATGAGTTTCTATGATATAGAAATACATACAGAGAGTGGTTGAATGCAAACAGACGGAGAAAAAATGGAAAAGCAGAATATATATATATACTTACATATACACACAAATTTAAATTGAAAGTCACTCAGCTGTGTGTGACTCTTTATGACCCCATGGACTGTAGCCTGCCAGGCTCTACTGTCCATGGAATTCTCCAGGCAAGAATACTGGAATGTAGCCATTCCCTTCTCCTGGGGATCTTCCCAACCCAGGGATCAATCCCATGTCTTCTGCATTGCAGGCAAATTCTTTACCATCTGAGCCACCATGGAAGCCCACACACCAGTGTGTATACATATATATATATATATATACATAAAGAGAGAGCATATAATTCATAGGTAATATATAATAGAAATGCTACATATAATATGTATTTTATATGTGTGTGTATATATAAAATATATAAAACCCTTAAAAATTTATCTATATTAAAGTCTCCACTCATCCATTTCCTTTTTTCTTACAGGTGGAAAAGGCAACCCTGGTTATTACATACTGTTCACGTTAACTCTAATACGTTAACTACCAGGACAAACCATCAAACTCTAAATGTGCAATCACTGTTGATGACCTGCAGTGCAGTGTACTGGGTGGCAAGCATCATAGCTCTGCTAAAAAGAAAATTATAACAGCCCAATTTAATTTCCTCCCATCATAATGTGGCAGGCCACATAGATAACGTAGAAACAGGAGATACAATCTCTCAGGACTTTAGCAAAGCATTTTACATTATCCTTTGACATAGGTGCCAACTTTTGGATGTAACAATAAAAATGGTCATGCAATTTGTTAGGGATCTGCATGCAGACTATGACTGCTCATGGTCCAGCATCAATGTTAAGTAATTAATCTTTCTTAACCTTGGCACTACTGGCATTTCTTTCTAGATGATTCTATGTTGGGAGTGGGAGGACTGTTTTGTGAACTGTTCTGGCCTTTACCCACTCAGCACATCCTATTCCAGTCCTGTCAATCAAAAATGCCACTATACAATGTCAAATATCTCTAGGGGAAGACAGAGGCAAAACAGTCACTGGTTGAAAAATCATAGATGTCACAGGACATACAAGATGGTATCTTCAGAACGAGATCCCTAATCTATGGTTATTTAGCTTATAGAGAATGCTTGTATTTGTACGTTTTAGTGTCTTTATCTGAATGGAAAAAGGAGAAACTTGGATGACAACTTGAAAAAGAGCCCTCCTTGGATAAAGGGTGAAAGAAAAAGAGATATTCTAGGCTATGATAACAATCTAAGGAAATTAATAAGGAGAGGAACATATTAGATTTTGCCTTGTTGTCAATTATGATCCTAAAATCAATCCCTTTATGAGATAGGATGATTCACACCTTGTGGATTAACATGAATAAATACTCAGAAGATATTCAACCAAGATTTAAAAAACACAGTTTTATTAGAGAACATGGAGAAAAAAATAGATGCTTACAACTATTAATGAGAATATCTCTTTCAGTGCAGAAGATTAATTTTTTTAGCTTAACCCCATAAAAATCTTGGGAAATTTTCCACAGGTGCGATAACTAAGGAAAAATCAGAGGACACGGAATTCCTAGTCTGAATGAAAAATTATGTAAATGCTAGATCTTTGTTAAAAGTTGCTTGCTATTCTGAGCTCAAAAGAAGATCAATGGTGAAATTAAAAAAGGATTACAAACTTTAGAGGAAACCACAGTTATCTAGTTTGAGAAATTAATTACCTGAATCACTAAGGGAAATCAACCGGATAACTAACCTCAACTTTAAAATTGAGAAATCCTTTCTGTCTTAAAAATAATTTAAGAAAACAAGAATCAAAACAGTAACAACAAAAACCAGAAACACACATCTGATAGCTGAGTGCAAAAAACTAAGTGCGTGTTTATTGTTTACTGTACTGCCTGAGATTATGAGTAAGACTTTCCTTCAACTGTGCAGCACAATATACTGCACAGAAGTTTGAGAGAAATTCACAGAAACTGAGAGAAATTGCTCTCAGAGGCATTTGTCTCGCCTTATTGGAATTCTCGCTCAGGGCCTGTATTTACTTGATTACGAGAGAAGTCTATGTCTTTGGAAGAGGAATACCACTTATACATATTATAAGTTCTCTTATATTTTTACTTCTGTTCTGTACCTGGTCATTCCTTCTCATTAGTGTATAAATATCTTTCTATAAATGTCTATGCCTTTTAAGTATTAGGAAGGTAGATGAAATATCTAGGATATTTGTCCCTTCAAACAAGATAGCTCTTGTAAGGAGAGTTTCACTCTCTGAAAAGTCAATGAGAGCATTAATTCACCATTAAGGGGTCTCTCTACCCCACTATCTATAGTTTCTAGTTTGGAGACAAAATAGCAGTTGAATACAAAATATTCAGCATTCTATCCAAAGCATTGTATCATTAATAATGTATTCCCCAGATAGACTCATTTTTAACATTCCACCCCCACCCCTGCTGCTGCTGCTGCTGCTGCTGCTAAGTCGCTTCAGTCATGTCCGACTCTGTGCGACCCCACAGACGGCAGCCCACAAGGCTCCCCCGTCCCTGGGATTCTCCAGGCAAGAACACTGGAGTGGGTCGCCATTTCCTTCTCCAACGCATGAAAGTGGAAAGTGAAAATTGAAAGTGAAGTCGCTCAGTCCGGTCCGAATCTTAGCGACCCCATGGAAAGCAGCCCACCAAGGCTCCTCCATCCATGGGATTTCCCAGACAAGAGTACTGGAGTGGGGTGCCGTTGCCTTCTCCACACCCCTACATAGAGCTAAAATAGATTCTAAATGTTGAGTGCAAGGGCTCAGTTATTTCTACTGCTTTAAGATATACAAGAAAAATTAAAAATAACATGAAGTGACCTGTGAAAAATGAAATTCTAAATGATACCATTCTGGAAAAATACTTTAAACACTGACAAAACATCTAAAATCCACTAGTCATTGCAATATGGCACAATGCCTGGCACATACAAACAAAACCATCAAATTTCTTCAACTAAAGTAGTGTGGAACAATTTACTATTTCTATGAATCAAACGCTAAATGAGCAGTATCATCATTACTATGAAAATATCACTGAATGATTGAAAAAAATATAGACATCTTTAACAACAGACAGTCTTGACTCTCTATGGTCATGGGAAAGAATTTACCATTTGCGAATATACTTGAAATTGTTTTTTAAAAGTACTTCTTCCTTAATCGTTGTAATATTCTAGTAGCATCAAAAAAGCAAGAAACTAAATTACAAGAACTTAACAGACAGAAAATAAAAACAAAGTAAATGAATATATTTAAAAGCCACACACAAGCTATTTCTTAAAGTCTAGTAGTAGAGACAAAAATGTTCTCCAATTAATACTGTGAAAGTGGTACTCAATATATCATGAGACATCTTCTGCTTTGCCTTAATGCACCTCTTGTCCCAGTTTGTCTTGTTTTCTTGCTGAAAGTCATTGCTCTTGGGCTGGGCAGCCAAGCAGAAAACTAGTTTCTACCTCACTGGACAGAAGCATTAGAGATGTCAGTCTGGGCAACACGTATTGTTTCTGTTTTCTGGAATGTCCCGAACAGATTAATTTCTTTTCTCCTAAAATCTGTATAAGGTATTCCAGAAAGCCCTCTTAGCAGTTTTTAAGGTGATCAGTTTTTAGACATATGCAAGTGCAAGTATTTCTCCCTCCCCACTTCTACCCTCTATCCCTCCCATTTATCTATGTTTGTCATTTCTAGATTTTACATTTTCATTGGAAAAACACACTGCTGTGTGCTACAGATATATTTCTAAGCTAGTTTTTTGCTTCATTCAAAATTGTATTTTCTTGATCACTTTCCTAGGATAAAGGAAAATGCTTAAAGGTACTAAAGACCTCTTTTTTTCTTTCCTTTTAATCTCTCAACATCCAGTCATTACTAGGCTTAAAATCTCTCTTCTTGTAGGTACTACTTCAAAAATTTATTGGGGCAGCAAAACATATTTTGCCTATATATTCTTAGCCAAGCAGAAAGAAGGTGTGGTAACCAGTGAGCATAAAGAGAAACAAAGAAGTAATCTAACAGTATTTGTTTAACCGAAAGGTTATGAAAATATGATAGCATAAGAATTAAAATCTGATCAAATCACTGGAAAATAAACACAGATACCTCCTATTTTCTCATTTCTATACCATTTAACTTCTGAATGCGCTGCTGGACTAGGATGTGGAATGCTAAGAAAAACTATCTAACATTGATTCCTTCTTCAAGGGCAAAATCATTTATAGTTCTAATATGCTATCAAGAGATAATGACTACATCCCTTTACCAGAAAATGTGTTAATAGTTTATGCGAGCAATCTGAAGTAGAATAATCAAGTTAATACAAATTTCCAAGAATTAACATGGTAACTTATCCTAAAACATATTAATAAATATATATTAAAAAGTAAGACACATCTCTTCCTCCCTTCATTCTACATGCTAAATATTATAATATTGTCTGCCCAAGACTTTTTTCATTTTGAGAACAAATTGCTGATCCACAAAGAGGGACTGGAGTGATTCCAACACTTCTATAAAATACCTCCTCATTTGAATATCTCATTGGCAACCTCTCATCATAACAAAATTAACTGTATTTCAAATGCTTTAAAATATAAATCTCTAATTATACTACATTCTGTACATGGAGTAGTAAAATGAAGATTCATTACTATTATATGTTTTTCAGAGCTTCAGATCACTAGCAATTTGAGGAAAGATTCAATAACTACTTANTCTCATCATAACAAAATTAACTGTATTTCAAATGCTTTAAAATATAAATCTCTAATTATACTACATTCTGTACATGGAGTAGTAAAATGAAGATTCATTACTATTATATGTTTTTCAGAGCTTCAGATCACTAGCAATTTGAGGAAAGATTCAATAACTACTTATCTAAAGCCATGAGGAATATAATGATCTTTTTAATAGTGGCACAGTCTTAACTAAATTATATTGAGATAATATTTTATGTTTAGATTCTTGAAATACCTAACCACAAAATCACAGAAATCACTATTATTGTTTTTTATTCCTCTGTCATTGATTGGCCTAGAAAACCTTGGAACATGATATTAAAACAGTTCAGAGTTGCTTTTATCTAAACATACTCGCAGTAAATAAAAACAGATCTTCCTCATCAAGTTGTGTGACATAAATAGCTTCCTTCAAATTAAATTAAATTAACAAAATTTCCTTGGAAAGTAGGACCATGGTCCTTCTGTACAAACTGGAGAAGTGTTTGGTTCTTTAGAAAATGCTATTAAGGACTAACTGATAAAGGATGGCAATTGAATTAAAGTGTCAAGAAACATACAGTCATCTAGATAAATCTCATGGATGGACTTTCATAAATACAATATTTTTACTAAATGTTATAATTTTAAGAGGTTAATTTTCAATTCTATAAATTAAGTTATATGAGAATAGAGGCACACTTTGATGGCGATTAGATGATTTTCCAAGTGGATTACTAAGAAAACCTGAGGTTACTGATGGTACATTTGAGTGAGCATTTACAGGCATCAGCTCGTGCCATAAATGGGAGAACTGGTTGAAAGCAAATAAACTTTTTCTAAATTCAGTATTATTTTATTAGAAACATTTCTATCATTTTAATTCCTGTTTCACACTGAATGAATTAATGCACATTTATGTCAAAAGGAAAATTAATGTTGTGATATGGGTCTTTTATGAATTATCATGAAACTCTACAATTAGTACTAGTAAGTACTTCAAATCTTGATTTTAGTTCGACCTTATAAAAAGCAAACTAATGATTAACCATTTAAAAGTAAGGAGAAGGCAATGGCACCCGACTCCAGTACTCTTGCCTGGAAAATCCTATGGACGGAGGAGCCTGGTAGGCTGCAGTCCATGGGGTCGCTAAGAGTCGGACACTTCTGAGCGACTTCACTTTCACCTTTCACTTTCATGCATTGGAGAAAGAAATGGCAACCCAACCCACTCCAGTGTTCTTGCCTGGAGATTCCCAGGGACGGGGGAGCCTGGTAAGCTGCCGTCTCTAGAATCGCACAGAGTCCGACACGACTGAAGTGACTTGGCAAATTTAAAACTAGCCTCTATGCCTGGAGACTGAGCTTTGTGATTAGCGCTGAGTTATATATATATATATATATATATATATAAACAACAACAAAAAAACAGTGGGGACTTGCCTTGTACCTGTCATGTCAAAATACACCACTTACAAGATTAGAAATTAAAATTCAGTCCAACTTATTAAGAGTGACTTAGTCTATATATTTTTCTTTCATTTGAAGAAAGAGGAGGAGAATGATGAGTATAATCTCTTTTAGCTTCAACTCTTCTCCTGTGACTGACTGCTTACTCCCTCAAAAGGGTTACTTACTGTTCTTCACGAAGTTAAGCTTTTATTTGCCATCTCATAACATTTTTTCAACCAAAAAAATAGAGACAGCAGTTCTAGAAGTTAGCTCTAGGGTTTCCTACATTGTGTTCAAGTATCACTTTTCTTGACTGTTTTAATTTGAATCTCCAGCAAACTGTTCTTAAGGAGAAAATAAAATACATAAAAATTCCTTTTATTGTTTATAGCTTTAGACTAAGCTACCTCAGCTAACTAAATAGTTTGTTTAAGTCTCAGTTTACCTCACTCTGCTTGTTCTGGTGCTTTATTAATTCAAACTCTATGCACCATTCAAGACAGAGGATCAAAAAGAGAACCCTGTTAAATAGAAGAAAATGCATTTGCTACAAATAAAATTAATGTTGGGTGGATATGGGCAGGTTCAAAGAATACTGACCTAACTTCAGATTTATCATTTTTAAAATACACAATAAAATAAACATAAAATCTACAGAAATAAATGGTTTGGATTTGTGCCAGACGACTGCATATGAAAATATTTTATTAGTTATACAAGGGTATAAAAGTATTAACTAGTTTATGCATACATGTATATGTATGTAGGCATATAATTCTATTACAAACATGTATTTTATGTTGACTATAATGCTAAGAAAAGGTCAAGCCACTATTACAATACATTTTGATGTCACTATTACATCATATCTCAAAACTTTTCCAAATTTTTATATGACACTTTAGTTGCTTGTTTTTTTAATTCAGTAACAGCACATATGGCAGATTAAAGCATACTAAATAAGTAGTAATTTTTAAAAACATAAACAAATATACAAAAGTGCATACCTGTTCACCAGGAGGAGATATATTTTTGAGAATATGCATGTAGCTTTATGTACTCAGTTATAAACTGCACCATTATTCAAAATAAGTAGTCTACTGAATCAAGAATATTATGATAAAATACTTAGGAAGATAATTAAATGATGCTCTGTGTTCTTAAACTGGGTCGGTAATAATCAATGCTCTCTTAATTCAGAACTTCCCTGTATTAAACCAATATATCCTAATATTTAGGGCTAATTTTCAGCCAAGGTCTTCTACCGAACATTAAGAATGTATATATGTATCTTATAATCATGCTTATTTACATATTTTGAAATGTAGATGTCAAGAAACTATAACACAAATAATATGATTTTTTCACCGTTCAGTCTGAAAAGATTTGTTTTGAAGTTAATCCTAATATATTAATCAGAGTGAAATAGTGAAGGTTAACTACTAAACACCAAATTGATGAGATCAAATTTAAAAATTTCTGGTTTTCACAGATATTTGTCTACATATATGAAGTCATTTTGATTTTTACCAAACCCTAATAATTAATTACTGTAAAGTATTATTTTACTGTTATTTTTTGAAAAAATACTTTAATATTATTTTCTATTTTATAATAATATAACATAACATATAATAATAATTCAAGATTTTAATCATAGAGAAGAACTATGACAAGAAAAGTATATGAGCAATGAAGCGGTAAGAGCGATAGAAAAAAATGATGCTTCTGCTATTTAGAATTTAACTCAGATGACCATTATATCTACTTCTGTGGCCAAGGATCGCTTAGAAGAAATGCAGTAGTCATCACAGTTAACAAAAGAGTCTGAAATGCAGTACTTGGATGCAATCTCAAAAATGACAGAATGATCTCTGCTTGTTTCCAAGGCAAGCCATTCAATATCACAGCAATCCAAGTCTATGCTCTGACCAGTAATGCTGAAGAAGCTGACGTTGAATGGTTCAAAGACCTACAAGACCTTCTAGAACTAACACCCAGAAAAGATGTCCTTTTCATTATAGGGGACTGGAATGCAAAAGTAGGAAGTCAAGAAACACCTGGAGTGACAGGCAAATTTGGCCTTGGAGTATGGAATGAAGCAGGGCAAAGGCTGCTCAGTTTTGCCAAGAGAACTCACTGGTCATAGCAAACACCCT
>SJYX01009775.1:0-30338 GCA_006410675.1 Oreotragus oreotragus
TCTTTGCGACCCCATGGACACAGTCTGTGGAATTCTCCAGGCCAGAATACTGGAGTGGGTAGCCTTTTCCCTTCTCCAAGGGATCTTCCCAACCCAAGGATTGAACCTAGGTCTCCCACATTGCAGGTGGATTCTTTACCAGCTGAGCCACAAGGGAAGCCCAAGAATACTAGATTGGGTAGCCTATTCCTTCTCCAGCGGATCTTCCCAACCCAGGAATTGAATTGGGTCTCCTGCATTGCAGGCAGATCCTTTACCAACTGAGCTATAAGGGAAGCCCTTTCACTTTGAAAAATGAAAGATCTGATTAAAAAATGGCGTTCACCCTTCTTAGAGTCCATGAGTTAAATCAATCCAGTGGGACTAAGGTAATCCTAGGAAATTTGGTGTTAAAATCAATTTAGTTATCTATTTTTCTTCTAAAATTTTATTGACTTACTCATTGTTGGCTACCCTGGGTCTTTATTGCATGGCATGTCTCTAGTTGGGGCGAGTGGAGGCTACTTTCTAGTTGAGGTCTGCAGGTTTCTTGTTACGGTGACTGGCTTGTTGTAGAGAAGCAGGCTCTAGAGCATGGGCTTCCGTCGTTATGGTGCATGGGCTTACTTACCCCACAGCATGTGGAATCTTCCTGGACCAGAGATTAAGCCCTTGTCCCCTGCATTGGCACGTGGATTCTTTACTACTGGACCACCAGGGAAGTCTGAAATCAATTTCTTTAAATACTGACTTGGTGGACATGAAAATGAGAACTACCTTTTTCAGTGCCCTTTAAGAAACATTCTATTCATTGACTCAACACATTTTAATTGAGGGCTTATTATCTGCCTGTGTGTGTTTTAGTCTGCTCCGTCATGCGGTCTTGTATAAAAAGATGTAGAGATGGATGTGCTGAACTGAACTAACAAAGAGGATCTAGATGGAGTGGACATGGAACCGTGGGAGCCATGGCAGGCGTCCGGGGAGTGTGAGGCTGCAGTGGGACATATAAGATGACCAAAGCTTGAATCTCAGGCTCTGGAAGTGGCCACTTGCTTTGAGTATAATTAAAATTACAAGGGCTTCCCTGGTGGCTCAGAGGTTAAAGCATCTGCCTGGAATGCTGGAGACCCGGGTTTGATCCCTGGGTCAGGGAAGATCCCCTGGAGAAGGAAATGGCAACCCACTCCAGTACTCTTGCCTGGAAAATCCCATGGAGGGCGGAGCCTGGTAGGCTACAGTCCATGGGGTCGCAAAGAGTTGGACACGACTGAGCGACTTCACTCACTCACATGTCAAGATACATAGTAATTTAAAAATGACAAACTTTCCTTTTTGAAGTTATATATTTTGATTGGACTCGTATTTCTAAATACAGAATGCTACAGGCATGCACTTAATCTTAGCTTTCTGGAGAGGTGATTGTCGGAAGGTTATATCATAGTTGAAACAACACCAGGACTAATTGTAAGGTTTCACAAAGTACATATTCCCTCTAGTTTTGAGTTTGTTCGTTAGATTACCATGCCATGTGTCACTGCTGGTAGTTTTCTTTCTGTTTTTTTCTTTCTTAAAGGGGAGAGAAAAGAAGGAGGAGTGGGGAGAGACTGAATGAATCTGGGAGTATGATAATAAATTAGAGTGAGAAGAGTGAATATGAGGATATCTATTTGGAATTTGAAAACTGCTATAGCAGATACATAGTAATCTCGTTGATTGTGGAGTCTGATGTTTGCCTGTGTATGTGTGGGGTGGGGTCAGCAGTTTACAAAGTGTCTTTGATTTCTTTCCCTTTGTTAATTGTTAGATGTAAAGTGTCTGCATGGGGAATTGTTACAGAAATTACAGATAATAGATGTAGATCATCCAGTACAATGCCTGGCATATAATAGGTAGTTGTTATTGTTTATAAAAAAACCATTATCCTTCATATAACATGGGGGGGGGGTTACAGGAAAATGATTTGATGCCTTGAAAGAATAGGTTTGAAACCAGTATTCTTCATAATTAGTAAGCTGTGGAGACATGGCATCACTACAAAAATAATAAAGTCCAATATCAAAACAGTTAACTGGATGCCACATCATAAAAATACAAATGTCCATTGTGTTTTGTGACTTAGTCCGGTTTGCTATTTTTGTATTAGTCTTAAGGAAAACAAGGCTCCAAGGTTCCGAAATACTGCAGACACACAGAATGTTAAAAAAACAAAAAGAGTGTTCCCTGCTGAAAATCTTCCATTTATTTACTCTTGCTGAAAATCTTTAATACTAGAATATATTCTGTAAACTTAAAAAAAAAAATCTAACACAAAGAGCCTTCTGTGTTTCTTGAAGGAATTTGTTTCCCTTTGGGATAAGGGATAAGGTCTGTGGGATAAGTTTATTTAATATGACATCAGTTGAATAAAGCCAGCTGTGAGTAATTATATCTGATATTTGATTTCCAGCTGTTTGTTGAACTATTATTGGCTCTCAAGGTATTGGGATATTAACTAAATGAATACTTACTGTAAAGGAGTGTTGTTTAAAGTAATGTTGCCCCAAATAGAACATAGAAAATGAGCCACCTGCTACAAAGTTTAGTTTTAATTCTTTCTGGTGTAACTGTTACTCTAAAGTTAGTATATTTTTAACTCAGAGGAAAATACAGCTCAGATATGTTTCAGCAGAAATTTTCTTATGTTATATACGTATTGTTGTTCAGTCGCTTAGTTGTATCTGATTCTACGGAGCATACCAGGCTTCCCTGTCCTTCGCTATATCCAGGAACTTGCTCAGAGTTGGTGATGCCATCCAACTTTCTTGTCCTCTGCCTTCTATCTTTCCCAGCATCAGGGGCTTTTCCAATGAGTTGGCTCTTCACATCAGATAGCCAGAGTATCAGCATCAGTCCTTCCAGTTAATATTCAGGGTTGATTTTGTTTAGGTTTGACTGGTTTGATCTCCTTGCAGTCCAAGGGACTCTCAAGAGTCTTCTCCAGTACCACAGTTTGAAAACATCAATTCTGTGGGGCTCAGCCTTCTTTATGGTCCAACTCTCACATCCATACATGACTACTGGAAAAACTATAGCTTTGACTATAAGAACCTTTGTTGGCAAAGTGATGTTTCTGCTTTTTCGTATACTATCTAGGTTGGTCATAGCTTTCCTTCCAAAGAGCAAGCGTCTTTTAATTTGATGACTGCAGTCACCATCTGCAGTGATTTTGGAGCCCAAGAAAATAAAGTCTGTCACTGTTTTCATTGTTTCCCCATCTATTTGTTGTGAAGTAATGAGACTGGATGCCATAATCTTAGTTTTTTGAATGTTGAATTTTAAGCCAGCTTTTTCACTCTCCACTTTTCACCTTTATCAAAAGGCTTTTTAAGTCCTCTTCGCTTGCTCCCATAAGGGTGGTATCATCTTCATATCTGAGATTATTGATATTTCTCCCAGCAGTCTTGGTCCCAGCTTGTGCTTCATCCAGCCCACTATTTCACATGATGTGCTCTGCTTAGAAGTTAAATAAGCAGGGTGACAATATACAGCCTTGCCGTATTCCTTTCCCTATTTGGAACCAGTCTGTTGTTCCAGGTCCAGTTCTGTTTCTTCTTGACCTGCATGCAGGTTTCTCAGGAGGCTGATAAGGTGGTCTGGTATTCCCATCTATTTAATGATTTTCCAGTTTGTTGTGATCCACACAGTCAAAGGCTTTAGTGTAGTTAATGAAGCAGAAGTAGATGTTTTTCTGGAATTCTCTTGCTTTTTCTGTGATCTAGAGAATGTTGGCAGTTTGATCTCTAGTTCCTCTGCCTTTTCTAAATCTAGCTGGTACATCTGGAAGTTCTCTGTTCATGTACTGTTGCAGCCTAGCTTGTAGAATTTTGAGCATTACCTTGCTAGCATGTGAAATGAATGCAGTTGTGCAGTAGTTTCAACATTTCTTTGGCATTGCCTTTCTTTGGGATTGGAATGAAAACTGACCTTTTCCAGTCCTGTGATCACTGCCGAGTTTTCCAAATTTGCTGGCATATTGAGTGCAGCACTTTAACAATATCATCATTTAGGATTTGAAATAGCTCAGCTGGAATGTATATATGTATACACGAATATAATGAAATGTATCAACTCTTTGTCTAAAAATTTTCAGACTCAGATTATCATTAGTGAAGAATTCATGTCAGATTAAGTATAGAAGAAGAAGCAGTGTTTTTTTTTTTTTTTCCTTTAAAGCATGTTGGACTTTGCACCATCAAACTCTAGGCAGTTGATACTGTGGAAGATTTGAAAGAAAAAAATCAGAGATTAAGAGAAATCAGTTAAAACCAAAAGAACTGAAGGAAGGTAAATAAGAAATTGGGCATCGGAACGGGCCAGTTGTGGGTTAGTCTACCAGGGAGGTAGGGAAAGAACAGAGGCTTAAACTGGAGCCCTTAGCGGCTCTGGCAGGAGACATGTGGGGAGTGTGGTGGGGCCGGAGGGGTGGGGGCGGCAGGTGAAGGGTGCACCTGAGGGTTTCTGAGTGTTGATGGCAAGTAGAAAGAGGCATGAGATAGAGTCCCTCCTGGTAGCGTGTGGTCTTACCTAGTATTGCCCATATTGCCTTGTTCCCAGAGATATTTCATATGTATGTTGAAAAATGCCAGCGGTACAAACAGTCAGTTGCTTATGGTGATGCTTAAAAATGAGGAAGGTCAGGCCACAGCAGTGTGGTATGAATAGGCGTCTCAGAGGATATGAGTTGAGGTGCCCATCAGGTTGGGCTGGGTAGGAGGCCGGGAGGCAGAAGAGCCTCCAGTGGAGGCTGGGGCAGAGGAAATGGGAGGAGGCTGGGGTGGGGCCTCTGGTGCACCAACTGCTTGTGTGATGAGATGGAGATCAGTGATGGACCGAAGTGTTCCCCTAATGGAAGTGACAACAGCCTGCAAAGCTCTAAAGGCCCCTTGTTTTGTTTGTGTGATGCATAATAGGGGAGTGAGCCCT
Organism: Oreotragus oreotragus; assembly: GCA_006410675.1. Taxonomy (NCBI): domain Eukaryota; kingdom Metazoa; phylum Chordata; class Mammalia; order Artiodactyla; family Bovidae; genus Oreotragus; species Oreotragus oreotragus. Next base: position 4,945 of record SJYX01009775.1, read on the forward strand.
GAAACTGCCCATGTCACTGGGAATAGAATGGAAGAAGAATGGTGGGAAACTTAACAGGACTGCAAAAACTAAATGTGTGGAAAAACAAGTAGTGACTATGTTTGAAAGATAACTTACGGGGTTTTTGTTGGAAGGGCTGGGCCACTTGAACTTTGGCAGAAGAAGAGGAATCAGAAGACGTAGCTAGTCCTGGTGATGGGGGAAGATTTAGTGTGCATTTCAGCTGCCATTTGAAGTGATGCTCCAGTAACTGATCGGGGGTGACTGGTCCTTTATAAGGACAGTCAGGGTTGAGGAGTTACTTGTAAAGACGGGCTGAGAGTGAGCACAGTTTCGAAGTGAAAGGAGCCTTATGAAGAGGAGCCCCGCCCAGTACTGACCTTAGGGAGACCCTTGAGGGGCCTGGAGACCCGGGGGAAGGGTGGGCAGTGCCGCCCCTCCCTGCCGTTCTGCACTCTCCTCCTCTTGCTGTCTTGCCTTCTTACTGCTTAGACTTACTTCTTACTGCTAGTCAGCCTCTTCCCTCCCACTGGACCAGCCAATCAACAGGTCAAGGGTTTTGTGTGGTTGGTATGTGAACATACCCCCCACTGGACCAGCCAATCAACAGGTCAAGGGTTTTGTGTGGTTGGTATGTGAACGTACCCCTAGCATCTAGAACAGTGCTTGGTACGAGGGCACTGGGAATGCTAATTTTTTGAAAAGTGATCCTTGATGATCCCAGAGAAGGGAATTTCTGCAAACTTAAGGGCAAAGATCAGATTCCAAAAGGTTGTTTAATAAGCAGATAGTAGAGAAATGGGATATATCTGTCACTCCAGAACCCCGGCAGAGAGACAGAGCTTTGCTGTGAGGACTTTGAAGGTCAAGTGGAGGATGGTCAGCCAGAAGCTCCTGTGTTTCTAAGAAGGGAATTGGAAGTGATGGGGAGAGCGCAGTGTTGAGAGTTGAAAAACCTGGGGATGTGGTTGTTGTGTGTGTGATTTTGTGTGTGTGCTTGGATGGCTTACTGTTTCAGAAAAGACTAACAAAAGGTGGTACAGAAGAAATAGTACTCATCCCACCTTTTTCTTTTTTTTCCTGTTCTTTTAAAATTTGTAAACATTTAATTTTCACTCAGGTCACTCATACTGGAGGCAGGATCAACATGAATGTTTGGGGGTGTGAGCAGGACTTTACTGCTATACCAGACTGTTTTCTGCATTTCAGATTTTTGCACTGAATATTCTACTCAGAAGGTAATTGGCCCCCTTGGGTGAGACCTATGTATGTAGCTGGTAGAATCTCACCTGCATGATGAAGCAAGGGATTTCAAAGGTTACACTTGGGCCACTTCAATAACCTCTAATAATTACCTTCAGGAATAAAACTGTGCTTTGGGTCCAGAAGAATAAGAAATGTAACAGATAGTCTTTATCCACCATATATTTTAGAGTTCAAGAGGCTTAAATGACACATTGGACAAGTAGTCTAATGTAGTAGATTGAATTCCATAATTATCTCATGTTTGATTTTGATTTATTAACGTTTTCTATTAAAAACGAGTCTTGGCTATCATGAAGTGAAATTTAAAGTAAGGCAGGGATTAATGCACTTAAATGTCATCCCTAGCATTTGTCACTGGAGAAAGCAATGGCACCCCACTCCAGTACTCTTACCTGGAAAATCCCATGGACAGAGGAGCCTGATGGGCTGCCATCTATGGGGTCGCACAGAGTCAGACACGNCTATCATGAAGTGAAATTTAAAGTAAGGCAGGGATTAATGCACTTAAATGTCATCCCTAGCATTTGTCACTGGAGAAAGCAATGGCACCCCACTCCAGTACTCTTACCTGGAAAATCCCATGGACAGAGGAGCCTGATGGGCTGCCATCTATGGGGTCGCACAGAGTCAGACACGACCGAAGCGACTTAGCAGCAGCAGCAGCATTTGTCATATTTCCAAGTGATACAGTTTGTATGAAAACCTGGTGCTATTGGTCAGAATATTTTTAGACTGTTTCTTGTGAATGTTTTAGATTATCTCTTTACTTCACATCACTGTATTTTATTTTTGTTCCTGCTGGAGCAAAGAACCAACTTGTTCACTAGGCTTAGTTCTGGGTGTTGGGTATTCTCAAAAACTGCTAGTGATAATATGCAAAAAGAATGCGTTTTCAGATAGTCTTTTTTTTTTTTTAATTATTGAGGTATGGTTGATTTACAATGCTGAGTTAATTTCTGCTGTATAGCAAAATGATTCAGTTGTACACATGTGTACATTCTTTGTTATATTCTTTTCCTTTATGGTTTATTATAAGATATTGAACATAGTTCCCTGTGCTATTCATTAGGACCTTGTTTATCCATTCTATGTACAATAGTTTGCATCTGCTAATCCCAAGCTTCTGCTTCTCCCCACCCCCAAACCCCCTCTCCCTTGGCACACACGTCTGTTCTGTGTCTGTGCATCTGTTTCTGTTTTGCTGATAATTCATTTGTGTCGTGTTTTAGATTCCACATGTAAGTGATATCCTATGGTATTTGTGTCTGTCTGACTTACTTCACCGTGTGACGGTCTCCAGGTATATCCGTGTTGCTACAAATAGCATTGTTTCGTTCTTTTATATGGCTGAGTAATATTCCATTGCATGTATGTGCCACATCTTTATCCATTCCTCTGTGGATGGATGGGTTACCCAGTTGGCCCTAGTGGTAAAGAACCTGCCTGCCAGTGTAGGAAACATTAGAGATGTAGGTTTGATCCCTGAGTCAGGAAGATCCTCTGGAGGAGGGCATGGCAACCCACCCCGGTAGTCTTGCCTGGAGAATCCCCGTGGACAGAGGAGCCTGGTGGGCTACAGTCCATAGGGTCACGTAGAGTCAGACATGACTGAAGTGATTTAGCGCGCACGCGTGCTGTGGAAGGACATTTAGGTTGCTTCTGTGCCCTGGCTGTTGTGAACAGTGAATCAGTGACATTGTGGCTCGTGTATCTTTCCCAGTTATGGTTTTCTCTGGATATCTGCCCAGGAATAGGATTGCTGGATTGTATGGTAGCTCTGTTTTTAGTTTTTTAAGAAACCTCCATACCGTTTTCCACAGGAGCATCACCGATTTTCGTTCCCACCGACAGTGTAGGAGGGTTCCCTTTTCCCCCTACCCTCTCCAGCATTTGTTATTTGTAGACTTTTTAGTGGCAGCCATTCTGACTGGTGTGAGGTGTACCTCATTGCAGTTTTTGAATTGCATCTCCAAAGTAAATAGTTTAAAAGAAATCAGTGAAAAAGACAAATTACTCGCAAAGAAATGATGGTTAGAATGACACAAGAGTACTTAGCTCTATTAATGGAAGTCAGAGACAGGAATAATTTCGGAGTATTAAGAACCATCTGTCAGTCTGTATCCTGGAGACAAGCATCTTAGGCTGAGAAAAAAATTTGTTGTTATTTAAACACTTTTTGATGATGGCTGTTCTGCTGGTGTGAGGCGACGCTTCATTGTGATTTTGACTTGCACTTCTCTGATGATTAGCGACGGTGGGAATCTCTTCACGTGCCTGTTGGCCATACAGATACTCTTCAAGCACGTGCGGCTTCTGTGGATGGTCAGCTGCTGGAAGTGAGCGTGGGCGGGGGTGTGAGAGGGAGCGGCCGCGCCCCTGCCTGCCCGTCTCCTCTCTGACCCTGACCCCAACTCATCGCATCGCTGGCGCTCAGCTCTGACAGCAGGCGGGATGCAGGGCAGGGAGAGGCCGGCCCCGGAGTTCAGCATGGCCAGTGGCTCTGCTCTGTTGGCGTTCATCCCCAGAGGCATGCAGATTTATTTGACTTTTTGTCACAGGGCATTGCTGTATATTCTACTTACTGGAGTGTAATAAATTTAAATACTTCAATAAAAATGTGCTTTGGGAATGAACTGCTTTTTTTTTTTTTAGTAGTAAAAGGACTTGAAGCTAAGTAGAGTCTAATCACATTTTCCTGTGCTTGGTGGGTGCTTGATGGCAAGTTGTGAAGAGTGAGGTTACAGATACTTAGGATTTCTGGTNTACTTCTTACTGCTAGTCAGCCTCTTCCCTCCCACTGGACCAGCCAATCAACAGGTCAAGGGTTTTGTGTGGTTGGTATGTGAACATACCCCCCACTGGACCAGCCAATCAACAGGTCAAGGGTTTTGTGTGGTTGGTATGTGAACGTACCCCTAGCATCTAGAACAGTGCTTGGTACGAGGGCACTGGGAATGCTAATTTTTTGAAAAGTGATCCTTGATGATCCCAGAGAAGGGAATTTCTGCAAACTTAAGGGCAAAGATCAGATTCCAAAAGGTTGTTTAATAAGCAGATAGTAGAGAAATGGGATATATCTGTCACTCCAGAACCCCGGCAGAGAGACAGAGCTTTGCTGTGAGGACTTTGAAGGTCAAGTGGAGGATGGTCAGCCAGAAGCTCCTGTGTTTCTAAGAAGGGAATTGGAAGTGATGGGGAGAGCGCAGTGTTGAGAGTTGAAAAACCTGGGGATGTGGTTGTTGTGTGTGTGATTTTGTGTGTGTGCTTGGATGGCTTACTGTTTCAGAAAAGACTAACAAAAGGTGGTACAGAAGAAATAGTACTCATCCCACCTTTTTCTTTTTTTTCCTGTTCTTTTAAAATTTGTAAACATTTAATTTTCACTCAGGTCACTCATACTGGAGGCAGGATCAACATGAATGTTTGGGGGTGTGAGCAGGACTTTACTGCTATACCAGACTGTTTTCTGCATTTCAGATTTTTGCACTGAATATTCTACTCAGAAGGTAATTGGCCCCCTTGGGTGAGACCTATGTATGTAGCTGGTAGAATCTCACCTGCATGATGAAGCAAGGGATTTCAAAGGTTACACTTGGGCCACTTCAATAACCTCTAATAATTACCTTCAGGAATAAAACTGTGCTTTGGGTCCAGAAGAATAAGAAATGTAACAGATAGTCTTTATCCACCATATATTTTAGAGTTCAAGAGGCTTAAATGACACATTGGACAAGTAGTCTAATGTAGTAGATTGAATTCCATAATTATCTCATGTTTGATTTTGATTTATTAACGTTTTCTATTAAAAACGAGTCTTGGCTATCATGAAGTGAAATTTAAAGTAAGGCAGGGATTAATGCACTTAAATGTCATCCCTAGCATTTGTCACTGGAGAAAGCAATGGCACCCCACTCCAGTACTCTTACCTGGAAAATCCCATGGACAGAGGAGCCTGATGGGCTGCCATCTATGGGGTCGCACAGAGTCAGACACGACCGAAGCGACTTAGCAGCAGCAGCAGCATTTGTCATATTTCCAAGTGATACAGTTTGTATGAAAACCTGGTGCTATTGGTCAGAATATTTTTAGACTGTTTCTTGTGAATGTTTTAGATTATCTCTTTACTTCACATCACTGTATTTTATTTTTGTTCCTGCTGGAGCAAAGAACCAACTTGTTCACTAGGCTTAGTTCTGGGTGTTGGGTATTCTCAAAAACTGCTAGTGATAATATGCAAAAAGAATGCGTTTTCAGATAGTCTTTTTTTTTTTTTAATTATTGAGGTATGGTTGATTTACAATGCTGAGTTAATTTCTGCTGTATAGCAAAATGATTCAGTTGTACACATGTGTACATTCTTTGTTATATTCTTTTCCTTTATGGTTTATTATAAGATATTGAACATAGTTCCCTGTGCTATTCATTAGGACCTTGTTTATCCATTCTATGTACAATAGTTTGCATCTGCTAATCCCAAGCTTCTGCTTCTCCCCACCCCCAAACCCCCTCTCCCTTGGCACACACGTCTGTTCTGTGTCTGTGCATCTGTTTCTGTTTTGCTGATAATTCATTTGTGTCGTGTTTTAGATTCCACATGTAAGTGATATCCTATGGTATTTGTGTCTGTCTGACTTACTTCACCGTGTGACGGTCTCCAGGTATATCCGTGTTGCTACAAATAGCATTGTTTCGTTCTTTTATATGGCTGAGTAATATTCCATTGCATGTATGTGCCACATCTTTATCCATTCCTCTGTGGATGGATGGGTTACCCAGTTGGCCCTAGTGGTAAAGAACCTGCCTGCCAGTGTAGGAAACATTAGAGATGTAGGTTTGATCCCTGAGTCAGGAAGATCCTCTGGAGGAGGGCATGGCAACCCACCCCGGTAGTCTTGCCTGGAGAATCCCCGTGGACAGAGGAGCCTGGTGGGCTACAGTCCATAGGGTCACGTAGAGTCAGACATGACTGAAGTGATTTAGCGCGCACGCGTGCTGTGGAAGGACATTTAGGTTGCTTCTGTGCCCTGGCTGTTGTGAACAGTGAATCAGTGACATTGTGGCTCGTGTATCTTTCCCAGTTATGGTTTTCTCTGGATATCTGCCCAGGAATAGGATTGCTGGATTGTATGGTAGCTCTGTTTTTAGTTTTTTAAGAAACCTCCATACCGTTTTCCACAGGAGCATCACCGATTTTCGTTCCCACCGACAGTGTAGGAGGGTTCCCTTTTTCCCCTACCCTCTCCAGCATTTGTTATTTGTAGACTTTTTAGTGGCAGCCATTCTGACTGGTGTGAGGTGTACCTCATTGCAGTTTTTGAATTGCATCTCCAAAGTAAATAGTTTAAAAGAAATCAGTGAAAAAGACAAATTACTCGCAAAGAAATGATGGTTAGAATGACACAAGAGTACTTAGCTCTATTAATGGAAGTCAGAGACAGGAATAATTTCGGAGTATTAAGAACCATCTGTCAGTCTGTATCCTGGAGACAAGCATCTTAGGCTGAGAAAAAAATTTGTTGTTATTTAAACACTTTTTGATGATGGCTGTTCTGCTGGTGTGAGGCGACGCTTCATTGTGATTTTGACTTGCACTTCTCTGATGATTAGCGACGGTGGGAATCTCTTCACGTGCCTGTTGGCCATACAGATACTCTTCAAGCACGTGCGGCTTCTGTGGATGGTCAGCTGCTGGAAGTGAGCGTGGGCGGGGGTGTGAGAGGGAGCGGCCGCGCCCCTGCCTGCCCGTCTCCTCTCTGACCCTGACCCCAACTCATCGCATCGCTGGCGCTCAGCTCTGACAGCAGGCGGGATGCAGGGCAGGGAGAGGCCGGCCCCGGAGTTCAGCATGGCCAGTGGCTCTGCTCTGTTGGCGTTCATCCCCAGAGGCATGCAGATTTATTTGACTTTTTGTCACAGGGCATTGCTGTATATTCTACTTACTGGAGTGTAATAAATTTAAATACTTCAATAAAAATGTGCTTTGGGAATGAACTGCTTTTTTTTTTTAGTAGTAAAAGGACTTGAAGCTAAGTAGAGTCTAATCACATTTTCCTGTGCTTGGTGGGTGCTTGATGGCAAGTTGTGAAGAGTGAGGTTACAGATACTTAGGATTTCTGGTGTCGTTATCGTTACCACACATCGTACGTGTGTGAGGGTTCTGGGCCCCCAGGAGCATGTGTGTGATGTGATTCAGATAAACTTGATTATTACTATTTTTTAAAAGTTATTTGTGTTTTGCTGAGCTAGATCCTCATTGCTGAACATGGGCTTTCTCTAGTTGGAGAGAGTGGGGACTACTCTCTAGTTACATGTGGGATCTTCCTGGACCAGGAATAGAACCCCAACCACTGGACCATCAGGGAAGTCCTCAGATAAACCTTCTGATGAACAGCTGGCAGTGATGGTGGGTTGGCAGAGAGCATTTGTTGAAGTTGAGAGTTAGAAAGCTTGTTTTCTGATGCTTGTGACTTTTAAGTGAATTTCTGTCTCGCACTGTAGTTGTCTGTGAGAGAGTTTTATCTGCTTTTATAGACAGAGTGACTTTTTTTTTTTTCCTTATTTCTAATTGTTTGTTGGAGAAGGAGAAGAGAGTGGCAAAGGGTGAGATGGATGGCATTACCAACTCAATGGACATAAATTTGAGCAAACTCTGGGAGATAGTGGAAGACAGAGGAGCCTGGCGTGCTGCAGTCTATGGAGTCACGAGGAGTCTGACACAACTTAGCGACTTAACAACAACAATTCTTTGTTGATTAGCCTTTTTTTTTTCCCTTAAGTTTTTATTGCAGTATAGTTGATTTACAGTGTTGTGTGAGCTTCAGGCATACGGCACAGTGATTCGTTTATACATGTCATGTATCTGTTCTTTTTCCTGTTCCTTTCTGTGGTGGTTTATCACAGGATGTTGAGTAGAGTTCCCTGTGCTGTGCACTGGGTCCTCAGCAGTCATCTGTTCTGTATGAACAAGTGTGTCTTTGAGGACCAGGGTCGTATGGTACCGCCTGCGCATCTCCAGGTTGGGGCTGTACAGAGCGGGTCTTCCATGCCTTGGCTTGCCTGTGAGCCGGGGAAGGGTAACATCTAAACAAACCAGATTTTAGGATCGTCTCTCCCCCTAGTCTCTGTTGAAACCTGGAACTAAATAGAAGTCATCATTGGTGTTAGGAAAAATACAAATTGTGTTTAGGATTCTTTATTTTCAAGTCCAGTCGTTCACTGCTTCTTAAGCTCTGTATCATTGAACTTGCAGCATTGTATTTTACTCTGAAACAAGAAATTCCCAGAGGAAACAGAAGGGAGAAACCGCAGAGCTGTTCCAGGCACGTCCCTCAGAGGTCTCTGCAGCTTGCCTCTCCACCCTGTGGCACTGGACTGTCTTAAGATTTCCGTCGTTGCCCTTCAAAATGGAGTAATAAAAATAGTAGCCAGTGCTCAGAAAGGTGCCTGTTCCATGCAGGGTGCTGCCCTCAGCGCCTTGCGAAAATCTTCATTCAGATTCTGTCACCATCTCCACCTTGCAGGTGAGCAAACAGCCAGGGAGGCTGAGTGGCTGCTGAGGGCACAGAGCCAGGCCCGGGCTGGGCAGCGGGCTCAGACCAGTCCCTCAGCCAAGCCAGGGGAGAGGTGCCCGCAGGCTCACCACAACCCCCTGCCCTGCCCAGAGCATCTTGCCATGTTTTCTGCAAGTTTTCCATTCTGTTTGAAGGCCCGGTATTCCACCAGAAGATTATAATGTTAGAGGTTTTTTAAAATAAAAATGTATTGGAGAGAGGGTCTCTTTGGGGGAGGGTCAAAATGCCTAGAGTGCTTTCTCTCTGGAAAGTTTTGAGAATGAGAGCTGGAAGAAATGAACAATTTGGGGACTTTGTAGTCACTTCTCATCCGCATATTTAGCAGGCTTTTAGGTGGGTGCCCCAGGTTCTTGGATTTCATGAGTCAGACCCTTGATCTTCCTGACCACCACTCAGAAATTGAGGTGCCAACATAATGTGGGCAATTATAGACAATTTCTTCTACTGGTGATACTAGGCAAAGCAATGAGTTACGTCATCTCGTATCAATATGATTTCAAAGGATGATGTTATAAAAAAAAAAAAAAAAAAAGGTATGATCTTCCCAAAAGGCAAGCTCTTTATTTTTTCGGAATTGTGTTTACTTATTTGGCTCTGTTGGTCGGGTCTAAGTGGGGCACACAGGATCCTCGTGGCATTGTGCAGGCTCTTTTCCGTGCGGTGCGTGGACTCTGGCTGTGGCATGTGGGGACACGTGGAATCTTAGTTCCCCGGCCAGGGATCACATCTGCATCCCCTGCGTTTCAGGGTGAGTTTTTAACCACTAGACCACTGAGCTCTGTAAGTTAAGTTCCTTCGGTTCATCAAGAATCTCACGCAGCATCTTTGTTCTTTTACTTTGCCAAATGCTGGTGAAAACTTTGCTATGGACCTATGTTTGGAACCCCATCACTGGGCCTTTTTGAAATTTGCCCTTTACCTGGAAAAGGAAGTTTCACAGCCTCCATTTCCTTCTTTCTACGGGGATGTTCTAGTTCTGGGATGAAGTAGCTGGTCAGCAAACCCATCTCCCCTTTGTTGCTTTGATCTCAGTGCCAGGCATTCTGGGTTATGAACGTAGTTTAGGAAACGTGGGGGTGAGGCCCCTTTGCCTTCCTTCTCTTTCCCCTTATGGCTGTAATGGCTCCTCTGTGGTAACTGAATTCACCAAGGGCTCTTTGCCGCCTTCTGATAATGATGCCCAAAGGGCTCCGTGTGTGTATGTGTGTGTTTAAGAGAGAGCAAGCATGCATTGCTGTTGTGATGGCCAAAGGTCTCTTGATTTATGCTACTTAATTATGAATGTGATGGAGCCCATCATATAGATCAAGTGGACACATCTGCAGATTTAAGCTGTTAGGGGTGGGTGGTACCCCCTGTACAGTTGTGGGAGGTAGGACAGATGTAAGATAAAGATATTAGACGTTAGCGTCCAAGGAGAGTTTGAAACATCATCAAGAGGCAGGGTGCTTCAGAAATTAGGACTGTGGTTCTTTCTAAAGGAGCACTCCATTATCAGTATTTTATGTATATGTTCACTAGTCCTTCTGTCTTCTCTGCAGCGTAGTAATGCACTTCCTTTTTTGTAACTGTGCCCCCCCTGCCCCCCGCCCCTAGTGTTTATCTGGTGGGATGGTTAAACTTACCTTCTCCCAGCCACTTCATCTCATGTGGACAGATCTGAAAGAGATCAGTTTTGAACGGCACCTAAAATGTCTTTAGCGTTTAGTTCATTTCTGACGAACAGAGTTGGAAAGCTTTAACCGTGTCCGCAGAATGTCTTTATGTGCTTGTCCTGTCCTCTTGAGAAACAGAGAAGTTTGAGAATAAGTAATACTCTTGGTGGTTGACTCCTCGGTAAAACATTCAAGATGCAAGAAACAGATGTCCAATTATTTTTGTCTTTTGTCCTAGAAAAATGGCAGCAATGAGGTTTTCTATATTTAAAACCTGCTTTCATTCGGAAGCGCTTCCTTTCTGCGGAGAGCCTGTGTGTCCTCGGTGACCTGTTCCTCTTGGTTTTGTTTTCCCAGGACTGTGTGAACCCATCGCTGTGGGGATGCTGACATTGGCCTGGTCGTCTGCACTTAGGTTGTCTTTGGACCTGGAGGCGTCCTGAGGGTGGTTCTGCAGCTCTGGGCCCCTGTTGCCAGGTTTTCAGTGGGCCGTGGCCAACCGCCCCCACCCAACACCAGCTCAGCTTCTGCAGGTCTTAATCAGAGCCAGACCATCCCTGGGAAAGAGTGCCACCCCGGGCCCAAGGTTTTAACTGTGTCCTTAGAGGAGAACTGGGCACAGGGGGCATGTATAGCTCCTTTTTTAAAAAAAAAAAAAAAGAAATGGAAGATGGTCCAGGAATCATTTTATATGAGTTGGGGGCATTGTGTGCATGTGTGTGTACAGCTGATTTACCTTTTCAGTTGTACTTAATCAAATTTTAAATGGTAACTTAAAATGTGCTCATTTACTACCTGCTCACTTATTCACGGAGAACAAAAGCCAGGCTGGCATTCGGTTCATGGCAAATCATTTTCTAGTGTGTTAATCCCTATACATGGGCAGTTAACATTTGACTACGCATTTTGCAGTCTGGGAGATTAAAATGAGAGTTACTTCAAAAGATCTGTTTTGATGTTTGTTCTCGCTGCCTGAGAGATGTGAATTCCGGGGAGCTGTCGGCTTGGTCATAGGCATTGTTCCGAAGGGGAAATAACAACGAAGCTCATACTGACTCTGTGATTTAGCCACTTGATATTTTTCTTATCTGTCCCCAGGATGAGCTTTTAGTTACAATTGTTGATTTTTCTAATGAGGAATTTTGGGCTTTCCTGGTGGCTCATATGGTAAAGAATCCACCTGCAATTCCGGAGACCTGGGTTTGATCCCTGGGTTTGGAAGATTCCCTGGAGAAGGGAGTGGCAACCCCCTCTGGTAATCTTGCCTGGAGAATCCCGTGGCCAGAGGAGCCTGGTGAGCTACAGTCTGTGTGATCACAAAGATTTGGACACGACTGAGTGACAAACACTCACACAGTGAGAAACTTTAATCCTCAAAAACAATACTCGCGTCCATGGCTGTTTTCCCCTGGGACACGGCAAGGGACGCAGTGTGTGATGGGTGTCTAAGTTGCTAAACATAACACCTCTCGTTTAGGAGCATAAACCCTACCGTGGGGTGGCGGTTGCTGCTGAATCATTTAACTCTTACGTTTTCTTCAATAAGAGATAAACTTTGAGGATGATGTGGTACTTCCACTGCTTCTTAGAATTTAGGAAGTACTTTTCTGCCTTCTTCAGCTCATCTCCCCTGAAATGAGACACTTCAGGCTCCCTGCCACCTGGAAGCGGAGGAAGCATGGGGCAAGGGTGTGCTCTGCCTAACTCTGAGGTCTCTTTTGTAATTTTCATGGTTAATTCAAAAGGTAATTACCTTAGAATTACTGCGTCTGAAGTTTAGGAACTATTCAAAAACTCTATTTTTTTTTTTTTTTTTTAAAAGCTCTAAAGAACCCTTGAGGTAGTTTTGGACAAACACAATAACTTAAATCAGTATCTTTTACTTCTAGAATTTCTTATCCGCCTGTCTTAAAAAGATGCACTTGCCCAAGAGTCCAGGGCTGAAGAAATGCCTCCAAACTGAGTTGTAGATGTCTGAAATATAATCACAGATTTTCCTGCGTTTTGGCTTGTGAATTTGAATGAAATCGCAGCTCTGGGACATGGTCTTCCTTTTGGGTGTAAGTTATAGTAAACTCAGAAACAGCCTTCATAAGATTTAGGTTGAAATTGCTATTTAAGAACAAAGTTTACTGAATCACTTTGCTATATTAGCAGAAACTAACACAGCCTTATAAATCAACTATACTCCAATAAAAATTAATTAAAGGTACTTTATTTTTAGAACAGTTTTAGGGTTACAGAAAAGCTGAGAGGCTGGTACAAAGAGTTCTCATATATCCCCTCACAGTTTCTCCTATTGATATTTTACAATACTGTACACAATTAATAAACTGATTAAGTGAAAGTGAAGTCACTCAGTTGTGTCCGACTCTTTGCGACCCCATGAACTGTGTAGCCTACCAGGCTCCTCCGTCCATGGGATTTTCCAGGCAAGAGTACTGAAGTGGGTTGTCATTTCCTTCTCCAGGGGATCTTCCTGACCCAGGGATAGAACCCGGTCTCCCGCATTGTAGGCAGATGCTTTACCGTCTGAGCCACCAGGGAAGTCCAAAAAACTGATTATAACACAGTCAAAAAAAGTTTTACTCAAAATCATAACAGTGCACCATGGATTTTTCTGTAACATTGCTCTGAAGTGTGTGATGACAGCAGTTATCACAGTATGGAATATTTTTGTTTTAAAGACTCTGGTGCTTTACCAAGTTGTGAGGGGTCGGGGTGGAGTACAGGTTTAAAATATGACTTTTTCCTCCTGGAGATGATATAAATGAAATGATTTTATCAAGAGTGCTGGTGAGCCTGTCTCCCATCCCCCGTGCCCTTTCTTTAGGGACAGAGGAGGAAGGATGGTTGTGGTCTCTGCGCAACCCTAAGGGATGAGGTAAAGATCCATCTCCTACTTAGGTGTGTAAGCCCTTGAGGGACTGCTAGTCCTCTCTGCCCCCTGGTGGCCGCATGCAGAATTGCCTCAGCCTGCCTGGATCCCGGGGCTGAGAACAGCGTTCCCCCTGCCCTGTGTCTCGGTTACTCCCGGGGTCGAGCTCACCATGTGTGCAGGTCGTGGATACCATCGGCTCTGCAGGAGTGTGGTCCTGTTCCTTCTTTGCAGCACAGCCTGTTGCCAGATGCAGAGATTAGAACAACACGTAAAACAGCAACTTTGAGGTGTTTCTTCTCTGATGGAGGAGATGAAATATAAAGTGGCTGCACAGATCTTACTTGGGGGCCCATGTGGGTGGCTCGCGAAGCAGTCCCTGCCGCCCTGCCACCCTGCCGCCGGTGGGTAGAGTTGTAGGACACTTACCCAGGGGTGAGGGAGGATCAGTGTGTTCGAGGGACTCTGTGTTAGGCTGGGCCCCACACTGCCAGCTGTCTGTATGGGAGGGGTGCAAAGACTATTGGTGGGGGCTTTATTGGGAAGCCAGCCTGAGGGGCTTTGGGAGCAGGTGGTGACAGGCTCGAAAAGCGCAGGCAGGTCTGTGCTCTGAGGCTGGTCGGCTCCCTGTATACCATCTGTGGTATAAAAGCTGGATTGATACAGGTGGTCATCCAGGGGCCCTTTGCATGTTTTATAAATAATTCATTCGACTTATTTTTTGGCCAGATAAACATGTGAAAAGCATGCATTGATATATACAAATTCTAAAGTATATAAATTTCGGTAGTATTTAAAGTTTGTAATTCTTGATGTTACTGTGTGCCTGCCTTTCTGCAAATCTCACAGGTCATGAAATCAGCTGCCCTGCTCCCCAGGGGTCTGTCCGTGCCATGTGTCATTATGAAACTATATGTCTTTTAGTCATATGACCCAGTCAGGAAGAAGAGTCACGCATGCGTGTGCCCAGTCACTCCAGTCCTGTCTGACTCTTTGCGACCCCATGGACTGTAGCCCGCTAGGCTCCTCTGTCCATGGGATTCTCTGGGCAAGGATACTGGAGTGGGTTGTCATACCTTCCTCCAGATGATCTTTATGTTGGTATGCAAAGTGTCTCAGTAACACATCCAGGGTTGCAGGCCTTCGTAGCAATGGGGAGGAGGACTCCAGAGGGCATGTTCTTTCCATTACCTTCCAAGGGTGGTTTTTAAATGTTTTAGTTAGAGAACCATGGCTTCTGCTAGGTAAAACTTTTAAGCTTGCCCTGGTGTGGGTAGACACAGCAAAGCCAGCAGATGTCCCCCCAACTTCGGTCCTCCACCTCCTGGCTGTGGCCGGGAGCTTGAGCCTTGGATAGTTTGGCTTTTAACCTCCTTGTCATTATTGTGCGGGACAGAACTGTAATTCCTTGCTAGTGGTCTAAGGCTGGAAGGATGCACTACCTTGTTGTCTTGGCAACAGGGAGCGGTGGGTTAGCACTGTAGTCTCCGGTCCCGAGAAGCTGGCAGGGCGGTTCACCGTGTGGGCCTTGAGCTCTAGCGTGGTCTTGGCCTTAGTTTCTGCGATGATTGAGATGCAGTATTTTTAAAGGAATCAACTTTACCTCTTAAATTGATCTTATAACTAACTGGAAGGTTGTACCTTACTTGTGATTCTGGTTCAAATAGGTAGCTTCATATATGAAATAAGAACTCACTTTAAAGGAGAAGGATATATTGTTTCTCATAGTAGAGTATAGCAAACCTCCTCCCCCTCCCGCCCACTCCATTTGCAGAGCATCTGTGGAGGAGGGGGACAGGAAAGGTGAGGAATGGTCTTCGCTCTCAGCTCTTCAAAGGTCATATTAAAATACACCCTTAGTGCTTAGCCAGTCCTCATGCTGGTAAACAAGGGGAGTTAAAACCTAGTTCCTGGTGAATCTTAAGTTTGCTCTGAGGCTGATTCCCTGTGCGAGTCTCTTAGGAGGTACCAGAGAAGGCGCCCACGATGTGGAAAGCTTTCCTGACTTCTTCATGTTGGCCCTGGGTTGTGTTTGCAGACTCTGAGCAAGAGGATTCCTTAGGTTGTGAGCAGTCATTCTCTTCAGTGACCTACAGCAGGGATCCCCAACCCCGGGGTCAGATTTTAAGAACCAGGCTGCACAGCAGGAGGTGAGCTGTGGGCAAAGTGCGTGAGGCTTCATCTGCTGCTCCCAATTACTCTCATTACTGGCTGAACCATACCCCTGCCCCGGACCATTCCTCCCCGCTGCCCCAGTCTGTGGAAAAATTGTCTTCCACGAAACTGGACCCTACTGATCAAAAGGTTCAGTACCTCTGACTTAAGAGAATACTTTTGAGTTTGATACATGGTTTATATTTAGGGCCAAAAAATGTCTTTTTCATGGAATACTGCATTTGTCTGTCCATCAGTGTTCCTGTCTACAGGGCTATAGCAGTTTAATGACTTTTTGCTGCTTTCAAATAACATCTATTTTTGAAAAAAAAAAAAAAAAAAAAGGATGTCCTTCCTCAAAAAGATCTATTGTTGGAAAAATGCTGCTTCCTGGTTAAAGCAACATGTTCCTGTTTGTGTCTAAGACCAGAGAATTTTGGAGGGGGGGGGATCACTTATATTTTTGAAGGCCTTTTAAAATAGCAGTGGTTATGTGGATTTTATTTGTCATGGGAAGTGTAACAAGAGGTTAGAAGGTTGTTTGCAAATCATGGTTTCTTGACAAATGACAGTTGGAGTATTTCAGGTGATGTAAGGCTCCAGAATTTTTTCCCTATAGTCAAGTTTGTTGAAAACTTCACTCTGAATGTTTCTTTGTGTAGAAAGGGGAAAAAAAAAGCATCCAAGAATGTAAGTCCTAGAAGGGCACGTGTTTCCTTGTTCCTCTTACGAGGGAGTCTGCTCCATGTGGCAGGCCTCTGATGGGTTTGAAGTAAGTCTGTTCAGCACCTGCCCTTATGCCTGTTTGTTTCCTTGCTGGGTGAAGGCAGTTCCGTGTACCAGCTCATAGGTTATTTTGGCAAAGGCCAACCCAGAAGGGCCGATGAGGGTTGAAACCTCTGTGTGAAAAGTGGAGGAAGTGTGAGGGGCAGGCACTGAGGCGTGAGGCGGCTCCTGGCAGAGCCTGGATCCCTGGGTCTTGTCCCTCACGCCCCACTGTATTTGATTTCTGAAACCTCCGACCACCTGGAGATTTATTTGGACTGTGGAAATGTAGATGTCGACCGATAGTTCCCCTGGGAAGATACAGGACCCCTCTGATCACTCACATTTGCTTCAGGTCTTCTCTCGTTAGCTTGTAGACCAGAGTGGGGGGCCTAGACTGAGGGTGGGGGTGATTCAGGCCACTGGACACCTGGGGAAAGGGTAGAAGAAATTGATAAGAAAGAAAAGACCAAAAGGTCATTTGCCTATTTCAAAATACCACCCAGCCCACCTTGCTCCTAGGAGAGGAGAAGAAAACCTGGCCTCCTTTTTGCCTTTCAGTGTCTGTAAGTCCCCTGCAATCCCTCATCTCTGAAAACCTAGTCTTTGGGTCTCGGGCTCTGTGTTGCTGGAAGCCTGGCTACCAGCAGCTCTCCCCTTTCTTAGAATCTCTGTGACTCCTCTCTGCTCATTGTCTTTCATCCCTGGGAGCCTGAGACCAGGGATTTCCTGACGCCTTCTCCTAAGCTTTCCGACTCACCCAAACCTGCGCTGGTCACAAGCGAAACATTACATCAACTTGTTGCCTGCAGACCTCAGTGTGTTACACTGCTAGTTACAGAGAAGAGATCTCAGGTTGAGGTGGACTCTCTGTGAAGTCATCTAATTCTGGCTAGATGAAACTGCCCTCCCTGTGACAGCTTCATGTGGAAACATGGTGTCTGTCCTGGAGTTTGCAAGCTCCTTGAGGCACAGACCATGTGACACAAGCTTCTTTTCTTAGACTCACTCTAGAGTAATAGAGGGAACCCTGGACGTCATCTGACCCTTTGCGGCTCCATGGTCTGTAGCCCACCAGACTCCTCTGTCCATGGAATTCTTCAGGCAAGAATACTGGAGTGGATAGCCGTCCCTTTCTCCAGGGGATCTTCCTGACCCAGAGATCTGCACTTTTGAAAATCCTATTTCTTTCTACTCCTTTGCTAAATAGACTTTTTCAGTGTAAATATATGTGCCTGATTAAGGTTAATGAACGTAAATTGTCTTGCCTGTTAGAAGTACTATGGGCCTTGGGCAGTTTATAACAGGCTGATCAATATTTCAGTGAAAAAAAATGTCAGACTTTCGTGTTAGACTCAGATTATAAACTCTTCAGAAATGGGAGGGTAGTTTCTGTGTTACTGTTTAAGGACTGCAGCAGCACACACATTTATAACACATAAAATAGAATGTGAATCTTAGCATTATTCAGAAGGACTTTCTATTATGAGGATTAAAGAAAACTAATTATTTGAGATATTTTTATTGGCTTTTCCTACCTGCACAAAAAATATTATGATTGGGGTAGGATTGCTTCTAAAGAAGGGGTTTTGGACTGGATAGTGGGGGTGGTTTTGTTTTAGCTTTCTTATTTGTATTGAATTTTTAGATCTACATGTAGATTTCAGTCTGTAAGTAGCTTCCATAAGATCTGTGGGAAATAAAGCTACAGATGAATAAAATGAAAGTCCTTCACTTTATCTGAAACTTTACCATCAGAAGGTGCTATTTTAAATTTCTGTATTGATAAGTTTTAAATTGGGGCAATTGAGAATCATAAATAAGGTCTTCCCTCCACCTCCACCCCCCAGCACATCATAATATTGTTCTAAAATCTTCTTGGAATCCTCTTAGAAAGGTTTTAATTTCCTTGCCTAGTTTATTCTGTCAATCATTGTCCGTTATCTGTGCCCTTAATGTATGAAATCTAATTGCATGCATAGTTTGAATTGTTCTCAAAGGTACCCTTAAGGTTTCAAAAATTTTTTCTTACCCGAGACAGAGGATTAAATTTAACCAACGTAGTACAAGATTTGTGCAGTGAAAAGTACAGAACATTGTTGAAAGAAATTAAGGAAGAGCTAAGTAAAGGGAAAAACATCCCATGTCATGGATTAGGAGACAATATTGTTACAGGAGCAACACTACCTGAACTGATCTTTAGTTTCATTGCAGTCCTTTTTAAAGCTGGCTTTTCTGTAGAGATTTACAAGCTGATTCTAAAATTCACATGTATCCAAGAAACTAGAATAAGGTTGAAACATTCACAATTTCTGATTTCACACTTGCTCTAAAGCTGCATAAATGAGACCTTATGTGGTTCTGGCACGAGGACGGACTTGTAGACCAATGGAATAGATCTCAGAGTACAGACATAAATACTGACATTTGTGATCCGTTGATCTTCAGCAAGGGTAGCGATACAGTTCATTGGGTAAACAATAGCGTGTTTCAATAGAGGATGATAGGATAACTGGATGTCTACATGTAAAAGTAATGCTGGTTCCTTGCTGGCTTGTCATGTAAATCAGTATAAATAGGATTTTGAATCTTTACCTGTTCTAAACTTTCATGAATTACTAGGACTCTTTTTTCTATGTATTGTAACATGATCTGTTAAAACAAGGCAAGTGTCTCTTTCTTAAAAAGAGAATATTTAAATTTAAATATTTCTGTATGTAAGAAATATCACTTGGTAAGAATTGGAAAGAAAAATTGGATTCATGCTTATCTTTAGGTATAGGCATGAAGTAACATGCATTAATTAAGAAAATAATGACTGAATTGGCAAATATCTGTACTTTACAATTAAAACCTTACCTTTGATATTTTACTGTTAAAGCCAGAAAATAATTGGTAACAACTTATGAGGAATTTATTTTCATAACTTTGAGCCAGTGTCATTTATTTTTTTGTAGCCTTTGTATGTGTCCCAAAGGTAGTTGTGATGGATGACATTGTGTAGGCCCAGGATTTCTCTTAATATAAATGTGATTTTTGATGTCTAAAAACCTTGTATTTGAAAAAAAGCTATCTTTAATTTGTTCTGTAAATATAATGACTTATTTTAGAAGCCTCTTTTCCTGACAAGTCTAATAATTCCTGTCCTTTTTTTTTTTTNCCAGTGTCATTTATTTTTTTGTAGCCTTTGTATGTGTCCCAAAGGTAGTTGTGATGGATGACATTGTGTAGGCCCAGGATTTCTCTTAATATAAATGTGATTTTTGATGTCTAAAAACCTTGTATTTGAAAAAAAGCTATCTTTAATTTGCTCTGTAAATATAATGACTTATTTTAGAAGCCTCTTTTCCTGACAAGTCTAATAATTCCTGTCTTTTTTTTTTTTCCAAATAGGATCTGGAAATAGTGTATTCCTATTTACATGGGATGGAAGCCTTGTCCAACCTGAGAGAGCATCAGCTTAGGTAAGTCAGTTTAAGATGAATAACAGTGGGATGCTAGAATTTGATATGATCATTTATTATCCTGTAGAAGTAGGATTGTAGGCTCATTCTGCCTCATCTGGCCTCCGTACTTGGCCTTGTAAGTTTTACATCCATGTGGTAATTTTTGACATTTCTGCCAGAGTGATCACCTCTCTCCTTCCTGTCCATCTTCTCACCTAAGGTAATAAACCCCACTTGGTGAATACACCAAAGGAGCATTGTTTGCTATCCTGGTAAATAAAAACCAATTTTTTAGCACTCAGATACATATGAAACCAGAATGTTTTTAACTGTTCAGAGAAGGACTTAATTCATTGTTTTAGTATGTTTTAGGTCTTTGTATCAATATATTTATTGCATTAAGTTGTCTGCCCTTTTCTGGGAAACTCACTTTATACCATAGTTGGTTTTATGTGAGTCCACTCGTAAAACTCTCATCGCTTCTCTAGTACAGTAACGCAGCAGCCTTATTTATGGTTATCTGGGCTTATACTAAAAGATCAAAACATCTTGGATAATCTGGTGATTAACTGGAACAGAAAAGAAAGGACCTTGGGAAGATGGATTGCATATAAACACCAACAAGGAAGTTATGGGAAAATTCTGTTTCCTCCATCTCCAGATACTTCTGATACCAGCAGTTTTTAATTATGAAGGAATACTTTTTCAATGTATTTCCCTTTTAGTCTTTAAACACTAATTAATTTTTGAGCATGTCAATTTCATATTTAGTTGTTAATTGAAAAACATATCAAGAGGATTGAATACTTCTAAAATTAAATTTTTAATGAAAATCATTTAAAATAGATTGTAGGTTAAGTGTTTAAAAATTCAGTCAAGTTTTATTAGAAAGGGCCAAACCGTTGGGAATTTAGAAGATGGCTCAAATTAAAGTGAGGATAATTTCTAAAGTGTGAATGAAATTTTCATTTTATGAATTTTGATGGCAGCTATCCTAGGCAAGGAGAAGGCAATGGCAACCCACTCCAGTGCTCTTGCCTGGGAAAATCCATGGATGGAGGAGCCTGGTAGGCTGCAGTCCATGGGGTTGCTGAGAGTCGGACACGACTGAGTGACTTCACTTTCACTTTTCAGTTTCATGCATTGGAGAAGGAAATAGCAACCCATTCCAGTGTTCTTGCCTGGAGAATCCCAGGGACGGCGGAGCCTGAGGGGCTGCCATCTATGGGGTCATAGAGAGTCGGACACGACTGAAGAAACTTAGCAGCAGCAGCATCCTAGGAAAAGCCTGCAGTGCCAATTATCTGTTTTACTGAGTGCAGTTAACCTGCAAATGCAAATTGATTAATATACAAATGCAAATGTCACTTTGCCATATGCGTATAAAAATTCACATGGGTAATATTTTGATAGTTAGATTATATTGATTATATAATGTGTGTCTATAGAATATGTGGTCATAAAATTATTTAAGGTAATAGTAATTCTATGCAATAAAAAAGGAAAATTTTAATACATCTTATGAAGATTTTCATGATTAAAAAAGTAGAGGTAATATAATAAAGCCCCATACACCCCTTAACCTGCTTGAGAACCATCAATTTCCTGCTGTTTCAAAAGTAAATTTTGGCTGGAAATAACTGATTGCTTCAACAGTATAGTGTATTTGTACATTACAAAGTCCATTTTGGAGATCATTCAACTCTGTTGGCATGAACTTACAAGGAGACACCTTTAGGATGTTTATCTTGTTCTGCTTATGTTGAAAAGTAGTTTGTTTCTCATATTTATGAAAAACATCAGCTGAAACTAAGTCCTTCTTTAGAACAAGATTAGAATACCAAAATGAATAATAGCGAGGAAAGAGGTACAGATAAACTCAATGACTTGGATAAACTGCTTTGTAGTAACCACCATTTCTGGGGAAAAAACATCTTATTTAGATGTTACTTCCTTTGAATTTTATAAATAAAAATTTTCCCTGTCGGATTAAAGAGAGCAGTTAAGACTTCCATGTAATGCAGTTTTCCAAATTTAGGAAGACAACAAAGAAAAGCAGCTCGTAAGATTCTCCAAGTCTCTTTCCTCAGTGCTGGGCAGCAGGACACTGATATTTGAGGGGGCGGGTGGGGAGGCTTTCCTCTTTGGGAGCCCTGCTCGGTGCATTGTGGGGTCACCCAGTGCATGGATCCTGAGCACTTTGTCACATGCAGTCACTTGGCTGTGTCGCTGTGAGGTCGCTCACTCTATACAATCTGAAGGGTTCAGAGCTTCACTGAGAACCTGGATGTCTTTCCCACACAGTGTCATTTTTCTAATGTTTACTCCCTTAATCCATATGGATTAGAAGCAGCATGTTTGCCAAAGGGGAGGAGGAAGCTCCAGTTGGGAGTTGAGGCCAAAATATCTTTAAAAAGCAGAGTAACTGCGGCCATTTGGTGTTGGAAACAAGAGCTTGCTAGGGAGGAAAAAAAAAAAAAAAATATATATATATATATATAATATATAAATATAACTATATATATAGTTGTATATATTATATGTGTGTCTGTCTGTGTATACATTCTTCAGCATTTTGCACAGGCAATTTTAGACATTAAGGGACAACTGAAATGTGGCTGGTATATTCTTTAGGAATTCAGGGAAGATCAAACATTCTTTTAACAGCCTTTAAGAAAAAAAATTTTTGGCACTTTTTCCATGTATTTACAGCTTTGTCATATAGATGATTTTGCCCTGACCTTCTGTTGGTGCTGGTTAGGCTGATTTATACAGTCATCAGTTGTCACCTGCATGCCTGCTATGTGCTGGAAATCAGGTCAGCCGTGGAGATGCCTCAGTGAAGTTGACCAGACCCCTGCCACCATGGAGCTTATGTTCCTAGTGGGGCAGACAGGATTTAGGGGTGTAGACCATTGTTGTTTCATTCAGATGTTAGCATGTTGGGCTGTTCTTACTTCGTGGTTGAAAAGAGGGAACATTTGTGTCCGCTCAGCTGCTCACAGATCCCCACGGTACGATGGGTCCTGATGCTCTGGGTGGAGGCAGGCAGGAGCCGTGGGAAGGTGAGTGTAGGTTGGGATGCTCAGTGCAGCCAACAGCGCAGGTCTGTGTATTCAAGGACGGGGGCTTGGATTTTCTCCTGAAGGCAGTGGAGATTAAGAGCAGGTGTGAGGCGCTGTGACTGCATGTCAGGAGAACAGACAGCAGGTGTGCAGAACAGAAGCAGAAGCTGCCTCTGTACTCCTCATAGGAGATAATAGTGGGATGATGGCTTAGACGGGTTTCCTAGGTGAGTCAGCAGTAAAGAATCCACCTGCCAGTGCTGGAGCTGCAGGAAACTTGGGTCCTGTCCCTGGGGTGGGAAGATCCCTTGGAGGAGTAAAGGGGAGCCCACCCCAGTATTCTTGCCTTGATAATTCCCTAGACATAGGAGCCTGGCAGGTCATGGGGCCACAGAATCAGGCAGGACTGAGCGACGGAGCATGGGAGCATGATGACTGATACCAGCTTTTCACAGGTGGGTGGTGAAGGTGGTCAGCCTGGGAGGATGTCTTTCTGAAACAGGAACTGGTGGAAAGACGGGCTGTGAACAAAAGAAAGGAGTCAAGGATGATGATGCCAAAATTTTTGGCCTAAACAGTTGGGTTCTGACTGGGGAAAAGCAGATTTGTGGGGTAGAAACTTAAGATCTTTTTGGATGTTTTGAAGATGAAACGGCTATTACACCAAGTAGGCATTTAGAAGAGTGGTTATCACAGTGAGGGCTTAGGTGTGGGGTGTGGCTTTGGAAGCCATCAGTTTATGGATGACGTTAAAAATCACAGACTGGATGAGGTTACATGGTGCAGAGGTAAAAAGAGAATTTCCATCGTGGGAAAAGCAGAACGTGGATAGTAGCTGGAGGGGCTGTGGGTTCAAGAGTGCCCCCTCCCTGTGTATGGGCGGTGGATGTAAGGTACGTTTATGTATCAAAGGAAGCCATTCAGGAAGGAGGGAGAAACGGGTGATGGGGAGGGAGGAGATGAGCGTGCAAGAGCACAGGAGCCACTGTAGCAAGGCTGAGATCTTGGAGAGGATGCGACAGGAAGCAGGGCAGAGCCTGTTATATAATTTAAGACCTGGTATTTTTAGACCCATGACTTAAGTCTCTCATCCTTTCCTGGGAAGAATTCGTGTGATTCAGTCATTTAAAACTGTGTTTAATGTGTGTTCAAGGACCCATGCTGCCTCCCGGAGTTCAGTGAATGTTTCGGGATAGGGGTTGAGAGGCCGAGGGACTCTGAACTGGGGTGGTGGTCGCAGGAAGAGCAAGGCAAAAGAGAACTCAGGTGAGGTGTTTTCAAGTGAAAAAAAAATTGAGTGGCATTGTTTGGAGTTTGCAGACAGGGAACATATCTGTGTGTGTTGATCCTACTGTTTCACAGATCGGAGGTTGGTAGCCCCACTGACCAAAGTGCAGATGTTGTTGAAATAATCGCATTTATAGCCAGTCCTTATTATTCCTTCTAGGTTTCTCCTTAGGAAGAAATAGTCATTTTCTCTTTTGCATTTCTGTACTTTCGGGACATTTTACTCAGGCTTAATATAATAAGATGTTTTTTGAAGATGCTGTTCTTGAGGTAATTTTGAATATTTAAACATTCATGTTTTCCATAATTTTTCCTTCAGAGATGAATCAGCTGAAATAACAGATCTTTAAATTATAAAGCATATTTTTAGTCATAAAAATAATGACTTTAATGAAAGCCTACTTTTGTCTGAAATTCCATACTGTTAAGTAACATCAGTGTTAAACTGCAGATGACGTTATCACTTTATAAATTAATAGGTTTCCTTTCTGGCTTTCAGCTTCCTTTTCATTTTCTATTTACCTTGGAGAACATTAATTTGTCCACATGTCCTTTACAAAGTATAAAACACATACAATTTTGTTCTCTATGAGATAAACTTGGTGAAGCTAACATCTAACAAAATGTTTCTTTTCAGGCTTTTCTTTACCAGATTTCATTTTATTTTGTTAACCTAGGTACCATAAATATTTACCTTGAGGCCAATAAATGGTCGTGATAATTCATAGAAATAATAATCTTAATTTTCTATATAATGTCTCATTTACAATTTAAAACTATTAGTGTGTTTTTTAATGACAAATGATGAACTCATGTCTTTATTTTTTGTTTTACAGGTTGATGTGTGAAACTGTGAGATACGAAAGACATGAAGCCAATGAAGTTTTGTACTAGTAGGTGTTTCTTTTTTCTTTGCACCGTGTGTAATATGGCAGCTAAATGATGCACTTAGAGTATCAGAGAATTACTAGGGACACCTTGTCAAGCCAGTGTTACTTAATTTTGCATTAACTTTTATTGCATATTGTAGCAGTGGGAAGCATTTCAGCTGTTTCCGGTCATAAAGTAAAAGTTTGCAGCCCTTTGCTGATAAATCTGCATATGCATTTATGTGTCTCTCATGTAGTTCAGAGACGGTATTTGACATTATGGAGTATTTTGACTTTTATCGTTATGAAATGAGAAATAGTCTGGACTGGAGTCTTTCCAAAGGAACAAAATGCATATATTTCCACCATCATACCAGATGAGGGGTAATGATAGCATAAATGCCATATTTTGGATTGTCTTTCTTTTTTTTTTTTTTT
>SJYX01009777.1:0-13926 GCA_006410675.1 Oreotragus oreotragus
AAGGTCTGCACTGTGTGTTGCCACTGAGTAGCTGTATAATTTTAGAAAACTTTCTTAACCTCCTTTCTTCTTTAAAAGAGAGGTGACTGAGGCTTGGAAGAAGAATATCCCTTAAGGTTTAAAATATTATTCAAGTGAAAATGAGCAATTTGGAATGCAGAGATGTGAAGTCATGAAGATTTCTGAAGTATTCATTGTTGCCGGGTCTTTTCTGTTGGCGGATGCATTTAAATTCCACCAGGAGCATCACCCCATCCATTTGAACCTGTGGTCTCTGTGAACGAAGCACTGCCTTTCTGTGTCTAGTGGTCAGATACCACTGCCCACGTTGGCAAAGGCTAAGGAAATGCATGGGGAGGAGAGCCTGCCCATCAACTTTGTTTCCCATGTGTTTACAGGTGTCACCAACCCACAGCCACCCGGTGGGCACAGGAGAGCAGAGACCGCACACTCACACCGTCCTGTCCTCCCCCCCACGAGGGACGGTCAGCCTAAGGTATGAGTGCTTGAAACCCCACATGCCTCCTCTCTAGGGAATTAGCCGAAAAATAGAACCACGAGGAAGAAAGAAACCAGAGATACAATCTTCCATAAAATTCCCCTGAGATGGATGAAACACCCATTCTTTTGTTCCCATGGTTCCCCTCATCCATTAACTATTAATAAAGATTTTTCATTTTTCTGAGGTAACAGTTCATGGTTAGTTCTCTTGCAGAATAGGTAATGCTGATTACTGGGTCTCTTTAAAGGCATGTTGCATTAACCTCGGTATGATATGAATTTTAGTTTTTAACTCAGGTCAAGGAGGACCTCCCCAGGATTCCCTTGACCAGAACGCTAGACATTTGAGAAGCAAGTTCAGTTCAGTTCAGTTCAGTCGCTCAGTCATGTCCGACTCTTTGCGACCCCATGAATCACAGCACGCCAGGCCTCCCTGTCCATCACCATCTCCCGGAGTTCACTCAGACTCACGTCCATCGAGTCAGTGATGCCATCCAACCATCTCATCCTCGGTCATCCCCTTCTCCTCCCGCCCCCAATCCCTCCCAGCATCAGTCTTTTCCAATGAGTCAGCTCTTCGCATGAGGTGGCCAAAGTACTGGAGTTTCAGCTTTAGCATCATTCCTTCCAAAGAAATCCCAGGGTTGATCTCCTTCAGAATGGACTGGCTGGATCTCCTTGCAGTCCAGGGGACTCTCAGGAGTCTTCTCCAGCACCAGACCACTTGAAAGTACACATTTAAAAACTTGAAAGAGTAGTGCTCACTGCTGTTATTTCTTGTTTTGCTCATGTAATTCAGGGTAATGAAGATGTCCCAGTGGACATGTCTCTAAACGGACATGTAGAAGCTGAAGAAGGCTGTAAGCACTCTTAGAAGTAGCAGCTTCTAGCCGTTCAGTGAAGGGCTTCCGTCCTGGCTCAGTGGGAAAGAATAAGCCTGCCAATGCAGGTTCCATCCCTGGGTCAGGAAGATCCATCCCCTGGAGTAGGAAATGCAACCCCCTCCGGTATTCTTGCTGGAGAGTTCCATGGACAGGGCCACAGCCCAGAGGGTCACAAAGAGTCAGACAAGACTGCGTGCAGGTGAGTGATAAAGTGTGGTGAGAACATCCCACACTGGTTAACCGCTGTACCTAGAGAGACCCCCTGCTGCGTGTCCTAACTTTTTCCAGAGCTTTCCAGGGATTTTGAGGTCTGCAAAAGAATGCCCATAGAATCGCTCGCGCTGAACGCCGTTTCCTGGCCTGTCTTACAGGAAGCCCCGGGGAGAGGGCAAGAAGTGCCGGAAGGTGTACGGCATGGAGAATCGGGATATGTGGTGCACGGCCTGTCGCTGGAAGAAGGCCTGCCAGCGTTTCACTGACTGATGCGCGGGCCCCTATCTCGCCCCCGACACTCCTGCCCTCCTGTTCCTCCGAGGGTGTTGGAAAGTGCTTTTCCTTCCGTACCAAACCCACCTGAAGCCCAGGGAGAGCACTTCTAGGAACCTTGGTGAAATCACAGCAAAAAAACAAAAAAGGTCACCACCTTCCCTGTTCTTGCTGAGAACCCAGCTAAGAACAGCTGTAACTATTCTTTTCCTTAAAAAGAAAAGTCAACTTTTTTTTTTTTTTTTTGATGTGGGTCTCGGTCTGAAAACTGTGGACTTCTGTAGCAATCGAACCAACCAAGCCCATTTTTCCTAGAAAGGAGGCCTATTTTGATAAACTTTCTCGATAATACCATTTCTGAGATTTTTTTTTTTTTTGACACTTAAGAAGCTACAAGTTATTCCGTAGCATTTGTATAAAGAACAATACCTGTTTTCATTGTGAGGTCTTTTCCCTGTTCTTCATCGGACTTCTGGGAGCAGTTCACATCATGATCTGTTGCCAGGAAGTGGCAGCACTCTGGGTATCTTTTCTATGTCTTTTTTGTTTGTTTTGTTTTGTTTTGAAGAATGGCCCCGAATTGAACCACGGTAGAGCTGTTAGCTTGAAGGGCTCTGGAGGGCATAAGCCCGAAAAGAGATTGATAGTGGATATCACCAGCAGATTTCAGCCCCAGCTGAGTTCAGGACATCCTGTGTCACTGTTGGAAAACATCTGGGAGTCTTCCTCAGAAGCCCCACCCTGAGAGATGGCCCCACCCACTCTCTCGTGGCTGCAGTGCACTCAAGACCTGAAGTGTCGCCATCTGGGTAAGCCTCGAAGCTTCCTTCAGTGATGCGATGCCAACCCCAGCTCAGATCTGTTCATCACTGCTCATCTGACGGTTGTTGCCAGGTCAGAGGCTCATCAGGCCTTCCTTCCCTCAAAATGCCACAGCAGACTGGTTTCAGAAAAGGTAGAGAACTCAGACCATGCCAGCAGGTTGCTTCAGACCACGCAGAGCACAGCCTCAGTGTGTTCAGAAAGTCATGTGAGGTCAACATCCATTCTGAGTGTACTTTTATAGGTTTTAGGCTTTAGCGCGTCTGGGAGATGGGTTCATGAACACTACAAAGATTATATGGGGAAAGGGAAGGTCCAAACCTTTATTTTTCTTATCAGAGCTATTCATTAAGAATTTGCTCGGAAGGGAATGTACAAAACACCAAAAGGAAATTGCGTGTTGGTATAGGAATCTCTCAATTCAATAGGACCAGGGCTTGCACTGTGTTCCATTTATTAGACTTTCTAGCCTGGTGTGTGTTTGTTCGTCCGTCTTGCTAGTAGTGGTGCCAGGACAGGGATAGTTCTCAAGCCCTATAAATAAGCTCATTCTCTGTCTACCCTCCTCTTGATCGCCCTGCTCGAGTTGTTCGTCCTGTACCTATGCAAAGACGCAAGAGCACCTTAGAGGATGCACTGTGTTGGAACGGGGGCCTAGGATCAGCCATAGGAATGTTGAATGAAATTGCACAGAGCAAAGTTTAATATATTTAGAGGTTGTACATACACTTTTTTTTAAAGAGGAGAAAGAAATCATCTAGTCATAACAGATACCCTTGGGTTTTTTAATACGCAAGGGAAAAAAGGAGATTCTACAGTGTAACAATCTGTGCACGCATATATTTTGGCAATTTTATTTTTTAAACTCTCATATGACATTTGAAGCATTATTCCTTGAAAGAGATCCTATTTTCCTCCTTAATTTTTCTTTAAAAACTTACGAGAGCAAAGAGCTTCGTTTAATATCACATTGTGATTACCACTCAGTAAAGGACCAGCTATAATGTATGTTTTAGCACTGACGAGGTCAGCCAGGGAAGAGTTTTTTAAGTACAGAAACGTATTTGCACCCTCTGTCCCAGCCTGTCTTTTCTTCTCCCTGGTATCCTGCTGCTTCACCCACTGGCTTCTCGGCTAGGAGGTGAGGCTCTGGCCTGAACCATGAAGCCCTGCACTGTGACTGGACTGCCCAGCGGCCACAGTGCCCACAGGTGAGCCCCAGATTGGTCAGCCACTTGAGCAGGCTCACGGTGGACTTCAGTGCTGTTGGGTGTAACCCTGGAGGAGAGGGTTTTCTCTTTGGCACGGTTCCATGGCCCTTGGTCCTTGGATTAAATCACTAATCAAAAGAGATTAAAAAGGCGAGGGGTTAAATCCATCCCCCCACTCCCAGAACCTTGGGAGGGATGATGGCTATGGACAGTCCTGGAGTGCGGCTCTGCGATTCTGCCCCAGAAGGACAGTCCAAGACTAGTTCTGGGCTCTGGCCTGGCTGAGGCGAGCTCCGTCCTTACCTGATGATTGGCTGATGCACGGGTATGAGCGAAAGCATAGACCTGAGTGCAGCTTCCCTAGGATGTCTTCTCCTTTCTGGAACCTTCTTCACACACACTCTCCCACGCGGGGCTCTGCTCCAACTCCAAGGTGGGCACAGACCCTCAGTACCTCCTGCACACAGACACCTATTCTCTGCACCAGGGCGCGTAATGACTGGGGGACTACCAAACTTCACCTGGCTGGCCTTGAAGAAAGGGGATAAAATTTCTTTCAAGCCACCCAGAGAGCTACAAATTGTAATATACAGCACTGATTGTAAATGCTAAAACTTACAAAAAAATGTAGAGCTATTTTGTTACATTATGGAACTAAATGATGTGCCAAATTAAGCCCAGGGTTTATTTTATGGCTTCTCTGTGGTGCCATGTTCTTTTCTGTCTTCATTTGTCAGGGGGAGGAGGGAGATGGGTGAGAAGGAAGTCCCAGGGCACGTGGCTGCTTAATGAGAGCACCCCCACCATGGGCAGCTCAGAGAACGTGCAAAAGGAATGGCAAAGGCAATGCGTTCTGGTCCCAAAGTCTTTCTAAAGAAGGCATGTGGTAGCCTTTGACTTTTCTCTCCCCGATGCCCCTTCCTGCAGAAAAGATTTCTCATCTCTCTCCAAAGAAGGCACTTCCGGGTGATGGACAGGCTTCTCCAGATAGCTGCACAACAGAGAGCAGTCATTTTAAGCCTTAGTTCTTCCCAGAGGATGTGCAACCAATGAGTGGGAGGCAGTGTGACCACCTGGAGGAAACATCTGGTAGCAAGTGAGTGGGAAGCCAGAGAGGGGAATACAGGGGGGCTATGGACATCTGACTGGGGTTCACCATCCTAGTGATGATCAGCTAGTGGTGACTACCCCTGGGCACCTCCGAGGGAGCTGCCATGTTCCCATTCAAGGAGCCACTGCTTAAAGCCAAGAGACAACTCCTTCATGGGAAGCGCACAGGGCAGGGAGGCAGCATGCCCCGTGCGCATCCCCGGTGGGCACACATTACTCTCCTCCTCACTTGCTAAAAAGTCGCCTCTGTTGTTTAGCGAAAGCCAGGGTCAGGAAGAGGGCAGTGGGTTTCTGAGCAGGAATGTGCATGCCTGTCAGCAACTCCGTGCACCAACAGGGTGGGTCCCCTTTATGAGAGGAGTCTTTGTCCAGTCATAACCTTGTTGCAGATGAAAACTTTTCAGTTGAGAAAGAGGCATGTTCTTGGACTTTTCGACAAAGTTTTTTTTAGAAAGTTACATGTATGTTGTAAAAAATGTCTGAAATTAACATGCCCTCTATCACATTTCAAGATCACTTGAAGTCCACTGTTGCTGGTGTCGCACTAAGCCACACTCAAAAGCAGTTCTGAATTAGCCAGCACTGCTCAACCCATATCCACCTCCATCTGACTTCTTTGGAAAAGGAGAACGCAGCACTCACTTGGGAAAATTTAGGGAAAAGTGGCATGAACTGTACATAAAGGAGAGAATACCTTGAGAATAGTAGCAAAATACTGTAAAAAAAAAAAATTCATTTCCTCAGGGAAAACTAAAGGGTATGTGAAAAGTAGATTTGGAGAATTTTAAGATTAGAAAGGTTTTTTATTAACTCCAGCATCTTTTCTGGTCAGAATAATTTCTGTTTGTTTTTTAATGAACATACCATTTCATGACCAGTTTCCATGAACTGGACAGTACTAACTTTTTGAGGTGTGAAGGAATGTTCTCTGAAACAGAGCTGTTGCTTTGTTTCTTAGACCTGCATTCTAAGGCTGACGTCTGAACCACAGCGCAGTCCCTGGTGGGTTTTCACAGACTCATATAAGGCTGTTTCTGAATGTAATTATGAATACGACGCCTTGGTGTTCCTTTTTATAATCAGCTGGTTGGAGAACTGATTATTAGCTGTACGCAAGAATTCTGTAGGGGAGGGATGTGAAAGTTGTGCATTTTGCTTTAATGACAGGTTAAGGAGCAAAATTCCATGAACTTTTGTGGACAAGGTGCTGCTTTTTCTCATGACCCTGTAGAGTTTCTATTGACCACATCAACTGTAGCTCTGATCTATATGAACGCAGGGGAAAATGTGTGCATACAAATGAGTGGAAACAAGAGCAGGATTCATGAATATGGATGAGGATGCGGATCATTTTGGAGAAAGTGCTGGGCACACGGGTCAACTGGAATTTTTGTTTCTCTAAGAAAATAACCCAACCAGCAGCACACACGCTCTCCCTGTTCCCCATACCTATGGGGCTTCCTCCAGAGCGGAACTGTTTCCTTCTTTCACATTGTAACTAGTCAGACCGGAAATCAGTAAATGAAATGAGCTTATAAGCACTTTTAGGTACCAATTGTATCACTAAGTACTGCACACCAGTAGAGCAAGAAAGTATAAAATGTATTTAAGACCGATTGGTTTGCTTACCATGATTAACTGTAAAAGCCCAGATCCAATGATATATGTGCTTTAAAAGGTGTATCTATCATAGGACTAGAAATCAAAATGGGAATTTTACTTCTGGTCCTATTGTGTAAATAGTTGCTTTTTTCTTTTTTAATTGAAGACAATCTCATGTTTTATAACTTTTCTTATAAGTCTGAGAATCACAATGGTAATGTGTTGTGTCAAAATGTGATCTTAAATACAATAATAATTATAACTTAATTTTCCAAATAAGGCAAGAAATACACTGCGTAAGCTTCTACAATTTCTGAAAGATGTGACATTTTTATAATAAGCATTAGTACTTAACTTCTCAAGTTAACAGAACTGGAAATATTTTACAAGATGCAGCGTTTTGTAATCATAAAGAACATGAACATTTTGTGGGAAATGACCTTCATTTTATACATTGTAGCTTATTTTTTAAAATACAATATTTTACCAAACAGGAAGTGTTAATATTATAAGCAATTCCTGCTCTCCAAACAAAGGGCTATGCCTCTTTTAAGCAAGCATTTTGATGCTTATCTTTTCAATCAACCCTCTGCAGCAAGAGTAGAAATGCAGATCAGATGGAAAGATTATTACAACAGCTACTCCTTTTATCTTTACCAGTGTTTTTTCAAAGTAGTTGGGGAAAAGAAAACACTTTAAGAATCATATATCTGAAATCTTTAAAATATTAATAGATATGCTTATAGGCAATGAGAGAAATAAACTTGTAAATTCTGTCATGTACTGTGATAGGTTTCTGTCACAAGGACACACTTAGTGCTCAGCCTACCAGAACCACAAAGCTGCATTTGACTAGCAAGTGTCATTTGATGGCAATTTCTAAAATCATAGTGTATAAGCCCAAAGATACAATTCTTAGCTGATTGGTGATGTTTAAAATAATTTTGTGCTCACCACTAACTAAACAACTTTCATTTCCTTATCAGAACATGTGCTTGATTTTGCACATGAGAAGTTCACAGACAGGCAAGTTTGAGATCAGAAAGTCACTATATTCCCAAGAGTCAGGGAACAAGGAAGCCTACCATGGAGAGTTGATTAACCACACAAATAATTCTGAGCTTTGCCAAAACCATTTCATAATGCATTAGTTTTTTCTAGCCCACTCACTGTTAAGCAAGAAAACATCTTTTCTTTCTATGATTTTAGTAAATCAAAAGCGAATTAGTCAAGTATGCAGATAACATCAAAGGAAAAGCTAGGACAGAGCAGTCTTACCCATTAGGCAACCCCTGTGAGGTGGTCAAAGGGTCACTCAGACTCTGCTTTCAAACAGGCCTCAGAATCTGCACACAGGAGGACTAGAAATGCACAGGGTTAGGGGAAGACATGTACAGCTTCATCTCTGAGATGAGGCAGCCCAATGTCTCTCTTTATTCTCTTGGAATATCTCTAATGTTGGCACTACAGTTTCCCAAGAAGTGTTCATTGCTGCATGGTTTTTGATCAAATGAGTCTTGCTTCATATTTAAATAGAAGCCTCCTAATGGTAAATAGCAGATGCCTTAGAAAGAACAGGCAAATTGTATAAACAAATGATTCAGATCAGGCAAAAGAAGGACACTAGAGAATGACAGAGATCACAGTGAACCAGAGGACATGCATCCCCGTTGAAGGGAGACCCCAGCTGTAGACAATCAGAACCATGCAGAAGTCAGGCCCAGGGCGCGAGACCTTCTGACTTGGAAATATGATGTTACCTGACACTTGATCAAAACTCAAATTCTTGGCCAGCAGTGCACAGACCAAAGAGAACCCGTATATGGACAGACGCAGCCTTTGGGCCCTGGTTTCAACTGTTGGGAAAAAGCAGATTTCACCTTCCATAGCCATCAAGTCAAGTTCTTCCAGCAGCACCCCCAACTCACACATTGGCACTATCTGGGCAACTAAAGTTAAAGAAGAGAGAGAAGTCTCCCCAAAAATCACTCTCATGGAAGATTTGAGTATAAAAATACAACATCCTTAAACTAGCCTTGCCTCTAACCAAAATATACCGAAGTATTATTCAGCTCTCACTCTGCCTCCTGGCATGCCCAGGCCGGGCCCCAAAGCACTGAAAGACTGTAATCCTAACTTCCTTACTGTGTTCACTGCCGTGACCACTGTGATGAGGGGCTGGCAAAGAGCAGCCTTGTGCCTTCAGCGAAGGCAGCCAGGAGCCCCTGCAGTTTCAGATAGCACACGTTGCCTCCTTGTGCCAAAGCCCTTTGCCAACCCCTCCACATCCCTTCCCACTCATCCTGCCTTGTGAGTTTTCATCCCAGGATAAAAGTTCTGTTGTTCCACCTCTGACACGGCAAAATCCTTGCTTCATAACTGGTAGGTACTTAGGTATTTTAGAGGGTCCACTAACCTCCAAATGGAGTTTTTCCATATAGAAAACCTTAACATCTTTCCCTGAGGGCAAAGAGAAAATAGGAATAAATGTGTCATGGAAAAAATTAGAAGTTGCTTCCTTCATCTGGATAAACTAGGTAATTTTAGAGTGTATCTTACACCAGAGTCCTGATGGTATTGGGATAATCACTAACCCTTTCAGATATATAAGAAAGTGTGTCTCTTTCAGATATATGACTTCCTTTGACCCTCCCTAGTACTTAGCATAAAATGAGAATATTTAAAATTAACTACCACCACCTCCAAAGCCAAACCTGGTGCAAGTGGTCTTGAGCCTGAGTCAGCCTCATTACTACATCCAGGGAGGAGGGAAAGAGCAAGTGAAAGAGCTGACTTAGACCTCAGTCTTCCAGAATGACTCTAGACCTGAGAAGACCCCAGGGACCCATGTTCTTTACCCATACTTACAATCCAAGTATTTCAGCATAAAAGTAAAGACCCCTCTCATTCACAGTGTCAAATGCAGACTCACTCTGAAATTTATCCCTTTAGCCTACCTCCCAGGCCCCCATCCCCTAAATTCCAGCCATTTAAGTGGTTAATTATAGGAGATGACTAGCTAGTGCAATGTTCTGAGTTAAACTTTTGACTCCTTTGAAAAAAGTTATTTTGCTGCTAGCATTCAGCTTTTGTTATCCATGCAGACTTGTATGGATGCGCCCAAATTTGAAAATAAGCTCAAATTCACAGTTTGTAAGGATCAAATTGAAAAATACTGTCATCTCAAAGTTAGAAATAGCTGGTGATATGGTTATGTCACATGGTAAATATGAATGCAATTGAAACAGCATTGACAATGCCTGATAGTTCTGTCATCATATGATTGACAGGTTGACCAGTCTGTGAATCGATTGTCCTCCTCTCTCATCAGCTCACAGGTTTCACAGGTTTTGAGTAAAGCCACTCAAAGTTTAGTCATGGAGCTAGATGGGCCTAAACCATTTTGGCCCATCACCTGCTTTTTGATAAATTATACTTTTATTATGTTTCTAAAGCAATACTGGAGAAGTAAATTGTGAGCCTTCCTATTCTGGTGGGAAAAAAGCCCATTTTGCAATGGTTAGCCCCAATGCCAAGACAGTGGCAGGACTTAAAAGGACCCAAGTTCTAGAGAACAAGAGAAAAGCTACCATTCAAAAGATAAATGTAGATTTTGAAAGAAGATGGAGATTATGACTTCAACACTTATGCCATAGTCCTTTTTTCTTCAAAATATTCTTTTCCTATTGAGCACCATCCACATAACTATTAACTGCCAGCTTTCAAAGGCATGCTCCCCGCTATTTCTATTATGAAAGTGTTAAAAATTAATTCTCAAGTCTGATTAACTGTTATATTTACATACTTACTGGGGGCAGTTCTCTAAATTTTTAATTCAGAAAATTAGGGAGCGAGCAACAACTCCTGAAAAAGGCAAGAGCACTGTCATTAAAGAACAAAATTTTCTTTAAAAAAAAGTTTCTCATCCATTTCCTTCTGAATGCTCTTTACATCTCTGACTGAAGAGGAAAAACCAGCAGCTAGAGAAGAAGTTGAACTTTGAGGGAGACAAAGAACAGTCCCCATTCTAGTCAATAGTCTTTTTCCCTTTTGGCAACCATCTTGAATTCACTAGCAAAATGTTACTCTCCCCTCTGCCTTAACCTCCCTGAGCCAGCGGCCATGCTGTTTTTCACGTATGTTTGCTTCCCAAAGCCCTGGATTAAACATTTTCGCTTCTGTGCTCTTGCTTTCTCACTCTTCAGTTAAGGGCGAAGGGGATAGATATTACCAGGACTTACATGTTAGGCTGAGTCAATGAGGCTTCTCTCTTCCTTCAGCAAAATGTTTCCGTTTGTCTCATCAGTTTGGGATGACCATTCAGGAAGCAGGTTGATCAGACAACCTGCCATATTCATCACAAAAGATACAGTCAGACTCACTGACAAAGAATAACAAGGCAGATACCTAGTCCTTCCACTTTGACTCAAAGCCCCCCTCGCATGTCCTTTACCCCTGCAAGCCCCCCTCCAGAGCAAAGCCAATGGAGTGATCAGGGCAGAGGAAGAGAGCTTCACGTTCATTGGTCAGAGCCCTGACCTCCACCCAGGGTTACAGAGCATGGAAATGGAACTGACCTTTATTACGTGAAAAGAAAGTGGCTCCTGTGGGGTATACTTGTTTTAAGTTTATATTTATGCAAAGAGAAGTCTCTTCCAGTCTGCTCCTGTTGTGAAGCACGGGTCTCTCACCCCAGTGGAGCTTCCTTCCCATGTTTTGGGCACAGATGATCAAGACAGGAAAGAGGCAGAGCTCGGGGGCCAGTGGAATTACCCCTCAGGGATCTATGGTGTAGCAATCACAAACTACACCACCCAAGGGAAATTTTAAAAAGATGCATCACAGTGGGGACCTCCCTGGTGGTCCAGAGGTTAAGACTCCGTGCTTCCAATGCAGGAGACACGGGTACCATCCCTTAGCTGGGGAACAGATCCCACATGCTGTGCAGTGCAGCCAAAAAGAGAGAGGGAGAGAAAGATGCATCACTGCAGATTGTAAACCCTCGCTTTGCTTTTTACACCTTTTCCCTTACACTCTGCTAATTGGAAAGCGATGACTGTGATTTGACCAAGCCCTGTGATGATAGCAAAGCTTCTTCTTCCAAAGTGTCCCAGCTGTTCGGGGAACCTCTGTGATCCCTGGTAGAAAGCTTTAGAATAGATTTAGATTTTTAGGGAAGAACTCAATACCCCCAAATATACTTGTTCCGTGACTTCAATAACTGAAAATATCCTGGGTGTAAAATAACTCAGGCAGGCAGATCATATATGTTTTTAAAAAAAATGCCATTAATCAATATTTTCCTACAACATGACCTTAAATTCCTATTTTTATAATTAATGGTTGGACAATAGTCAGCCATTGAAACATAAGCTCTCTGGAATAACCAGACATGAGTGTAGTTTCCAAAGTGTTTCATGTATCAAAATCTATATACTTAGAGGAAGAACTCAGGATAAGAAAAAATCGCTAGGTCCCAAAGGGTTCGTGACTATCATCAAATACAGCTGCCGAGTGGCCTGTGGTCATCTTTTTCAAATGAGGGAGCTGGGGAGTGAGAGAACCACAGTCATAACAAAACCTCTGCTGCCCTTCATCCATGATTAGATTTAAAACATTCTACTTTTAAGAATTAAGCCATCTTTCAAGTTGTTTTCTACACCAAATCTAACCTATCCAAATAAAATGATAAAATAACTAAAAATGGGGGTATTTGGGGGAAATGCTTTTAGTAGAAAGCATTGCTTTTTAGTGCCTGCTAACAAAAAAAAAAGAAAGAAAGAAAGAAAGAAGACTCAGTCCTTCCTGTGAGATGCAAGTGTTGACAGTGTTAACTTGGAATCAGGCACTAGTTCAAAAACAATGAGGCAGTGCTCTCCAATTTTTAGGTATCTTTCAAAACACAATCTTACCACGACTTAGAGGTAAGTACTTGTGTATAAAAGTCTTTAATATTAGTGAATGAATGTAAAAGTGACAAGCTATGCATTTTCAAAGGGTAATGTTATTTTATATCCAATCCAAGTCAATTTTTTTTTTCATAGAGACTTACCACAACTGCAAATTATTCAAAACAGACTTGAATGCATATCATTATGGGGATATAGGACTTCCAACTCTACACTTCTGGCTGATACTTTTAAAGACAGTGCATTGACACTTCAGGCTCTAAACAAATTTCAGCCACAAAGGTGATTAAAGGAGAAATGGTTTATATTTTACTTCTTCAGCAGAAATGGGAAACGTGGGCGTTACAAAATGGGCCCAGTTTTTTTAGAGGTAAATGTTCTAGTAACACTGGATTAGCAAGCAAACAAAACTGCATGAAGTTAATGAATATTGCCTTGGATAAATATAGCATAGGTTGTGTCTATTGTATTTANCAGCAGAAATGGGAAACGTGGGCGTTACAAAATGGGCCCAGTTTTTTTAGAGGTAAATGTTCTAGTAACACTGGATTAGCAAGCAAACAAAACTGCATGAAGTTAATGAATATTGCCTCGGATAAATATAGCATAGGTTGTGTCTATTGTATTTAAATCGCAGTCTAAGGGGGGAAAAAACTCTTCTCCAAAGGGTTTGGATTATATAGTTTTAAAGAATATAAAAACAGAATATAGAAAACAAACAATATAAAAATATTGTCCTGTGAAGAAAAATCATTGGCCTTTTTTGTTTTTTTTAAATTAAACAGAGATCATGGCCTATATTTTTTTTGGAAAGTCCATATAAACACACATGTCTTCAGCGCTCTTGGGGATTTTGTATTCCCTTGAAACCTTTTCTCCTAATAATTTATTCTTGCTCCTTAATCAGTACTTTCCTATGTTACTCGGCATGAAAAATAAAATTCTTTCCTTCATCTGACAATGTTGACATAAAGAACTCCATTTCTCTGCCACTTAGGATCTCTTCTGTGTCCACTGAGAAAGTTTCTCAGCTGTTTGTATGTAAAATATGGAAAAATATACTTCTAAACCTGGTACTTGTGGTTATACTGGATATGTTTGCTACCTATTTAGAAGTTATTGGGGGCCGGGATGTGTCTTTTTATATGATTTTTAGCCAAATCCAGATGTTCTGATACTACATTTCTGAATACCTATCTGACTGTAAATACAGCCTGAGGAGGTTCAGGTTAATAAACCTTTTACATGACTGTTCCTCAGCCATGCTCCTTGCCAGCTTTGGGCACCTTGTACATAGATTTGTTGAATGTTTAAATGATGTTGTTTTTCTAAATGCTGTTCTCTAAAACAACTTTTTGAATGTTTTTTGCTTTCCATTGTTTGGGACTTTGTGTGTTGGTT
>SJYX01009778.1:4979-80806 GCA_006410675.1 Oreotragus oreotragus
TGAGGCAGTTCTCTACAAGAGGTAGCCAGAGTATTGGAGCTTCAGCTTCCAGTGAACATCAGGACTGATTTCCTTTAGGACTGACTGGTTGGATCTCCTTGTAGTCCAAGGGACTCTCAAGAGTCTTCTCCAACACCACAGTTCAAAAGCATCCATACATGACTACTCGAAAACCAAAGCTTTGACTATCTGGACCTTTGTCGGCAAAGTAACGTCTCTGCTTTTTAGTATGCTCTCTAGGCTGGTCATGGCTTTTCTTCCAAGGAGCAAGTGTCTTTTAATTTTATTAAGATTCATTAAAATTAAAATTGAAAATTAAAATGCTGTGTTTACAATTTTATTTACTTTATTTAAGATGGTTTTTAACAGTAAATGTTGAAAACTCCTATGTCCCTTTGTGGGTTTTTAATTAAATAAACCATAGTTCATCCCTATAGCGGCAGGTATTTTCAAAAAAGATTAAGAAACCTTTTTATATATTGATATGGAAATTTCTCTAGAAAATATTGTTAAATGAAAAGGTAAGGCACAAAACACTGCCCTTAACATACTACCTATTTTTGTAAGAAGGAGGTAAAAAATATATAAAATAAACCGCTTTACTGAGGTGTGATTGACATACAAAAAGCTGTACATATTCAATAAAACAACTTCATGAGTAGTAGGCACATCTATATTTTCTTTTATTGGCAATAAATAAACACCGGAAAAATCCACAGTAAATGAATAAATATGGTTTTCTCCAGAGAGCAGATAGGGAGGTAACGGGCAGATGGGGATGTGAGTGCAAGCAATACTTCTAAGGATGGATATTTTTTACTCTTTACATTTGAACCAGGAAAATGTACTACCTACATTTTTAAAAATTTGAGACAAACCCAACAAAAAGCTATCATCAAATCTAATAAGAATGTAATAAAGTGATTTCACATATCATATATATGTACACACACGAGCCCCATCTGCATCCTAACAAATGTCATTCATTGCCAGCATCAGAGATCAATTTTCATCTGATTTATCTTTTTTCTGACCATGTCCTGTGGCTTGTGGGGTCTTAGTTCCCTGAGCAAGGATCCAACCAGGCCCTTGGCAGTAAAAGTGCAAAATTTTAACCACTGAACTGCTAGGGAATTCCCTATTTTTCTTTGAATCTTCAGTATCGCCAGTATGGACTGCGGAGTAATGTGGAACATATGAACGCATGGTTGTTATTAAAAATTATACACGCTCCAACTGCAACTAAGCGACCGTTCACTTTCACAGATTCTCTATCCTAATCCCACTCTCAAGCTCTTACTTCTAATGATAACTGGCTGAAACTGTCAGCTGTGTGAACCTGCCAACGTTTCCCTCCCAACTTAGGGCAGGATCCTAAGTTCTGGGCAGTAATTAGCGCAGTGACGCAGGAGGCCAGAAGAATCTAGCTGAAGATGGGTAGAATGTAGCTTTGACTTTTTTTTAAGCTGCCAGGCATGAAGATATCTATGTCAGAGGCAGAGACCGTCATTTTCCACAGTGGAAGTCATAGAGGCTGGACACCCGCTTTTCCAGCGTCCTTTGCAAGCAGGGCACACGCATACGCATATGCAACACAGGCTTAGTCAGTCAGCTGCGTCCTCCCTAGAATCTGCAGTGAGAGCCAGTGGCGTGGAGAACGCTCCCTTCGGATCATCAGCTGCAACAAGGATACCACCCCGGTCCTGGCGCAGTGCAGGTATCCCAGAAACAGTGGAAGTAGAGAGTCCAGGGCTGACAGTGGTCCAGCGGTGATGTCCCAGACTCCACGTGGACAGACCAGGTGGATGCTGCGGTGGCCTCCCTTTGTATCACTGGTTTCATTTTTCAGCATAATATCTGCTGTGGCTCTGGCTGCATAGCTTCCCCTGGACCTGTTGCCCAGGCCTCTGTCTCCGAGTCTCACCATATTCACTCTGTACTTTCCATTTTCCTTAAGTCTTTCAGAATGGGCTTCAGCTGCTTGCAACTAATAATCCTGATTCAGGCACCTGGATATTACCAGGGAATAAGCATTTTTTCAGGAATTTTATCTATCTGGAGAATCTAGATAGAAATCAGAGCAAATCAGGGAACCCACCACCTAGCAGGGCTCTTCAAGCCTGCACTGCTGGTGGAAAAGAAAAAGAAGCTACGGAAGTCCCATAAGTTGTAAAATTGTGTGTGTGTGTGTCTCACAGAACAGGAGTAGGAGTCAGAGTCAGACGTGAGGACGTAAGAGGCTTTCCCAAGAAGAGGCTGCTGGACCGGGACCCTGGCCTATGTTGGGAGGAAAGCGTTGGCAGGTTCACACAGCTGACAGTTTCAGCCGGTTATCATTAGAAGTAAAAGCTTGAGAGTGGGATTAGGATAGAGAATCTATGAAACTGAACTGTCGCATTGCTGCAGTTGGAGCGTGTATAATTTTTAATAACAACCATGAGTTCATATGTTCCTTTTGAAATTTAAAAGACAGATGGGAAAAAGGGATTCAGCCACGAAGGTTTGTGTGACTGCTCCTCTGTATATATCCAATAACACTTCCATTAGATCTGATTCATTTATTCATGTAATAGATATTCAATCGGAGAAGGCAACGGCACCCCACTCCAGTACTCTTGCCTGGAGAATCCCATGGATGGAGGAGCCTGGTGGGCTGCAGTCCATGGGGTCGCTGGGAATCGGACACGACTGAGTGACTTCCCTTTCACTTTTCACTTTCATGCATTGGAGAAGGAAATGGCAACCCACTCCAGTGTTCTTGCCTGGAGAATCCCAGGGACGGGGGAGCCTAGTGGGCTGCCGTCTATGGGATCGCACAGAGTCGGACACGACTGAAGCGACTTAGCAGCCCCAGCAGCAGATATTCAATAAGCAGATTAAAAGGTGCATTAAACATGTGCATCTAATTTCATTACTCTGGAAACTTTGATAAAACTACAACAATGGAATTTATAATTGCTCTTCATTTGGATTTATGTATCTTTTTTATTGTGGTAAAATATACATAATATAAAGTTTATAATTGTAACCGTTTTTAGGCATACAATACAGTGGCATTAAGCACATTTCCAGTGTTGTTCAGCTGTCATCAGTATCCAGTTCATCATTCCAAATGAAAACTCCACATCCATCACACAGTAACTCCATGTTCTTTCCTCCATCCAGCCCTGGTGTTTCTATTCTATTTTCCATCTCTATGAATTTGCCTATTCTTTGCACCTCATAAAATGGCATCATACACTATTTGTCCTTTTACGTCTGGCTCGTTTCACTTAGCATAGTGTTTTCAGGGTTCCACCATGCTGTCAATTGCCTTCCTTTTTAAGGCCAAGTAATATTCCATTGTGTAGACATACCACCTTTTGTTTACTCATTCATCATTCACTGGCGGACACCTAGATGCTTCCAACTTTTGGCTCTTGTGAATAATGCTGCGGTGAACATTAGTGTACAGATATGTGTTCAAGTTCCTGCCTTCAGTCCTCTCAGTTCTTTTTGCATATGCCCTGAAGTGGGATGTCTGGATCATATGCTAATTCTATATTTCGCTTTTTGAGGAACTGCCAAGCTATTTTCCATAGCGACAGCATTGTTTTATATTCCTACCAGCAATGTATGAGGGTTCCAAGTTCTTCACATCCTTGCCAACACTTATTTTTCATAAAAAAAGAATAGCCATCCCCAAGTGATATCTCAGCATGGTATATTGTTTTTCAATGCATAACCTCACAAAGGCAGGGATGTGTACCCAGTCCTGTCTGACAGATATTTCCAGTCCACATCATGGCCCTTCTGAGGCCCAAGCACATTTGTTTTAACAAAGCAGAAACTTTCCCAACATTGTAAGACACAGCTTAAACACGCAATGTTTGGCGTTTTGTATCCCATCTTTAAGCCTACACCTTGGAATCTTGTTTCAAGAGTTGTGGGATAAATAAGCCTCAAGAAGGACTAACTGTGATGTATAAAAGTGTCCATGATGGCATTCTCTTGTCTAAAAAAGGAAAAAACTGGAATAACATAAATGCACAACAGGTGTATGTCATATAAACTACAGCATTTCTTTTCAATTAGATATTATGCAGTGATTAAAGAATGGTAACTGAAGTCTTTGTTGAACCATTGCACCACTGAAAAACACTAAAGTGGAGAAAATGGTCTATAGGTGTAGTAAAATAATATGACTTTACATGAACAAAGACCAGAAAGCACACTTCGAAAGAAAATTGCTGTGATAGAGTATGGGATTATAAGTGATTCTCTATTTTTTTTTTTTTAATCATTTGGGTCTTTTTATTGTATTTCTAGTAAGAAAAGAGAGGACAAAGTGAACTGGACACTTCACTGTGTTGGCTGATGAGTGGCAAGTAAGTATCAGTTCTCCCTTTTTAAAACTGAGATACAGTTAGCATAAGACATTGTGTGAGTTTAAGGTGTACAATGTCTTGATCTGATACATTTACATTGCAATACAATCCCAATGTAGCACTAACACACTGTCACCTCACATAAGTACAATTTCTTCAAAGTGATAGGAACAATTAAAGATTTAGTATCAGCAAGTTTGACTTTATAATCACTGATTATGTTTGTCTGTAATCACTTTACTGTGTACATGAATATTATATGATAATGTTGCCTATAATCCCTGTACAAGTGAGCCTTCAGGACTTACTTATCTACCAGTTGTATGTACCCTTATATAACATCTCTCTCGATTCCTCCACCCCTGAGCCCCTGGTAACCACATTCAACTCTGTTTCTTCAAATTTGGTTTTTTAGATTCCACCCATAGAGACATCATAAAGTATTTGTCTTTCTCTATCTGACCTAGTGAAATCCTCAAG
Source organism: Oreotragus oreotragus (assembly GCA_006410675.1). Taxonomy (NCBI): domain Eukaryota; kingdom Metazoa; phylum Chordata; class Mammalia; order Artiodactyla; family Bovidae; genus Oreotragus; species Oreotragus oreotragus. The sequence continues at coordinate 9,827 of SJYX01009778.1, forward strand.
GTCCATCCATGTTGAGGCAAATAGGAGGATTTCCTTTTATCCTATGGCTAAACAGTATTCTAATATATATTTATGTGTATGCTGCTGCTGCTGCTAAGTCGCTTCAGTCGTGTCCTACTCTGTGCGACCCCATAGACAGCAGCCCAGCAGGCTCCCCTGTCCCTGGGATTCTCCAGGCAAGAACACTGGAGTGGGTTGCCATTTCCTTCTCCAATGAATGAAGGTGAAAAGTGAAAGTGAAGTCGTTCAGTCCTGTCCGACTGAGTGACCCCACGGACTGCAGCCTACCAGGCTCCTCCGTCCATGGGATTTTCCAGGCAAGAGTACTGGAGTGGGGTGCCATTGCCTTCTCCGATTTATGTGTATATATATATATATATAAATAATATTAATACACGTATCTACATATATGTATATATTTACATATATTAGAATTGTTGTTTAGTTATAAGTTGTATCTGACTCTTTTGCAACCCCAGGGACTGTAGCCCTCCAGCCTCCTCCATCCATGGGATTTTCCAGGTAAGAATATGGGAGTGGGTTGCCATTTCCTTCTCCAGGGCATCTTCCTGGACCCAGAGATTGAACCCGCATGGGATAAAATAGAATCACATTCTATATATGATAGAATTATGTATATTATATATTATTATATATGTTATCTTCTTTACCCATTCATTTGTTGACATTTTGTTTCCATATCTTAGCTATTGTGAAGAGTGTTGCAGTAAACATGGGCTTGGCTATATCTCTTTAATATCAGTTTTCATTTTTGTTAGGCAGCCCATCTCATTATGATTTTGAAATTTGTTCCAAATCCTCTGCTGGCACCTTTTGCCTAGTTGTATCCTTAGATGGGTTCCAAAAAAGATGCTTAAAAACATGGGGTCCAGACTCCAGGAGGCTTAGACAAATTGGTCACCTTTGGATGGAAACCATTACTAAGGCGTATGACCGTTGGTTTGAGGGTTATATGTTGATCCTCACACTTCCCCACATATCAAGCAGCCGCTAGATGCTGCTGTCAGCTTTGATATACTTCCCAGAGAGGCACTGTTTTCTCCTTCCTGTGGGGAAAGGACAAAAGTGCATCTAAATGCTCTGTGTTAGGATACACCTGCATGCATTTTCATGCCAAGTACAGCCCAGTGAATTAGAAGCTTCACCTTTCCTACATCTTTTGAGCAGTGAGTGGGAACTAAGGTCTACTGATTGTCTTCTCTAGGCCAGGTACTCTTCATTCATTTTCCATTTACTCTCTGCACCACCCCCATCCAGATCCGCTCTCCACCCCTCTCCACCCACTCTGTGTCCCCAGAGGCTGAGCTGTTGAGGCAGCATCAGCCAGCTCCTTATTCCCCCAGCTTCCCCTTGGGTTTGGCTAATGGGGAGCACCAACAGGAGGTGACCCACAGAAGAGAGAGGTGTTTGTTCCCCATTTTTTACTGAAGGGCCCCACCCCCCATAGGGCAGACCTCCTCACAGCCTGTCTCCAGGTTTTGTCCTTCAGGCCCACGGGAGATGACAACCCTCTTGTTCCTAGTCTCAGGTCTGCTCCCGGAGGACCACACTATCCCTAGTGGTTATTCTAAACTTTATTCACACCTTTGTAAATAGGCCCTTTATTAAACTCTCCTCAAATTACCCCGTCGAGTGTGTCATCTGTTTTCTGCCAGGGCCCTGACCGATAAAAGCCCTAAAGAGATAAGGAGTAACTCACCCAAGTTTAAGAGTTCGTAGGCGGCAGAACCATGCTGGGAAACAGGTCCCTCTGCATCCTTTGCCAGGTCAGACTGCACTGCCCAGGAAGGAGCCAACTTGAGGAGTGGGCAAGCTGGGCACCCAGGGTGGGGTCCTGCACTGGGCACGGGGAATAGACTCTTCTCCTGCTCCACACCCTAGGCTGCTGCATATCCTGAGCCCATTCCCCCTCTGTATTTCCTAAAGCTGATGTGTGCCCCTTTCATGATTCAAGCACTGCTTTTGCCCAGGAAGCCTTTGCTTGCAGAGTCCAGAGCAGTCTCCCTAATGGTTCCTAAGGTGGTTTTGAATACACGGCCACAAATTCTTAGAGATTCTCTCCAACAGGAGTGGAGTCTATTTCCCTTCCCTTACATATGGGTTGTCCCTAGTAATTTACTTCTAATAAATAGAATACAAAAGAAGTGGTATGGGCCTTTCAAGGCTAGGTTATAAAAGCAGATCAAGCTTCTGTCTGCCTCTGTCCTCCTGGGACACTTCTTCATGGCATCCAGCTATGAGGAGACCTAGGCCACACAGAGAGGCAACAGGCAGGTGATCCAGTTGAAACCCCAGCTGAGGTTCTGACCACGAGAAAGCCTTCAGGTCCCCACCATGATTTGACTACAACTGCATGAGAGATGCCATCAGGAACTGCTGATCTGAGTTAGGCAGTGACCGAGAAAAATAAAATAATGATTGCTATTGTTTTAAGTCACTAAGTTTTGCGATGATGGGGAAATGTGATAAAAAATTTACAAACTGCTTCCTGCATTGGTGTTGTGGAGTCACCAATATTGACTGAAGTGTCCAGGGTATTCTGGGAGGCTCCCCTTCTCTAATTCTCTTTAAAAATCTCCAAATCTCCAATTTTTAGTTTCACCATGATTGTCCTAGATTTTGCTTCTGGATAACTTCTTGGGGTTAGTCTGTTTTCTTTTTTAAAACTTTTTATTTATTCTGGCTGCTCTGGGTCTTCGTTGCTGTGCGTGGAGGGGGGCTACTCTGGGTTGCGGTGCCCGGGCCTCCCGCTGCGGTGTCTGCTCTGGGTGCAGACCAGACTACAGCAGCGGCAGCACGTGCGCTCCGCAGTTGGGGTTCCTGGGCACCAGGGCACAGGCTCCATAGTGGTACACATGGGCCCAGCTGCTCAGTGGCATGAGAGATTGTCTCCAATTAGGGACTGAACCCATGTCCCCTGCACCGGCAGGCAGATTCTCTACCTCTAAGCCACCACTTCTTGGGCTTTAACGAAGCCAGATTTCATTTAGAACAAGTTCATGTTCTAGGACTTGCTTTTTTCAAGTCATGTATTGTAGATTACTTCCCAAGTGAGTAATTATAGATATCCTGCTTTTTAGAAACTAACTTCATGTTAAGTTTTTGAAGAGTTTTCCCCAAGCTGAATATGCCACCAGATAACATCTGCCTACCACTGAAGAATTTTTAATTCATTCATTTATAACTTCATTTTCTCATTCATTCAACAAAACATAAACTACATAGCTAATGGTAGTTTTGAGAATATCAAGAACCTTTTTAGAAGCCTAAGCCTAATCCACTCCAGTATTCTTGCCTGGATAATCCCGTAGACAGATGAGCTGGTGGGCTACAGTCCACGGGGTCGCAAAGAGTCGGACACGACTGAGCGACTTCACTTTCACTTTTACTTTCACTTCAAGCCTAATTTTATAGAGGCCATTTTTACTTAAGTTAACCAGAGATGGGTTTTTATTTTGCCACAGAGAACCCAGAATAGAATAGTGGTTCATATGAGGTACGAGGTGTAAGCAGTAGACTCTCAGGGATATGGAGAGAATCTGAGACTGGTCATCTTCCCTCAGGTGGGGTTAAGCAAATGGTGTTAGGCGCCTTTAAGACAGTTGCCAAAGACCCCTGCCTCCTGCTATCCATGCTGTTTTGTAATCTGGACTTAATGACTTGCTTCTAACAAATAGAATATGGCAAAAGTGATGGGTTATCACTTCCATGATCAAGTTACAAAAGACTATGATTTCCATCTTGTTCCATTGCCTTCTAAATTTGCACTTAAAAAAAAAAAGAAGTATAGTTGATTTACAGTGTTTCAGGTGTACAATAAAGTGAGTCATATATATAGATACATATATATATTCATTTTTAGATTCTTTCCCATTTTACGTGAAGATATTGAATATAGTTCCCTGTGATATATGGTAAATCCTTGTTAATATTATATATAGTAGAAGGTGTATGTTAAGCACAAACTCTTAATTGATCTTTCCACTCCCACCCCGCTATCCTCTTTGGGTTATAGCTGTAAGTTTGTTTTCTATATCTGAGGTTTTTTGCTGTTTTTCACATAAGTGCATTTGCATCATTTTTAAGGATTCTGCACGTTAACATGTGATGTCATGTTTGTCTTTGTCTGACTTGCTTCACTTACTATGATCATCTCTAGGTCCACCCGTGTTGCTGAAAATGGCAACAGAGTCGCCTCCCAGACAGCTTATGACAGAGTTCTTAGGACGGAGTCCTCTTCCACGGTGTGCGTGCCGCTTCTTTATCTATCACCTGTCAGTGGACCTTTACGTTGCTTCCACTCCTTGACTATTGTGAACAGTGATGCTGTCAACACTGGGGTGCATGTATCTTTTCAATTTAAGTTCTCATCTCTTCCAGATATATACCCAGGAGTGGGATTGCTGGATCATATGATAACTCTATTTTTAGGTTTTTTGGGGAACCTCCAGACTTCTGTAGTGGTTGTACCAATTTTCATTTCCACCATATATTTGCACTTTATAATGAAGCGAATGGACATGTTGGAGAGATCCAAGTGGCAAGGAAATGAGGGGTATTTCTGACCAGTAGTTCACGAGGAACTGAATCTTGTCAACAGCCATGTGAGAGAGTTTGAATATGGATCCTTCTCCATCAAGACAGGATCACAGTCTCAGCTGATACCTTCATTGCCACCTTGTGAGGGACCTTGCCATAGAAGATGCATATTGACTGTGCCCAGATTCCTGACCCACAGATGCTGTAAAATAATAAGTGTATGTAGTTTTGAGCCCTTAAATTGCAGAGTAATTTGTTATGTACCAATGGATAGCTAATAATAATTATTTAAGGATGGGAACTTGTAATCTATGTCATGCAGTGATGAAATAAGTTATTTAACTATTGGTTAGGGTTGCCTGTAATGAAGTAGCCATTGAGGCAAGGCTCTGGTAGACCCAGCGGCTGACACCAAAATCCAGCATATAGGAAACAAGGAATTTAAGGACTATGAGTGATGCCATTGCTTTGAACTCTGCTGGATAATTTAAGGAAAGAGATGGATAAGCACAATATCATAAGTTCTTATTCCTCTTCCACGTCTTTTTGCTTTTCCTTTTTCTCATTTTCCCTTACCTTCCTGAAAAATTCAATCCTAAAGGCATTAGGTAGGACAGAGCAGGGAAGGCATCTGTGCCTGGATTTTAAGGAACTACAGGAACTCAAAGTGGGTACTGATGTCTGAATTGGGTAAGGAGAGCACGTGTATAGGAGGGCTGCCCGGCAGAGAGACTTAGAACTTGAGTTGGCCGAGGAGGGTGTTACCACAGGAAGGTGGCCTTGCGTAGGTGTTAGGGCCCAAGAAAGGTGGAAAGAACAGCCCTGCAGAGGTCACTCAGTGAGCGCATCCTAGCCTAGGCGTGACACTGACAAGTCGTCTTTTGCTCCGTAAGAAATCACCCCCAAATTCGGTACATTAGAACGATGATCTTTTACTAGCTCACAATTTCCGCGGGTCAAGAATTGAGACAGGGCACAGTAGGAATGGCTTGTCTCTGTTCCTTGACATCTGGAGTCCTGGCTGGCAGACTCGATGGGCAGAGGCTGAAATCATCTGAAGTCTCAGGTAAGGCTGGGGGATCTGCTTCTAAGGTGGTTCATTTCAGACTTGGAAAGCCAATGCTAACAATTTTTTTTTTCTTCCCATGTGGGCCCACCCAGATGTGACCCCCTCCACAGGTCATGGAGGGTCCTCACGATATGGTAACTAGCTTCCCAAGAGTCAGTGATCCTAGAGAGTCAGTCAGGAAGAAGTGATCCTTTTTATGATCTAGCTAAGAAAGTCATGTGGCATCCTTTCCTTCACGTTTCATTCAATAGAAGCCAGGCCACAGTGAAAGAATTTGTTTCTGCCTTTTGAAGGGAAGCATATCAGAGAATTCACAGACGTATTTTGAAACCACTGTAGAAGGCATAGAGGTACAGCCTCTATGCTGTACCCATACCAGTGGGTTCTCACAGTCTGAGCAGGGTGAGAAGGGCGCACACAAAGGGGAAGCTCGCATGAGTTTCCAGAGCCCAAGCAGGATGAAGAAGACATGTGGAGAGACAGACTGGCGTGGGGAGTTAGAGAAGAAGTGAGTTGAGGAAGGCATCTGTGCTTTGTGGGGTAGGAGGGGTGGTGGAAGAGAGTTTACATATAGGGGATTGATCATATAAGTGAGCATATTAAGGATAATTGGAGTTTCTCACTGTTAAAAGAGTGAGTTAAAATATGGAAAGGGGAAAAAATAACATAAATATTATGTTATTGAATGTAGGAGTGTTAACTCGTAGTTTTCTAGATAGATGGATAGGTAGATATGTGTGTGTGTGCGTGCTTCCCATTTGCTGTCTAGGAGGCTTTGAAGAGGAGAATCCTAATAGCAATGAGCATTCCTAGCACCCAGAAATACCATTTCCCCTAAAAAAAGAACCAGTGTTCCTTACAGAAATGGCAGATTCCAGGCTTAGAGCAGGAAATATACAAGAAGAGCACAAAACATCTTTTTGCACCAGAAGGCAAGGATTTGCTCAAAGAATGTTGGAGACATGTCAAAAGGACCTGTGAGCCAGCACGAATGGGTTCCTGCTGGCCAAATCTGGGACAGTTTGAGCCAGTCAAAAGAAATGACATTAAGAAAGTACAACTAATTAAAATAAAATAGGAAAGCATGAGTTTGTATGTATTAATAAATAAATTAATTAGGAATGTGATATTCACAGAGTTTTAAAGTATCCACAAAATATTTGTTAATTTCAAGGAGAAAAAGGTGACTTTACAGTGATGAGGCCTGGCAGACACTATCTTACTTAAGTGGGCAAAGCGGACAGCGTCAGCAATGTGACATCAAAATAATGCACCATCTGATTGGACACACATGGAAGGAAACAGTATCACTTTGGTGATAACCCGAAACCTAATCATGAACTGAGTTATAATCTCCCAAGATGTCAAGGGTATGAAAGTGAGGGAAAGGCTGAAGAACTGTTTCAGAGTGAAGGAGATTAAAATGGCATGAAAACTAAAAGCAATGTGCCAATTTTCACTGGATCCTTTGTTCTAAACGATTTTACTAAGACATCTGGCAAAACTTAAATGGGGCCTGAGGATTAGATGGTAGTGATGTTAATTTCCCGACTTTGATAAAGGTTGCCTTATCATAGGAACTAGATCCTAACTTAGTGTTCTTTCAAAGGAATAAACTCTAATATCCTAAGCACCCATAATATAGTATGAATTAACTCTCTCCTAAACATAATGATGCCAAAGGCAATGCCAAAGAATGCTCAAACTACCGCACAATTGCACTCATCTCACACGCTAGTAAAGTAATGCTCAGAATTCTCCAAGCCAGACTTCAGCAATACATGAACCGTGTACTTCCAGATGTTCAAGCTGGTTTTAGAAAAGGCAGAGGAACCAGAGATCAAANATCCCTCCCCCACAACTCCGGAGCGCATTCGTTTGAAATGTTAATGTTCTGAAGCTTCCCGGTAGGACTGGATCAGTTTCCTTAAAAGAAGGCTGAAGCTTCTGGGCTTAATAAACAAACCGGCATTTGACTTGGGTGGGAACCGGGTAAACATTTGTTGGTTTCAGAGAGAGGCAGGTGTACGAGGACAAACGCCGGTAGATTATAACACAGCCTCGCCAGTCGCTTTAGAAAGACTCCTTTGTGTACCGATTCCAGGAGAGAGACGTTTTCCCAGTCTACAGACCCTTATTTGCACCCTTCAGGCTGAGGGCCCCAGCGGCGCTGGGAGGAACCCAGGCCACAGGTAGAAGGCGGGGCGGGGCGGGGCGGGGCGGGGCCGGGCCTGCTAGGGCGGAGCCAAGCCTAGGCCCCGCCCACGCGTTGCCAGGCAGGATCCGCTCCCGAGGCTCCGCCCCCGAGCGGCCGCCGGAATTCCCGCTGTGGTCGGTAACACCCGATCACCGCGAGGGTGTGTGTCTTTGGCCCGTAGGCCTGAGCCTAACAAGTCCGGCCTCCGCACCGGGAGGACACAGAGGGTTGTCACAACCGGTGCTTTTAAAAAGTCTTGGCCTGTGTCTCCCTCCTCACATTCGATAGTTACCGGGTTATTGCCAAAGTAACATCAAATTGGAATCTTCGCTCAGCCCAGCTGCTAGCGATGATAAGGGTACCCGCGAACACTCGGGGAGCACCGTCACTCTGCCAGTCACCGTTCGTAGCTCTTCTCATGGGTTAATTTGTGATGAGGTGACCCAAGTCATCGACGCACTTCCTTCTAGAGCGGGTACATCACTTACTCCCACTCGCCCTCTCCAGGTGAGAGCAAATTGGAGCAGGCGCATAGGAAATGGGGGCTCCAGTTGTGCAGCTGTGACTCCAGGGGCTGGGGGCTCGTGTGTGCTCGAGAGGGGCTGTAGAGGTTACCGGGGCGCTACTGTGGGCCTAGAACGCTGCCAGGCCCCCACAATTCCCTAACTTCAACATTCTTTAATCGATTAAGTCCTCCAAAGCAAGCGCTACTTGGTCTTTCAAAGGCTTTGCTTTTCCCTCAAGCTGGGAAAACCCACCAGAGGAATGATCCGTTTTTCAACTATGGGAGCCAACAACACTCATACATAATGAAGCAAGTCACACAAAAGAAAGAATTACCTCCCACTCTCCTGGGAGAGGCCGCTCAGCCCAGAGACTCTCCGAGCTGCCCAAACTATAGGCCGGCCAGGTTAGGGTAAATAGGGAGGAGGAGGGCTCCCACCCAAGAGTTGGAGTTTGTCACCAGAAGAAATCCAGGTTATTCATAAGCATTTCTTAGAAACCCCAATTCCTGGATTTCTTCTGCCTCAAGCTGTGGATTCCCTGGCCAGCTGAGGGACACAGGGAAGGGAAGAGGAGCGGTGTAGAACAGAGGAGCCCACTCTCTGTCCCAGCAATAGCATTTGGATGCTGTCAGAGGACCCAGTGGACAAGGTGCGAAGAGACTGTATATCACCTGGTTAACGTTAGGCACTGCGGCCCCAAACTAGTGAATAAGCCTGATCTTATAGACACCTGTCTGCCCCTTGACCCTCAGGATTCAGATACATATCTCCTAGGGTCTCCTAGCGGAGAAGGCAATGGCACCCCACCCCAGTACTCTTGCCTGGAAAATCCAATGGACGGAGTAGCCTGGTGGGCTGCAGTCCATGGGGTCGCTAACAGTCGGACAGACTGAGCGACTTCCCTTTCACTTTTCTCTTTCATGCATTGGAGAAGGAAATGGCAACCCACTCCAGTGTTCTTGCCTGGAGAATCCCAGGGATGGGGGAGCCTGGTGGGCTGCCGTCTATGGCGTCGCACAGAGTCGGACACGACTGAAGTGACTTAGCAGCAGCAGGGTCTCCTAGATTTGTTATATCTTCCTTCAAGGACTAGTCCTTTCCTGACTTCAACCTGGCTTCTTCCTCTAAACACCTCCAAAATTTCAACCAGATTCTTACTTCTCCAGGTCGGCCTGTACCTCTGGCTTAAAATGACAGCAAAGGAATGGCATTCCTCTTCGTGGCCTGATATTAAGGGCCCAGGATAGTACATGCTTCATGCCTGTGACCTTTGGAGAAAGACACTTAAGTGGCTGGGTGACCTTGGACAAATCATTAAGTTTCCCATCAGCATAATGGTTGGATAACAGAACCAAAATCCCCGAAAAGGAGAGGTAGGGAAATCTGCATTGTAAACTCTGCACCTGGAAACCCACTCACTTGTTTTCTCACACACTCTGCTAAGCTGCTGCTAAGTCGCTTCAGTCGTGTCCGACTCTGTGCGACCGCATAGATGGCAGCCCACCAGGCTCCCCCATCCCTGGGATTCTCCAGGCAAGAATACTGGAGTGGGTTGCCATCTCCTTCTCCAGTGCGTGAAAATGAAAAGTGAAAGTGAAGTCGCTTAGTTGTGTCTGACTCTTCGAGACCCCATGGACTGTATAGCCTAGCAGGCTCCTCCACCCATGGCATTTTCCAGGCAAGAGTACTGGAATGGGGTGCCATTTCCTTCTCCAACACACTCCTGAGGTTCTACTGTATGATAGTAGAGATGGTAATGTCACTACTATGCTATCACCTGCCCTGCGAGTGAAATACGTGAAACCCAATCACCCTGGCAGCCTAGCTTGGGTGAGCAGCAGTCAGAGGCAGATTGACTTTCAGAGCAGGTGAAACTCAAAGGCCTGCTGAAACTCTGCTGTCACTGTAGCCAGACAGTCAGCTAACACCACCTCACTCTTCAGGATGGAGCCTGCTCCCAACAGGGTATCCCACTGCCTCCTGCCTAGGAGGTGAGCCCAAGCAGATCTTCACTGACATTCAATAGCCTTGTTCTGCTTCCACTGTTTCCATCTTAAAGATATTAATCTCTAGTCCACCTGTGGCTATCAGAATTCTTTTTCAACACTTCCAAGATTAATACATACACCCATCATGCCCATTTTCCAAACTTGCTAGAAAGAGGCACAGAACTTCGAAACTGCCCAAACTCTACATGCCTGGTTTCTGTATCTACTTTTAATTTAGAACTATGGAAACATGAAATAGAGAATGATTGATTTATATGAGACAGTGTATGATTCATGATAGGGTTTCACAAATGGAGAGGAAGAAAGATTTTTCAGGCAGAGGGGACTGAATGAGTTCTGCAGTGAAGGCTTGAGAGCCTTGAGTAGTGATGCAGGTAGAAGAGGAAGCAGAATGGGAGTTGCAGTCAATGTCTGTGCAAATACCAATGGATGTGGACTCACTTCGGGTAGACAGTGCGGAGCCACCAAAAGTCTGTAAAAAGAGGTAACTGGTTTATTCCATTTATGTTTTACAAATTATCACTCTGGTGGCTGTGTGTGAATTCATTTTTTTAATAGTTTTTTTTTTAGAACAGTTTTAGGTTCACAGAAAAATTGAGCATATAATACAGAGAATTCCCATATGCCTCTCTTCCCACCCCCAGTTTATTATTGTCTTGCATTAGCATGGTGTGTTACAGTTAATGAACCAATATCAATACATTGTTAACTAAAGTCTCCAGTGTACATTAGTGTTCCCGTGTTTTATGGTTCTATGGGTTTTGACACATGCATAATATCATGTACACACCATTACAGTATCATATAGAATCATTTTCGCTAACCTGAAAAAATCTCCTGCTTCACTCATTCATTACTCCTCCTCCCTCCCTGTAAATCTCTTGGCAATCACTCTATCTCAACTCATCTTGCTTTTCCAGAATGTCACCTAGTTGGAGTTAAGTGGTATATGGACTTTTCAAACTGGCTTCTTTCTCTTTGTAATATGTATTTAAGGTTCTTCCATGTCTTTTTGTTGCTTGATAGCTCATTTCTTCGGGGAAGGCAATGGCACCCCACCCCAGTACTCTTGCCTGGAAAATCCAATGGACGGAGTAGCCTGGTGGGCTGCAGTCCATGGGGTCGCTAACAGTCGGACAGACTGAGCGACTTCACTTTCACTTTTCTCTTTCATGCATTGGAGAAGGAAATGGCAACCCACTCCAGTATTCTTGCCTGGAGAATCCCAGGGATGGGGGAGCCTGGTGGGCTGCCGTCTATGGGGTCACACAGAGTCGAACACGACTGAAGTGACTTAGCAGCAGCAGCAGCAGCTCATTTCTTTTCGTATATATTTTTTTACATTTTTCTTCAATAAATACTCAACTTTTATAGCAATTTCTATAGATTCTGTCTGTCCAAAAGAAATACAGTGCAAGGCACAAAATGACTTTTCTTAATAGCTACATTTAAAAAGGTAAAAAGGAAATTAAATTAACTTTAATAACAAATTCTACCTAACACAGCATATTTAAAATATTTTCATTTCAGCGTTTTATCTATATAAAAATTGAGATACTTTATATACTTTTTTTGTACTAAGCCTCCAAAACCCAGTGTTTTATATTTCCAGCACGTCTCAGGTTGGACTGGCCATCTTTCCAGTGTTCAGTTGGACACACACAGCTGGCCAGTGAAGTACTGTACTAGGGTGCCGGGGATGGAGCAGAGAAATAGAGTGGACAAGGTCTCTGACATCACACCATTGACAGTCTAGTGTGGGAAACAGATAGTAAAGAAGTCAATAAATCATTCTGGAGAGCAGCAAGTGTCATTGAGAAAATAACACACCTCTATTATACTGGGGGTTCCCAGGAGGCACTAGTAGTAAAGAATCTGCCCACCAATGGAGGAGCATTAAAAGACTGGTTCCATCCCTGGGTTGGGAAGACCCTGGAGGAGGAAATGGCACCCCACTCCTGTATTCATGCCTGGAAATCTAATGGACAGAGGAGCCTTGCAAGCTATAGTCCGTAGGGTCACAAAGAGTTGAACACGCCCCAGAGACTGAGTGCATGCCACACAGAGACTGGGAAGCAGGGTTGGATTGCCAGGGTAGTCGAGGAAGCTCTTCCGGGGATGAGACCCCAATGAGGAGGCGTTAACCATCAGTTACCTATTGACACAATAACGCTGTATAACAAACCACTTCAAAATCCACAGGCTTAGTGTAATAACTAGCTTTTATTGCTCATGAGTCTGTAAGTCAGCTGGGCAGTTTGTCTGGTCCTAGGTGGGCTCACATATGCAACTGTGAGGAGCTGCAGGTCAGGTGGGTGGCTATGCTGATTCTGATTGGGCTTCCTGTTTGGGATCTGCTAGCTGTCGACTGGTGTAGGATGACCTCAGCTCTTTCCCATATGTCTTCTCATCCCCTAGCAGGCTAGCCCAGGCCTGTTCTCATGGTGGAGGCAGGGATCCAAGAGAAAATGTGGAAGCATTCAAGGTTTCTGAAGGCTCAGGCTCAGAACTATTTATCACTTCTGCCACATTCTTTTGGCAGAGGCAAGATACAAGGCCAGACCAGATTCTGGGAAGAGCTGCAAAGTCACATCGCGCGAGAGGTATGTGTATAGAGAGGGATGGAAAATTCAGGCGATTTTGGCAATTTATCTCCCATATTACTTAAAGCTTTCAACACCACCGGAAAGTTATAACAATGCTGAACTTGTCTGTGCTCAATAAAATATCCTCAAAATATAAAAACAAAAGTAGAATTGTAGAAAAACCTTGACAAAATTCTCTTACCATGAGAGGTTTCAAAGTAACTTTTGCAATTATTGATAGGTCAAGTACATAAAATAACAAGTAAAGATATAGAAGACTTCAACATAACTTATGAGGTAGTTAGTCCACAAATATTTTCGGCATGCTTTCTCTGTGTGAGGTATTATTGTTCAACTACAATAATTGTTGAACAAAAGTCAACAATCCCTATCCTCATAGAGTTTATATTCTAGTGGAAGGAAATGAATAAACAAGTTAATATGTAAAGCAAACATGAACTCTACTACAGAGAAAGACAAGAGGCAAAGGATATGGAGTGGGGGATGGTAGGGGGAGGGGTTTAAACCAAGCAGTACAAGGTTGGACCATAGGACAGGGTAGGCCCTACTGAGAACCCGGAGCCGAGACTTGAGAGAGGCAGAGGCGAGGGAGTGATTCCTGTGCTTATCTCCAGGACCAGTGGAGGGAAGAGCTGCGTGAAGACCCTGAGGCAGGAGCTGGTTTGGCAGGTTCTAGTTGTAGACAGAGGCAGGCTTGGCAAAGTGGGAAGGGATAAGAGTACTCGGGCCAGATCATGGAAGGCCTTACAGGCCATGGTAAGGATTTGTGATTTTAGTTTTGATGATGGAAAGCACCAGGAGGCTTTTTTTTGAGGGCAGGGGTATCATAGAGCATTCGGGGAGAGGATTCTGGGGAGAAGAGGGCTGTTTCTAGACAAGGGTCAAATAGCCAGTCCTTGAGAGATGGCTGGATACCAATCCTCATCAGGCAGCCTGTCCCCAAAGAATTTCCCTTGCTTTGTCTTTCAATTACCTAGACAGCAGTTTATTCCCCAAAGGATGTCACCACCTCCCGAGAACATATTCCAATTATCCCAGAAAACAAGGTAATTGGGATTATAGCAGTATTCATCATCTCAATTCTCAAAATGAAAACCTATCCAGAGCACGAACAAAAGGTCGCTCCAGAAAGCAGCCCCCTTCCCCTTGAGAAAACTGTCAACAACTTAGAGAGTCACAGTTTACATGAAACTAGTTAGCTTCAAGTCACTTTCCTTTCAGGATATAATCTTACATAAAAGAAAGAAAGAAATGGGGCTATTTACTCAGCAAAGATCCATGCCCTCATAGAGAAAATAAGTATACAAAATATGTGATATGTTAGATAAGGAGATAAATGCCCTCAAGAAAAATAAGGGGGAAATAGGGAACATTTGAGAATAGGTATGTCACAATTTAAAATAGGCTGGTCAGGGGGAGATTAGTTGAAAAGGCCTATCAGCCCAGTATTCACAGAGCAGAGAGAAGTGTTGGGGAGGATCAGTGATAAAGGCAGGGTTGGCCCCACAGCTTGTGACACAGGTGTGTCACAACCACTCTATTAAGTGTACGATTTATTAAGATAATTTTATTCCACATTCTGTGAAAAGGAAAAATTCCCTCCAGCCAACGTGTGTAGTTCTCTGAATTGAATTATATAAATTGTAATACATTTCACTACACATTATCAGAAAAAGACTGCACAGCTCTATGTAGCAACTCCAGTTTGGACAGTTCCTACGCCAGGGCTGAAACAAAGGCACAACAGGGGCAGAATGGATTCTTCTATTAGTTTTCTTTGTGGGATTTTTCTCTTTTCAGCTAGAGTCCATCTGAGTGGAACTCAAGGTAGCAGGGATGCTGTCCTCCACTAGAGGCGGTACAAAGTACAGCCTGCAGCATCAAAGGGTACACACTTAGCTCAGGTCCATTTCAGTTTCTGGAGTATGTATGAGATTTAATGGAAAACAAAAAGCAGACATCTAAAAGCTTTGCAAAGAGACATAATAGCAAAGAGAAAAACACCGACTGGGTGTGTATATGAGCAGATACAAATGAAGTGAAGAGAACCGACCCAGGGGATGGGGATGGGCAGGAGGCTAAGCTGAGGGAACTAAGAAACCAAATGCAATAAAATTAAAAAAGAAAACAAAAAGCTGCTTGTCCTTGTGTTATCCACACTGCAGTCCAGTTCACTCTCTTTGGCGTGGAACTCTAGGCCATGGCCAAGTTTGTTTGCCTCAGTGGAACCAGGGAGGGAACAGGTAAAGTGGTGGTCCAGCCTGCACATCCAGAGTCTGACCTGCCCCCAGGAGGGGCCCTGGAGTGAGCAAGCTCTCCACCTGTCTTTAGTGTGGGTCATATGAGGGTGGAGAGCCCTGGCGCGGCTCTTTTCAGTATTCATATAGCAAACTTCTAGACTCAATGCACACACACACAGTTTTTTCAAATCACGTACCAGATTTGTTCTTCATTCGCCAAGTCTTGTCCAGAAGAGCTTCTCGGGTGGCCCATAGGGTAAGGAATCTGCCTCGTTTGATCCCTGGGTTGGAAAGATCCCCCCGAGAAGGGCATGGCAACACACTCCAGTATTGTTGCCAGGAGAATCCCATGGATAGGGGAGCTTGGTGGTCTACAGTCCATGGGGTGAAGGCGGGAGGAGAAGGGGACGACAGAGGATGAGATGGTTGGATGGCATCACTGACGCAATGGAACAAGTTTGAGTAGGCTCCGGGAGTTGGTGATGGACAGGGAAGCCTGGTGTGCTGCAGTCCACGGGGGCACAGAGTTGGACACGACCGAGCAACTGAACCGAACTGAAGTCATGTCCAGCTCTTTGCGACCCCATGAACTGTAGCACGCCAGGCTTTTCTGTCCTTCACTGTTTCCCAGAGTTTGCTCAGACTCAAGGTCCATTGAGTCAGCGATGTCATCCTACCATCTCATCCTCTGTCGCCCCCTTCTCCTCCTGCCCTCAATCTTTCCCAGAATCAGTCTTTTCCAATGAGTTGGCTCTTCACATCAGGTGGCCAAAGTATTGAAGGTTTAGCATCAGTCCTTCCAACAAATATTCAGGGTTGATTTTTTTTAGGATTGACTGGTTTGATTTCTTTGCTGTCCAAGGGACTCTCAAGAGTCTTCTCCAGCACAACAGTTCAAAAGCATCAGTTCTTCAGCAGTATCAGATTTAAGAAGGTCTGTAAGTAATAATGTGAATCGAATGCCTAAGAAAAAGTTTGATTCCCTCATTAGTTACAATACCTCGAGCAAATGCCAACATCTCCATTACCTCACTTGTAGAATAGGGATGACAGGTATAGATGTAAAAGACTTCCTCGAGACTGGTATTGTATCTAATGCACAGTATGTTCTTACTGTTCTCCCCCATCCTAACAAAAATAAATCAGTGTCGTTAAATGCCATGAATATACTTTAAAACAGTGCTTACTAACCTTTGGGGCTTCCCTTACTAACCTTTGTGGTTCTGATGGTAAAGAATCTGCCTGCAATGCAGGAGAGCCAGGTTTGATCCCTGGGTCAGGAAGACCTCCTGGAGAAGGGAATGGCTACCCACTCCAGTATTCTTGGCTGGAAAATCCCACGGACAGAGGAGCCTGGAGGGCTACAGCCCATGGGGTAGCAGAGTCAGACATGACTGAGCAACTAACACGTTAACCTTTAATCTGTGGACCAGTCACCTGGGGGAATCCTGTTAAAGGATTCTGCTTTGGGGGGAGTTGGGATTCTTGCTTTTCCCAACAAACTTCCAAGTTCTGACTATACTGCTGGGGATCATTCTTTAAAGTAGCAAGAATTTAACATTGAGTTCCATTATTTAACATGCCTACTGCACCAAAAGTTCTTAAAAGGAGTTTCATAGACTAGCTATTTCTTTAAAAATTTTACTTTTCCACTTAAGCTTCGTGCACTGACCCAGCTAAGTGCCAAGCGCCAGCGAGGCCAGGGTGTAATGAGCTGTGTGAGGGCATCATTTGGTCCCAGAGGGTTCACAGTACTCTTTTACAGAAAGATCCTGCAATTGTCTCGCCACCACTTTCAGCTTTTTGATCTTAGCCTTTGCCTCTGATGATAATTACCCCTTAATTAGCACCCACCACCATGTCATCTAAATAATTATAGTAAGTGCAGCTTGCACCTCTGCTGGGAGTCTTCAAACCAACTGATAAAAGAAGATGTTATGCCAATTTTTTTAAAAAGACAAAACTGACCCAAATAAAAGTCACATGCTGTGGAACACACAGACCTATTATAACTTCCATTAGAATAAAGCTATTTAAGAGTCGGTTTTGAACAATCAAGTATTGATGTATTTCAGAAACTGTAAATTTCAGAATGTAAATTTTGCAAGCAGTTGTGCAAAAGTAAAACAGATCAGTCAAGCTAAAATTAACCGTAAATTTCTGTTGGGAAGGGCTACAGGATGTCTATTTTTTGTCTGTCTGGATTTTGCCAATATATTGAAGCAGTTTGGTAACTTCTGGGTGCACTCAAAGCAAATTAACTTTTGTGGAAGAAGAGGTGGGTTTTTCACTGAAAACAATTCGCAGTTTTCTAATTTCCCAAGTGGATCATCATTCACCCCCTCACCAAACAGCAGGGCCATCGGAGCGGAAATAATCATGAAGCTCTCTTAGGAGGAAGCCAATTGTGCTACTCTTTTTCCAAAGGCTGACTTCCCACAGTAGTCTTAGAGCACCATCGCAAGACTTGACAATTTTCTGAATAGGTAATACATTGACAAGGAAAAAACTTCGAACAGCACAAAATGTTGTATAGAGAAAAATAAATTTTCTTTCTTCCCATCAGCTACCTCCTTGCCTTCCCCAGAGACAAATCACTGGTTCATAAAATTTTTTATTATGAAAAATTTCAGATATACAAGCAGAGAAATTGGAATAAGCTCATGAATAACACAGCATCAGCAATGAAAAACACCCCCACTTGATCATTTTATCTGTCAAAACTTTTAGTATTTTCCCCCCCACCTTCTCTCCTTAATCTAACCACATTACCGTCATCACATCCAACAAGGTTGGATAATTTCTTATTACCATCCAATATCCTCAGGGGTCACTTTTAATGGCTTCGGGACAGACTGAGGGAGAACGACGAAGGTAAGAATCGAGGGGATCCTAGAAGCGCATTAAAAAGCCAGGCCGACATCACTTTGGGGTGCGGTCATTGATCGGGTGCCCTGCTACCCGGGCCTCCCAGTTCCCGCCGTCATTAACTGCGCCGGGTTAGCACCAGCCAGTCTGGGTCAAGAGCCGCTCCGAGGCGCGAGCTCCCGGTCTCCCGGCTCCCAGGCGGCGACTCCAGCAGGCCCGGCGCAGCTGCACAACCCACCGTCCCCAGACACCGGCGAGTCCCTGGAGGGGAAACGATTGACACAGCTGCCTGCACTGAGCCCCCAGTCCTCCCCCGCGGCACCTGCGTCTCCCGGCGGGGCCAGGAGCTGGAACTCGCTCGCTCGCGAGCCGAGGCCAGCCAGGCCAGCCAGAACCGCTCCGCCCGCTGCCCGATCCCGCGCCGGGCTCTCAGCACCTAGACCTCTCGGACCGGGACTACAACTCCCGTCGGGCCCCACGGCCGGACCAATGGCGGGCGCCGGGGCATGCGGGGCGCGGCGCCTGCGCGGCGGTTTGAGTAAGCAGCCGCGCGATTGGCTGCGGGGTCGGGCGGCCGCGCGGGGCCTGTGGGAAGCGGAGTGACGGAGCGAGCGGCTGTTGGAGGAAGGAGGTGGGGGCCGGGAGCGCAAATGGCGTTGAGATGGTTCAGGGCCCTGTTCAAACTCTAGCGCTGACCATTCACCGACGGAAGCGGCGGCGCAGGAGGCGACGGCGGCCCGTCGGGGGCACGTAGCGGGCTCCGGTCCCAGCTCCAGCGGCGGCGACAGCCAGGGAGGCCTAGGCCCGGGCCCGGCCGGCGGCGCTCGAGGCGGGGAGGGAAGTTGCGGTGCCGCCACTCCTCCCCCCCTCCACCGGGTTTCCTATTTACAGAGAGCGGAGTCGCGGGTTCTGACGGTGGCGGAGCCCCTTGCCTCTCTTCGCTCGCCAGCCGGCCCCGTTCTCCCGCGCGGGGCTCCGCCGCCCGCCCGTGGGCCGTTGGGAGCGGGAGAGGCGGAGGCGGCCCGAGGCTAAAGCACCCGCCAGGCGCCGAGGGTAAGTGAGGCCTCGGGCGGCTGCCTAGGCCCGGAGCTTGCCGAGGGTGGCGGAGGCAGGGGTCTGGGAGCGGGCGGTGGAAGTCCTCTGTCTCACCGTCCCGGTCTCTGAGGAAGTTGGGCAGCGGAACGGTCCGAAGAACTCTTTTTCCTCTTTCCCCCTTTATTCTGAGTTCTTTCTGGGCGACGGCTGATTTACTTCCCTCCCCAGGCGCGGTCAAGTGTATTGGTTTCAGGCCGAAATCTTGTGCTGTCTTTCCTCCGCCTCTGGCCGCCGCTGAGGCCTTCCACGACCCTGGGGATTCGGTGGCAGAGGCTTCCGGGGCGTCGGAAGCGACATCCCTTTCCTGGGAGGTGGGGGTGGGGAGGAGAAAAGTTGCACGAGCCTCCAGGGGGAGGGGGCCGCTTGTCCCCGCCGTCTCCTAGCGCACCGCCGCCCCCAGGTGAGGATTTCTGAGTGGTGAGGTTTGGCCTTTCCGGCTTTCATTCCTGCAGGGAAGCCCCTAAGCCCGTGGAGATCTGAAAGACTCTGGATTTGGTTGGGGGTTAAGTGTGAGGACTTCTTTATTCCAGCGCACTTCCCCGAAAATTCGACAAGCTTTGGGCTGAGGCAAAGGCTCAACGACCAAAAAGACTTAGTTGTAGATCATTCTTTCCTTTTTGGTAAGGTAATCTTTGGAGTTTGAAGCCTGAGCAAGATAGCCTGTGTTCTTAACTTGAATATACTTGAAATATAATGTCAGATACGTCTACACACTTATTTTTGAATTTCTACATACTTTACACTCTAGTCTTACTTAGATAATGCCATTACAATTGTCGGTCTGGTGACTTAAAAAAAAAAAAAGGACATGAAAAACTGTATAAAGACCAGCAGAGGGGATATTATGTAATGAACTCCCATGTATTCATCTTTCAGACTCAACAGTTATTAACTCTTAACCAAATTTTTCTCATCTCTGCACTTTCCATTCCACACACCTTAAAGTTGGAGAATCACTGACATTATTGCATCAGTATTTCAGTATATATTTGTCGAAGGCATAGGTTCTTAAAAAAAAGCATAATTTATCAGTTTAAATAATTAACTCCTTGCTATCAGGTATTCATCGGCAGACTCAGCTTGCCACAGTGAATGCTTATGGTTCTAGGACCATTTTTACCATGAGTTTTTTTGGTGTGGACCTAAAGAAGTCCAAGTCTAGGTTTTTGGTTTAGCCTTTAGTCAGCATTTTTAGGTAATTAGCATGCTAGTGTATCCAAAACATTTTAGCTTTGTTGGTATATATGTAAATGTAGGTCTGTAGATTAGGGCTGTACATTCAAGGAGGAATAAAAAGAAATGACTTATTTTGTGTTTCTTGTAGCTGCCAAATACACTTAGTTTCTTTAGGTTATGATTAACAAGAAAGATAGGATTCTTTAGTGTAAATCTACAGTAAGAGGGGAAATAGATATCCCTCAGAAAAAAGTTTTTTGACATATTAAAAGGTCTTCAGACAAATTAGAAACAGTTTTCTCTTAAAAGTAGATGGGTATAATGACTAAATTAAGTATTATTTTGTCCAGTTAGAATTGGCTTCTAACCAAAATATGAGAGGGCAAATTCCTCTGTTGAATATATAGGGATTCCCTATAAACTGGCAGGATTACGTTAATAAAGGGAAACATTTAAACTTATAGATAAAAACATTTAAAAAAATAGGTCAAAATATCACTCTGATTGTTGTATTGTAAATTTTAAGAGTATGAAGTTTTTTTCAAGCCCTTAGGCAATTGTTCACTTTTTTCCCTGGTTGTATTTAATTTATTGATATTTAAACTTTAGAAGGTCAAAGTGTGAGTAATGGATAAGGACTGATAATGTTTAAAAAGTACCTTGTTTGACTCTATTTACTATCCTGAAATTTTTTTTGTCCTAGTACTTAGCATGTAGACAAATCATTTTATCCTATCTTAAATCAGAGAGGAACATAAATTCACATTTTTTTTTTCTTTTAATAATCCCTGGACCAGTTAGTGTAATATGCTGGAGTTCACTAGCTTCAGAAAATGTAGTTCAGCAAATGAGCACAGCACTATGAGGACAAGGAAGGGACAAAGAATGAGTATGGTTTCTTGCACTAAGGGAAATGACCAAGTATGGAATATTTTTCAAGTCATAGTTTATATTATGTTAGATAGACCAAAATTCAGGATCTTTGAGGTTGGATTATAAGTAGCAGGTTCTAATATGTGAGAAAATAGCACCAGTTTTCTGGCTTTGCACCCCTCATATGAGTAAATGCTCTGAAATTTCAAAGAACTAAATTTAGTCAATTATTTGACATCTCTAAGATCCTGAAAAAAATTAACATTTTGTGCTTAATATTTTGCATTAAGGGTAATTAGCCTATTCAGATTATTTTTTATGGTAAAATTGATAGAATAGTATATTCATTTGAAACTTTAAAAAAAAAGTGATGTTATTAGGCTTTCTTGTTCTGAAAATAGACTATGAATATGTAGTCGTAAAAAACATTGATATAAGTATATAGGATAAAAAATGAGCCTCTCTATATTCTCTCCCCTTATTTATTTAACTGTTTTTAAAGATTTGTATCTTGAATGTGTAAAAGCTGAACGGGGAGAATCCCTATTTTCTTATTTTCATATTCAGTATTAACATTTGTTAAATATTTGATGATTATATATTTTCTTTTTTTTTCCCACAGAGAATATGAAACAGGTGTCAAAATGACATCCAGATTTGGGAAAACATACAGTAGGAAAGGAGGAAATGGAAGTTCAAAGTTTGATGAAGTTTTTTCCAACAAACGGACCACCCTTAGCACAAAATGGGGAGAAACCACATTTATGGCTAAATTAGGACAGAAGAGGCCCAATTTCAAACCAGATATCCAGGAAGTTCCGAAGAAACCTAAGATAGAAGAAGAAAATACTGGAGATCCTTTTGGATTTGATAGTGATGATGAATCTCTGCCAGTTTCTTCAAAGAATTTAGCTAAAGGTTCCTCTTATACAGAATCTAGTGAAGCTGCTCAGTTGGAAGACGTCACTTCTGTACTTGAAGCTAATAGCAAAATTAGTCATGTGATGGGTGAAGACAGTGTTGTATCTGATAAATGTTTACGTTTGGAGGATTCTTTGCTTGGTAAAGAAAAGAGCACAAACCGTGTCTTAGAAGATGATGCAAGCAGAAGTAGCTGTGCTAAATTAATGACTTCAGGTAAGTTTTGATTTTCCTTTTTTTCCTTCTTCACAATGATTTTCTTTATTCTGAGCCAGGAGAGTTTTGTGTAATTTAGTCAAATAATTTTGACTTAGATTCTGAAATATTACACCTCTTAAATTTTCTTTCTGCATTTATAATTAATGGGGACCAAAGATACTTTTGTAGAAGAGATTTAAGAAATTCAAGAAACCAATTAGGAGTTGAAATTTTACTTAACTTGGGAATTTCCAGACTGCACGTTTTGGAAATGATCTTTCATTTGTCCTTACTCCAGTTCTTGTTAAGAAACATCTCTTTTTGTTGAGTTAGGATTGCACAGTATCTCACTTCTATTACTGTGGAGGATTTGGATGGTTACTGATAATGAAAGTGAGATGGGCATTTACAATAAGGTTTAAGTTTAGGGGTGTTAGATTGTCTTACAAAACTAGAAAGATTAAGGAGGTATTAAGTGGAAATATAGACTTGAACTTGACTGCAAATCGAAATTAGTTGGGGGCTTGGTGCCAGTAGTAATTTGTATCAATAGATTTTCATCTACAAAACCAGTTGCATTTTTAAAAT
The DNA here is from genome assembly GCA_006410675.1 of Oreotragus oreotragus. Classification (NCBI taxonomy): domain Eukaryota; kingdom Metazoa; phylum Chordata; class Mammalia; order Artiodactyla; family Bovidae; genus Oreotragus; species Oreotragus oreotragus. The sequence goes on from SJYX01009778.1 coordinate 32,733, forward strand.
GTTAGCTTGTAAATCTGGCATCTAGTGTTTATCCTTAAACGATATATTTTACTTGTTTTTGTAAAGGATTTGAGACTTACAGTAATAAATGATAAAAAGTGCAATTAAAAGACTGTAGAGCTTAGATTGGAGATGGCAAGGGAGATAGCTTGTGGACTTTATCAGTATAGGGCTGAGCAATAAGGCTTACACTTTGTTTTAAAACAAACGTTAGTTCTTGACTTCTTGGGAAAAATTTAAAAAGATGTAAAGACAAAACTTCCTAGTTTTCTTGAGAGGAATTTGTCCTTTGGGGTCTTTCTATAAGGCACCTCAAATACTTTACCTAGCATAGTTCCACAAAAAAATGCTGAACATTTTTCATTCTTTCTCACCCTTGGATGAGAGAATGAGCCAGCTGTTACTGTCATTCCCTTGATCTCCTGGTTAATTCTGATTTGGCTCTTCTTCTCCTTTGCCCATATTTCTCCTGAGCTGTTGTTCATAAGTTAAGATTAGGTTCAGTTTTTATTAAAAATGAGCGGAAAAGCAGTTTCCCAGATCAGCTCTTAAAAATGTTTTCTAATCATAGAACCATTGAGCCAAAATTAACTTGAATTCAGTTCTCTTAGCTTCATAGATGAGATTCAAAGAGGTTAAGTAACAGTCCAGTTTGGGTAGTGGCAAAATTTGAATGAGATTCATTTATTGATTTTTCAAAACTTTGACCACCTGCTCTGTGTCCTCCACTGTATTAGGCTCTGGAAATGCTGCTCCGTGTCAGGCATCTGGTGTTTCAGTCCTCAGTATGAGGCAGATGGGCTGGAAAAAGGAAGGTGAGGTTAGAGAAGTGGTGTAGTGGGTTAGGTACACGGACACAGATTTCTCAAGCACTGTGCTTGGAAAAGACGGGCATCACTGTCAGGCACAGGATCAGTGTTTAGGTATGGGGGAACAGGAATTGGGAAGTGAAATATTCAAAGGCAGCAATTGCTTATACAGTCTTGCTGTTATTAAACCTACACATGTTCAGACTGCCATTTGAAGTTGTTCGCTGAGAACTGGAAACAACTCTTTCTGTGAAAATGAAGTTAGATTGTCTTACAAAACTAGAAAGATTAAGGAGGTATTAAGTGGAAATATAGAATTGAACTTGACTGCAAATCGAAATTAGTTGGGGGCTTGGTGCCAGTAGTAATTTGTATTAATAGATTTTCATCTACAAAACCAGTTGCATTTTTAAAATGTTAGCTTGTAAATCTGGCATCTAGTGTTTATCCCTAAACGATATATTTTACTTGTTTTTGTAAAGGATTTGAGACTTACAGTAATAAATGATAAAAAGTGCAATTAAAAGACTGTAGAGCTTAGATTGGAGATGGCAAGGGAGATAGCTTGTGGACTTTATCAGTATAGGGCTGAGCAATAAGGCTTACACTTTGTTTTAAAACAAACGTTAGTTCTTGACTTCTTGGGAAAAATTTAAAAAGATGTAAAGACAAAACTTCCTAGTTTTCTTGAGAGGAATTTGTCCTTTGGGGTCTTTCTATAAGGCACCTCAAATACTTTACCTAGCATAGTTCCACAAAAAAATGCTGAACATTTTTCATTCTTTCTCACCCTTGGATGAGAGAATGAGCCAGCTGTTACTGTCATTCCCTTGATCTCCTGGTTAATTCTGATTTGGCTCTTCTTCTCCTTTGCCCATATTTCTCCTGAGCTGTTGTTCATAAGTTAAGATTAGGTTCAGTTTTTATTAAAAATGAGCGGAAAAGCAGTTTCCCAGATCAGCTCTTAAAAATGTTTTCTAATCATAGAACCATTGAGCCAAAATTAACTTGAATTCAGTTCTCTTAGCTTCATAGATGAGATTCAAAGAGGTTAAGTAACAGTCCAGTTTGGGTAGTGGCAAAATTTGAATGAGATTCATTTATTGATTTTTCAAAACTTTGACCACCTGCTCTGTGTCCTCCACTGTATTAGGCTCTGGAAATGCTGCTCCGTGTCAGGCATCTGGTGTTTCAGTCCTCAGTATGAGGCAGATGGGCTGGAAAAAGGAAGGTGAGGTTAGAGAAGTGGTGTAGTGGGTTAGGTACACGGACACAGATTTCTCAAGCACTGTGCTTGGAAAAGACGGGCATCACTGTCAGGCACAGGATCAGTGTTTAGGTATGGGGGAACAGGAATTGGGAAGTGAAATATTCAAAGGCAGCAATTGCTTATACAGTCTTGCTGTTATTAAACCTACACATGTTCAGACTGCCATTTGAAGTTGTTCGCTGAGAACTGGAAACAACTCTTTCTGTGAAAATGAGGTTTTAGCTTGCCAGTCTAATGTAGGTAAATTGTAGTTTCGGTGTTGATCCTGTGGACTGACTGGGAATCCAAACTCCATTATAAGGGGTTTGTGAGGGGAAAGTGTATACTAAAATACAGAAAATAGATGTTCAAGAACATCTTGCTCTTCTTTCTTCATAAGGCAGCCTTAGTCGGAAGGGAATGGTGTAGCATTGTACATAATTACTTTCTCCTCTCCCTTGACCATCCAGAGCCACAGCACCCCTGGTAGCTTGCTGTAGGATAAGAAGGGAACTTTGAGGGAGAATTCAAATTCTGATGGTCTTACCCTATCCCTAACATGTAAAAGATGAACTTTTTATAAGTCTTTGTTAATAAGTTCAGGGAATACTTCCAAACATTATGACCTTCCTTTTTTGCCTCTAAAATTTGGGCATCTCTCTGTGCCTAGATTTTTTTTTTTGCATTATGTCTGTCAGTTTGTCATTGCTTTTACTAGTATTCAGAAAGCCTTCTGATTTTAGTTGACGTTTAGAGATTCAGACCTAAGGTTTGGATAAAAGGGGGTCTCTATAAATCTAAAGTGTTTCCAAAACTTCTTTTTGAATTAGAGATCTTTTGAGAATGTTGAAATTTTGGACTTTAAAGTGCTGTGTAGCCATTTAGGGCTCAAATTCTTTGGAGGTCATATACAGGCATTTTATTTAAGAACCTGTGAGAAGCATTATGATCATTCTGTACAAAGTGCACAAGTTAGGTTCTTTAGTACCCTTCCAGTGGGATGTTCTTGCTCATTCATACCATTTTTTGCTGCAGAATTATATCACATCAGTGAAAAGGACTTATCCAAGCTCAAGCTTATATCATTTTTCCTGGCCTTAAGTTTTAAACTGGATCTCTTTATAGGGTAGTATATGGTTAACTTTTTAGGTACTATTAAAACTCTTTGTTTTAAATGTTTTATACCAGATAGTGCTTTTTAAGATTGTGGCTTATTTAAAGACGAAATCCAGAGTGAGGTCATGATAGAATATAGTGGTTGCTGTTTTCCAGATGCTTGATGGGCAAGGGAACCCGTCAGGATTACTACCCATGCAAGAGTACAAACTAAATGAGAACTGCAGGGAAGGAATGAGTTGCTAAAACATCCTAATCTTAATTTAAAACACACACACACACTTTTAGTGTGGAACTTTTAGACATACAAAAATAGAACATTAAAAGAACCTCATGTGCCTGTTTTCTAGCTTCAGCAGTTGTCAATATAAGGCAAATCTTGTTCCATCTATTGTATACACTATTCTTTCTCCTGGATTATTTTAAAGCGGATTTAGGGTATCTTACTTTATCTGTAGATACTTTAATTGAAGTTTTCATTAAAGCCAGTGAAATCTCAAACAAGTGTGAAACTTAAAAATGACTTAACAGGACCTAAAAGCTTGGCCTATTGAGAGATCTTGGAGTATTCTTACAAAGTTTGGCATCCAGAACTATGTGCATTAGGGGTAAAAGAAAGCTTTTCTTGCCTTTTATATACAGATACTCCTATTTTCCATCTTTGTGCGTTCTGCTACAGATTTTTTAATCTGGGTTCTAGAATAAAGTGTTCAAAGACTTGTATTTCTACTTGGCACTCTTTCCTTGCTAGCCAGCTGGGATTCAGTCTACATGCCCTGCCAAATATTGAGATAACTATGGCATAGGCTCTTAATTTGCATGCCTGTCTTTGTAGCCAATTTTTTTTTCTATTTGCTTAAAACTGTACTGAGTATTTGTATAAGTTAGAGGGCTGTTACTGTCAGGAAATTAGGAACTTTGATTTAGAACTGAAGATTGTTTTTAGAAAGGGAAATGAATTGTTCTATTCCTGAAAACTTAAAGTAGGCCAGGGACTTGTGACCTGAGAGGAGATTGTCTACTCATTGGATAAAGTACAGGTGATTAATGAGGATTAAAGAATTCTGCAAGTATAGCATTGGTAAGAGTTACCTACCTTCATTTAGATCTTGAATGTATTTGTCATATAGAATATACTTGTCATTTCTAAAATCAGCTTATTTTAAGGGAAGAGGGTAAGATGCCTGTTGTTACTTCGTGCTGAGCCCTTCATATCAGTTGATCTTTAATTGCAACAATATAAGGCAGGCTTTATTCCCATTTTAGAGGAGGTAAAGCATATTTCAAAGAAGTTGAATAACTTGAACTATTGAGTAGAAGATCTGAGAAACACCTAAAGCGTTCTTTTCATACAGTGCTGCTGTATTCTGATGTGAATGAACTTAATTTGATCATATTTAAAGCTTTATATTTAAAATAACAGGCTGTCACTGTACGAGTTTTCTCCTGAAGATGGAAATAAACTTGGACAAATAACAAATTATGTGTTACCTCTTGCCTCTGTTTAAATAATTTTCTTTTTAGTAAGAATGGTGGCCAAACCATTTATAAATACTGAAGAAAGCTGACCTTAATTTTTGCTAATAGGTACCCTCTGTTTGCTAATTTCTAAAAATTCTGTATGGAAATTTAACAATATGCAAAATCAGAGACACTGTAGTTTCACGTAAATAAATTTGTTTTAAAGTAGAACTTTAGTTTCTTGTAAAAGATTTTCTTAGTGAAAGGAGGTTCATTCTCAGGATTTGAGCAATAACACAAGTGCAAGTAATCACTAATACAACTTGAATAGCAGTGAGTACACAGTGAGCAGTGTGTACTAAGTGGGAAGTGGGCTTGGCAGGTGTACACAACTTGTTACAGATGTTTGAAGGAGAGAAGAAAAGGGGCAGCTAGAGGTACATAAGGGGTTCTGGAAAGTTTGGTTGCAAAAGAGAGGAAGCATAGGATCCGGATCCAAAGCCCAGAGAGGGAGAGTGATCTTGGGAGAAGGGACGCTGCATTTCTTGGCTGGGAGGAAAGAGGAGTAAAAATGTGAGTTTAATGGGAGGATGGAAGATAAGGTTGTTTATGAAACAAAACTGCTCCCCCCTGCACCCCCGCCATCCTTTCTTTTTATAAAGTGACAAAGGAAGTCATCTCTGAAAGGGAGAAAGAAAAAAGGATGTGTGTGGTGGCTGGAGGGGAGAGGCAGAGTGTTCAAATAGATTTTGGAGAAAGTGGAAAAGGAAAGAGCTGTCTAGAGAGAGTAGAATTTTTGGACATTATTGATGCCTTAGTTGAAGTTTGTTATCGCCGAAAACTCTTGTGAGAATGTGTGTTTTCCCCTTAGTAGGCCCTATTAGCCAGAATCTGTCCAAAATGGAGAATATTGGCTAGAATAATGAGAATTAGGCTGGGTTGGCGTTTTGTCTGACTAAATATGGAATGAACAGATAGAGAAGAAAGATAATTTAGGTTATTGACCAGAGAGTGATTGAAATGATGAACTGTGCACTTTAAACTTGACTAACTGGACAGGGGTGGGTGGATGGGAGAGAGAGGAGAGGTCAGTATACTGACAGTCTTAATAAAAGTCGAGAATAGGGTTCCTGAGACAAGTTGGTCAGTTGGTAGTAATTATGGATTGTCTTATTCTGATATTTAAGAGTTGCAGCATTTTAGGATATGAGAAGTTCTTGAATGAAATTGTGAACAGGTGACTAAGATAGAATGTAGAAGACTTGATGGGAGAATAAGGAGCTGGGGGGTGAGGGGTTGGAATTTGGTGGCGTTCAGGGTGATAGCAGAAGTGGCAGGGCAGGGTGATGGTAGATCTGGTTTAAAACCCTTAGATAAATAAGAGTAAGAGGCTGATAGATGACAGGTAAGAGGAATAGTATAGGGTAGCTAGATGGTGGCACGTGCCTTAGAGGAGTGGACTTCTTATAGGAGAGGGGACAGTAGTAATTTTATATAAGGCTCGGGAGAGCGACCGTGTGAGTAAGTGCAAACCATCCTTCTCTGAGATGCTGGAAGGGGCTGCATGAGAAGTGGCATTCTCAGTCGGGTTTCAGTTAGGGCTTCCCTGGTGGCTCAGACGGTAAAGTGTCTGCCCGCAATGCGGGAGACCCGGGTTCGATCCCTGGGTTGGGAAGAGCCCCTGGAGAAGGAAATGGCAGCCCACTCCAGTACTCTTGCCTGGAAAATTCCATGGACAGAGGAGCCAGGTAGGCTATAGTCCGTGGGGTTGCAAAGAGTCGGACACAACTGAGCGGCTTCACTTATTTCAGTTAGGGCGAGGAAGTGGTAGAGGGCATGAGTCCCAGGTGTATGTGAATGTGCTAATCACTGGGCTTGATACTCTGGACTTAAAAGCTGTGGGGTGGTGGGGGGCAGTGGATTGTTGAATAGAAGATGGGAAAGAAGTATGGGTATGTTTTGAGTGTTACGAGTGTTACAGTACAGGAGGAGGTAGATGGCAAGTTTGCATTTTGATTTATCCGTCAGGGTCCCAACTGGAAACACGTCATGCCCCAGTTAGGCTCTTAACAGGAGATTTATTTTTAGAATAGCTAATTACAAAGGTGTGTGAGGAATGTTAGGGAAAGCCTAACCTGGGTTAGCTGCATTTGCTCTTCTGTGGTGGGTCCCTCTTCCACCTCCAGCCCTGGCATCCGCTGATCTGGCCCTGAGGCTTTGTTTTTTCCAATATTTCCTATAGAAAGGGTCATTCAGTGTGTAGCAATTTCAGCCTGGCTTTTCATTTAGCATAATACTTTTAAAGAGTATTCCATATTGTATGAATCAGGATTTTTATCGTTGAGGAGTAGTCCATTGTATATACCATAACCTATTCACTATTTGAAAGACATTTTGACATTTGACATGTGGGATCTTAGTTCCCCAGCTACGGATCCAACCATGACCCCTGCGTTGGAAGCATGGAGTCACATTAAAAAACGAGAGGAAGTGTTTCTTTAACAACCGGAAGATTTACAGCACCCTTTTTCTTTTTTGAAATTGTTTTTTTTTTTTTTTTTGGCCATGTGGCATGTGAGACCCCTGTGCCTTGGAAGTGTGGAGTCTTAACTGCTGGACTGCCAGGGAAATCACTTGAAATTGTATTTCTTTCCCACTTCCGCTTTAGGGTTTTACCCTAATGAACATGTCTGTTAATGGTCATCTCTTCATAATTCTGTAGTACAAAATACATAACTTTTTTTGTGTATAAGTTTGTGTGCTAAGTCACTTCAGTTGTGTCTGACTCTTTGTGGACCCGTAGCCAACCAGGTGCCTTTCTCCATGGGATTCTCCAGGCAAGAATACTGAAGTGGGTTGCTGTACCCTCCTTCAGGAGATCTTCACCTAGGGATGGAACTGCATCTCTTACGTCTCCTGCATTGGCAAGTGGATTGTTTATCACTAGTGCCACTTGGGAAGCCCCATATATAAGTTTAAATGTAAACGTTAAAAAATTTTTGTGGGGGGAAAAAAAAAAATTTTTGTGATTCTAAGTTCAAAGTATTTGAAAATCGTTCTAGTTGTTATCACCACAATTATTAGTGTATAATTGATCAAATTAGTGTTAAATTGGTTAATTATTAGCATATAATTAGTCAACTGCATTTTAAAGGCAAAGTTTATTGGAAATGTACCTCATAATGATATGGATAAAGCTGTTTTCATACTGTTCATGGGGTTCTCAAGGCAAGAATACTGAAGTGGTCTGCCATTCCCTTCTCCAGTGGACCACATTCTGTCAGACCTCTCCACCAACACCTGCCTGTCTTGGGTGGCCCCACAGGCATAGATTAGAGATCTCTTCAAGAAAATTAGAGATACCAAGGGAACATTTCATGCAAAGATGGACTTGATAAAGGACAGAAATAGTATGGACCTAACAGAAGCAGAAGGTGGCAGGAATACACAGAAGAACTGTACAAAAAAGATCTTCACAACCAAGATAATCACGATGGTGTGATCACTCACCTAGAGCCAGATGTCCTGGAATGTGAAGTCAAGTGGGCCTTAGAAAGCATCACTACAAATAAAGCTAGTGGAGGTAATGGAATTCCAGTTGAGGTATTTCAAATCCTGAAAGATGATGCTGTGAAAGTGCTGCACTCAATATGCCAGCAAATTTGAAAAACTCAGCAGTGGCCACAGGACTGGAAAAGGTCAGTTTTCATTCCAATCTCAAAGAAAGGCAATGCCAAAGAATGCTCAAACTACCGCACAATTGGACTCATCTCACACACTAGTAAAGTAATGCTCAAAATTCTCCAAGCCAGTCTTCAGCAATACATGAACTGTGAACTTCCGGATGTTGAAGCTGGTTTTAGAAAAGGCAGAGGAACCAGAGATCAAATTGCCAACGTCCGCTGGATCACGGAAAAAGCAAGAGAGTTCCTGAAAAACATCTATTTCTGCTTTATTGACTATGCCAAAGCCTTTGACTGTGTGGATCACAAGAAACTGTGGAAAATTCTGAAAAAGAGATGGGAATACCAGACCACCTGACCTGCCTCTTGAGAAATCTGTATGCAGGTCAGGAAACAACAGTTAGAACTGGACATGGGACAACAGACTGCTTCCAAATAGGAAAAGGGGTACGTCAAGGCTGTATATTGTCACCCTGCTTGTTTAACTTCTTTGCAGAGTACATCATGAGAAACGCTGGACTGGAAGAAACACAAGCTGGAATCAAGATTGCCGGGAGAAATATCAATAACCTCAGATATGCAGATGACACCACCCTTATGGCAGAAAGTGAAGAGGAGCTAAAAAGCCTCTTGATGAAAGTGAAAGAGGAGAGTGAAAAAGTTGGCTTAAAGCTCAACATTCAGAAAACGAAGATCATGGCATCCGGTCCCATCACTTCATGGGAAATAGATGGGGAAACAGTGGAAACAGTGTCAGACTTTATTTTTTGGGGCTCCAAAATCACTGCAGATGGTGACTGCAGCCATGAAATTAAAAGACGCTTACTCCTTGGAAGAAAAGTTATGACCAACCTGGATAGTATATTCAAAAGCAGAGACATTACTTTGCCGACTAAGGTCCGCCTAGTCAAGGCTATGGTTTTTCCTGTGGTCATGTATGGATGTGAAAGTTGGACTGTGAAGAAAGCTGAGCGCCGAAGAATCGATGCTTTTGAACTGTGGTGTTGGAGAAGACTCTTGAGAGTCCCTTGGACTGCAAGGAGATCCAACCAGTCCATTCTGAAGGAGATCAACCCTGGGATTTCTTTGGAAGGAATGATGCTAAAGCTGAAACTCCAGTACTTTGGCCACCTCATGCGAAGAGTTGACTCATTGGAAAAGACTCTGATGCTGGGAGGGATTGGGGGCAGGAGGAGAAGGGGACGACAGAGGATGAGATGGCTGGATGGCATCATGGACTCGATGGACGTGAGTCTGAGTGACCTCCGGGAGTTGATGATGGACAGGGAGGCCTGGCGTGCTGCAATTCATGGGGTCGCAAAGAGTCGGACACGACTGAGCCAACTGAACTGAAAGCTGTTTTCAATTAGTTCATGTATATATGGACAAATATTATTGCTGGAATTAAGAAAAAGCTCTGACATCAGTCTGTTCCTATTTTTTAATACATGTAAATATGGAGGTACTATATTAATAAAAAAGAGTGGAAAGTAGTGTTATAGTAGTTTGTTATAGTAGTTTTTTTTGGAAAGCAATAAATAATTAGAATCACCTGAAATGCAGTGGATTTGTTTCCAGGACGTTAGCATAACTCAGTTATTAAGCACGGATGCAATAATGTATCATATTATTTCTTTACTGTCATGCCAGAGTAGGAACAATGTTCATAGTAAGATTAGGGATAAGTGAGTGATATGCCATTATTCGTAATGTGGGAGAATAATTATTAATCCCAGGTGGATTGGTACATCAGGTTTTGGAGCACAGTGTATGAGAAAGGTGGGGCTTTAGAAATGAGTGTCCCTAAAACTTGGGCTTCCCTAGTGGCTCAGTGGTAGAGAATCTGCCTGCCAATGCAGGAGCCTTAGGAGGCACTGGTTTGATCCCTGGGTTGGGAAGATCCCCTGGAGGAGGAAATGGCAACCCAGTCCTGTGTTCTTGCCTGGAGGATCCGACGGACAGAGGAGCCTGGTGGGCTGCAGTCCGTGGGGTCTGAGCTGGACACGACTGAAGTGACTGAGCACACAGGCAGGTGAGGGAGGTGGAGATCTAGAAATGCGTGTCCCTAAAGTCTGATTGTGCCTTTGTATGTCCTGGAATGCCTCTCTGTGACTCCAGGAGTCTGTATATAGTTGGAAGAGTTAATTTTCTGTGTGGCTCATTGGTTGAGGCTTGACTTGAGTATGTGAATATGTTCCCTGATCTTCTGCAAGGGTGGGCAGAGGTAGGCAGCTTGAGCAGGAGGCCATGGGAACAAACAAGCTTCTTGGTGTGTGGGTGGGCAACGGCAATGGGCCATACGGTTCTCTGTAGGCAGCTGTTGATAGGGAATGAGAATTGAGTTGGACTGTTCTGTGCAGTGGACCCAGCTGAATGGTTCTTTTGGAGTTGTTTTATCTTTAACATTACATATAGACTTTGTGTTTGATAGGTATGTTTTATAAATAATTAAAAAATTATAAAATATAATTGAAATCACCACTTGAAATACTTCGCAATTTTTTCCTACTTTTTACCTTCCAAATCTTTGAGTAAAACTGATCCACTGAGGAAGATGTGCCATATTTTTCCTGTTACTTCTTATGTGCCCCTTATAAATAGCCACATACCTTTGTTGACAGTGAAAAATCAGTTTCCGTTCATAGAAGCATGCTCTTGACAGTTTCTTATATATATTTTCATAATCTTTCATATGCACAGCATGTAAATCTATATATCCTAAAAATACAAACGCATAAATGACTGTGTATACTGTGTATGTATGTGTGTACAGAAAAATCATTAAGATATACACGTATTTATAAAATCTACCTTTTCTTCATGGTTTTCTATTGTATGAATATACCATACTTAAGTCTCATAGGAATAGTTTGGCTGTTTTGTAGTCATTTGTTATTAACAAAGAAATGTTACATGGGACATCATTCTACTTTCATATTTGAACATCATGTTCTCACATATAGTGGTAGAAGATGTTTCCAGAATTGGAATTGAAAGAGCATAAATATTTAAATATTTAGCTGATATTGCAATATCTCCCACTGACACTGACTTTTTTCCCCTAGCATCTTTCTGTTGAACTTTAGAGTTTGTCTAGCGGAAAGATAAAAAAAAAAACAATGTCTTCTTTATTTTGGGGATTTAATTTTTTCTACTTTAGAATATGTGCAGTTTTATTTTTTAATGTAAATAAAATTATCTGCATATGGTACAAAATTATAGTGGTTAAAAGCTTCCCCGCCTCCTTTTTCCAGTTGTGCCAGTTGTCCTTGGAGTGATTGACCATTCATAATTACTTTAGTTACCCTTTCTGACGTATGCTGTGTATCTGCAATAAGTTCAAGCAGTTACAAATTCGTGTGTGTATTAGATCTACAAAATGATGACTTGCTGTTTAATACCTTGCTTTTTCACTTCATATGTATTGGGAATAAATCTCTGTCAGTATATGGAAGTTTTCTTTCTCCTCCTCTTTTTTATTTGAAAATACTGTTGCATTCATGTTATGTCAGTTCCCCATACATATTTTTTTTTGTAGTTTCTTAGCCAGTTCCTTTTTCGATGTCAGACTTTGGGTTGTTTCCAGTGTTTTTGTTTTTAAAAAGTTGCTTTGCTTTTTAGACAGTAAACAGCACTTAATAACTGTGTGGCTGTTAACTGTCTAGCAACTGAAATCTATTGTCCCTCATGTGCAGAATGGGAGACAGGTTCACATTTCCTTCTCTGAAACATTTGAGGCCAGATCTGTCTTGGAATTGGGGTTAGTTTGGAATTATTTTTATATGAACGAACCCACTCCAGTGTTCTTGCCTGGAGAATCCCAGGGACGGGGGAGCCTGGTGGGCTGCCATCTGTGGGGTCGCACAGAGTCAGACACAACTGAAGCGACTTAGCAGCAGCAGCCATCAGGTGCTTGGCAGCACTCTATTCAAAGGCAAGTTTTATTCAGAAAAAGAAAATACTATCAATAGCTTTAATTAGATGAGGTCAGGTTTTGCTTCAAAAGGCATTATCAGAAAACTGTGTTTTCAGAGTTTTTTGGATGTTGCAATTGTGGATAAAGGCTTGTGAACTTCTAATAGTACCTACATCAGATGGTTGCTATGAGATCAAGTGAATTAATGGATGGAAAGTATTTGGGACAGTACCAGGCACATACTGAGGGCTTAGTAAGTATAAATATAGTTCAGCTTTGTTTTACTTTCTTTTCCCAGCTTTATTGAGATATAATTAATATATAATGTTTACTCTTGATTTTTAATTGTAAATGAAATTGAGTATCTTTTCGTAAGTTACTAATTAATTCTATTTCTTTTTCTATTGATCTTTGTGTCTATACCTACTTTTTCTGTTGGAACATTGACTGACTTACTGATGCATAAGAATTCTTACTACACCACTATATTAAGGAAATAAGCCTTTTCTATTTCCTTAATGATTGATGATGATCATTTTCCATGCTTGTTTTGGCATCAGTATAGTTTCTTTGATGTACCCTCACATTTCTTTGCTCATTTTTAATTGAGTTGCTTATTTTCTCATTGAACTTTAAGAGTTCTTTATTTCCGATACGAGTATTGTATCAGACATTTATTGCAGATATTTTCTGAGTCTGTGATTTGTTTTTGCTTTCCCTTAACAGTTTTTTGCATGGCAGAAGTGAGTTTTGAACAAGTCCCACTTTATCAAGTATTTCTGACAATAGAGTACACTCTTCCTCCTAGGCATCCCCTTCTTTGGACAGCTCTAGTTAATCTTTAATGCTGTTGCTTATCAGTCCTTATAGTTTCTGTGAATTGAATGTTGTCTATAGATTTAATAAGTTTGTTCCCTCTTTGCATGACAGCCATGCTGATATTGAAAGGCAGTTTCCCATGTAACAGTGACACACCTCTCCCCTGCCCCCAGGTTAAACTTTTTCTGGTTACCTCAACAGTATTTCATGTGTCATGGTCTCCAAAGCCACTTCTCTCTGATCTGTACGGTCTCCTTAGAAGTCAAAGGTTTTGTTTAAATTTAGATATCTGCATATCGTGTGATACTCATTGCAGTCTGTCCAGCATGTTAGATTTTTAGCTTCATCTCATCTGGACTTCTATTAATATGGGTTAAGATGGTTTATCTAGTATTTAAGTTTTTAGCAGCCGCCAGTAGAGGTAGTGTAATATATTAGAGTTTGGTATGGTTCTTTTTGTGAGGTCAGTTGGTCTTTGGTTCATTTGGCAACCTTTGTTGTCATTGGCCTTTCTGGGCTGCCTTTTCTTCATTTGTATAATGCTGGATTTGGTAAACAGTGAAAGGAGATATCTTCACCTTCTTCTAAGGGTGAAGGTAGTATATATGCTGTTTGTATAGAGACTAGCATACAGTTAATTCAGATGTATGTGTGTGTATCCAGCTTCAGTAACATAAGTTCATAGCTAGTCTTCATTTTTATCACCACCTACTCCCTTTCACCAGTGGATTATTTTGAAGCAAATTGACACTGAATTTCATACATAAATATAATTCTTTAACATCTCAGCACTCCAAAAAAGATAACTGTAATATCATTGTTACAGTTTAAGGTCATTAATATGTGCTTTTGTTAATTTTTACTTTTAACGCTTTTGAATAGACTGTAGACAGTGTAAAATTCCTAAGATCGGCCTTGTCTGTACGTGATACAGACTTGCCTCATTATTTTTAACAGCTATATAGTATTCAGATATGTGGCTGTGTGCAATCAGGAAACAATGTTATAGTGAGTTTCCTTGTTACTTATGTTATTCATACTCATGGAAAGTTTTTTTGTAGAGTAAATAAAACTGCTTCAGAGTCAGTTTATTTCTCACATGAACATTTTTAATTTTAAAAAGTATTGCCAAATTGTTCTTTGTAATTATTGTACTAAGTAATACACTCCTACAGAAATGTAGTTTTAATTATTTTTATTGCTCTGCAGTATTCCTTTGTATTAATAGATCACTCTGTTGCTAAGCTAAGTCACTTCAGTCATGTCTGACTCTATGCGACCCTGTAGACAGCAGCCCACCAGGCTCCCCTGTCCCTGGGATTCTCCAGGCAAGAACACTGGAGTGGGTTGCCATTTCCTTCTCCAATGCAGGAAAGTGAAGTCGCTCAGTCATGCCCAACCCTCAGCGACCCCATGGACTGCAGCCTACCAGGCTCCTCCGTCCATGGGATTTTCCAGGCAAGAGAACTGGAGTGGGGTGCCATTGCCTTCTCCATCACTCTGTTGATTGTACTATTAATGTATATTTATATTTCCTGGTTTTGAAATGATGTTTTAAGTGTACTTCTATTGTGTTGAATCATGTGGAATTGCTAATACTTGATTTAAAAGTGATATGGTTAAGTTTAATAAGCTGTTTAGTGCATGTATACATATATTTCTGTTAGATAAGTACTTTGAAATGGAATTGCTGGGTCATAGCATAACAGGACCACTGTCAAAATGTGGTCCACTGGAGAAGGCAATGGCAAACCACTTCGATATTCTTGTCTTGAGAACCCCATGAACAGTATGAAAAGGCAAAAAGATAGGACACTGAAAGATAAACTCCCCAAGTCAGTACGTGCCCAATATGCTACTGGAGATCAGTGGAGAAATAACTCCAGAATGAAGAGATGGAGCCAAAGCAAAAACAGCATTCAGTTGTGGATGTAACTGGTGATGGAAGCAAGGTCCAGTGCTGTAAAGAGCAATATTGCATAGGAACCTGGAATGTTAGGTGGCAAATTAGAAGTGGTCAAACAGGAGATGGCAACAGTGAACGTCAACATTTTAGGAATCGGTGAACTAAAATGGACTGGAATGAGTGAATTTATTTCAGATGACCTTTATATCTTCTACTGTTGACAAGAATCCCTTAGAAGAAGCAGAGTAGCCATCATAGTCAACAAGAGTCCAAAATGCAGTACTTGGATGCAATCGCAAAAACGACAGAATGATCTCTGTTTCCAAGCCAAACCATTCAGTATCACAGTAAGCCAAGTGTATTCCCTGACCAGTAACGCTGAAGAAGCTGAAGTTGAACGGTTCTGTGAAGACCTACAAGACCTTCTAGAACTAACACCCAAAAAAGATGTCCTTTTCATTATAGGGGACTGGAACAAAAGTAGGAAGTCGGGAAACACCTGGAGTAACAGGCAGATTTGGCCTTGGAGTACAGAATGAAGCAGGACAAAGGCTAATAGAGTTTTGCCAAGAGAACATACTGATCATAGCAAACACCCTCTTCCAACAACACAAGAGAAGACTCTACACATGGACATGACCAGACGGTCAACACGGAAATCAGATTGATTATATTCTTTGCAGCCAAAGATGGAAAAGCTCTATAGAGTCAGCAAAAACAAGACTGGGAGCTGACTGTGGCTCAGATCATGAACTCCTTATTGCCAAATTCAGACTTAAATTGAAGAAAGTAGGGAAAACCATTAGATCATTCAGATATGACCTAAATTAAATCCCTTATGATTATACAGTGGAAGTGAGAAATAGATTCAAGGGATTAGGTCTGATAGAGTGCCTGATGAACTATGAACAGAGGTTTGTGACACTGTACAGGAGACGGATCAAGACCATCTCTAAGAAAAAGAAATGCAAAAAAGCAAAATGGCTGTCTGAGGAGGCCTTATAGTGAAGAGAAGTGAAAGCAGAGGAGAAAAGGAAAGATATAAGCATCTGAATGAGAGATCCAAAGAATAGCAAGGGGAGATAAGAAAGCCTTCCTCAGTAATCAGTGCAAAGAAATAGAGGAAAATAATAGAATAGGAAAGACTAGAGATCTCTTCAAGAAAATTATACCAAGGGAACATTTCATGCAAAGATGGGCTCAGTAAAGGACAGAAATGGTGTGGACCTAACAGAAGCAGAAGATATTAAGAAGAGGTGGCAAGAATACACAGAAGAACTATACAAAAAAGATCTTCACGACCCAGATAATCACGATGGTGTGATCACTCACCTAGAGCCAGACATCCTGGAATGTGAAGTCAATTGGGCCTTAGGAAGCATCACTACGAACAAAGCTAGTGGAGGTGATGGAATTCCAGTTGAGCTATTTCAAATCTTAAAAGATAATGCTGTGAAAGTGCTGCACTCATGCCAGCAAAATTGGAAAACTCCTCAGTGGCCACAGGACTGGAAGAGGTCAGTTTTCACTCCAATCCCAAAGAAAGACAATGCCAAAGAATGCTCAAACTACTGCACAATTGCACTCATCTCACACGCTAGTAAAGTATTGCTCAAAATTCTCCAAGCCAGGCTTCAACAGTCCTTGAACTGTGAACGTCCAGATGTTCAAGCTGGTTTTAGTAAAGGCAGAGGAACCAGAGATCAAATTGCCAGCATCTGTTGTATCATCAAAAAAATGAGAGTTCCAGAAAAACATCTACTTCTCCTTTTGACTATCCCAAAGCCTTTAACTGTGTGGATCACAACAAACTGTGGAAAATTCTGAAAGAGATGGGAATACCAGACCACCTGAGAAATCTGTATGCAGGCCAGGAAGCAACAGTTAGAACTGGACATGGAACAACAGACTGTNAAAGAATGCTCAAACTACTGCACAATTGCACTCATCTCACACGCTAGTAAAGTATTGCTCAAAATTCTCCAAGCCAGGCTTCAACAGTCCTTGAACTGTGAACGTCCAGATGTTCAAGCTGGTTTTAGTAAAGGCAGAGGAACCAGAGATCAAATTGCCAGCATCTGTTGTATCATCAAAAAAATGAGAGTTCCAGAAAAACATCTACTTCTGCTTTTGACTATCCCAAAGCCTTTAACTGTGTGGATCACAACAAACTGTGGAAAATTCTGAAAGAGATGGGAATACCAGACCACCTGAGAAATCTGTATGCAGGCCAGGAAGCAACAGTTAGAACTGGACATGGAACAACAGACTGTTTCAAATAGGGAAAGGAGTTAGGTCAAGGCTGTATAATGTCACCCTGCTTACTTAACTTATATGCAGAGTACATCATGAGAGACGCTGGGCTGGATGAAGCAAAAGCTGGAATCAAGATCCCCGGGAGAAATATCAGTAACCTCAGATGTGCAGATGATACCACCCTTATGGCAGAAAGTGAGGAACTAAAGAGTCTCTTGATGAAAGTTAAAGAGAAGAGTGAAAAAGTTGGCTTAAAGCTCCACATTCAGAAAGCTAAGATCATGGCATCTGGTCCCATCACTTCATGGCAAATAGACGGGGAAACTGTATCAGACTTTATTTTTTGGGGCTCCAAAATCACTGCAGATGGTGACTGCAGCCATGAAATTAAAAGATTGCTTGCTCCTTGGAAGAAAAATTATGACCAACCTCCTAGATAGCATATTCAAAAGCAGAGACATTACTTTGCCAACAAAGTTCCATCTAGTCAAGGCTATGGTTTTTCCGGTAGTCATGTATGCATGTGAGAGTTGGACCATAAAGAAAGCTGAGTGCTGAAGAATTGATGCTTTTGAACTGTGGTGTTGGAGAAGACTCTTGAGAGTCCCTTGGACTGCAAGGAGATCGAACCAGTCCATCCTAAAGGAGATCAGTCCTGGGTGGTTGTTTGAAGGACTGATGCTGAAGCTGAAACTCCAGTACTTTGGCCACCTGATGCGAAGAACTGACTCATTTGAAAAGACCCTAATGCTAGGAAAGATAGAAGGCAGAAGGAGAAGGGGACAACAGAAGATGAGATGGTTGGATGGCATCACTGACTCAATGGACATGAGTTTGAATAAACTGGGATTTGGTGATGGACAGGGAAGAAGTCTGGTGTACTGCAGTCCATGGGTCCCAAAGAGTCGGACATGACTGAGCGACTGAGCTGAATTCAACTGAGGATAACTGTTTAGCTTTGTAGGTAATGCAAGAGTGGTGGGTCCCAGTTTTGCTACGACCAGTTGAAGTTGCTTTACCTTCTCTGCAATACTTGGCATTGTGAATTTTAACTTTTGGTGGTTGTGCAGTAGCATCTCTTTATAGTTTTAATTTGCGTCTTCCTATAACTAACTAATGAATTAAATGTCTTTTAATATATTTCATATGTTTTTTGAATATTCTTTTTTTAAATCAAGGGACTGATCAAATTGCTTGATCATTTTTTTGTGTTTTATTTTATTGGATATCTTATTGTTGAGTTGTAGGCATTGTAATTCCCCTGCCCCACTGGTCTGGGTAGTTCTCTTAAAAAACATTGTAGTTTTTAATCTTTTTTTGTGGTGGCGGGGGCAGGGATGGGGGACTCACTGCAGCATACAGGATCCTGGACTGGGAGGAAGTTCCCTAAATAGTGGTTTTTTTTTTTAATGGTTTTAATTGGCATATAATCGCCTTACAATGTTGTGTTAAGTTTCTGCTGCACAACAGAGTGACTCAGCTGTCGGCATCCACGCATCCTCTCCCTCTTGAGCCTCCCCGCCAGCCCCCTGTGTCGCCCCTCTAGGTCATCACAGAGCACAGAGTTTCCTGTGCTGTGCAGCAGCTTCACCCCAGGGACCTGCTGTTCAGACAGTGTATGTTAGTGCTGCTCTCTGAGTCTGTCCAGCCCTCTACAAGTGCATTCTCTCGGTCTGTGTCTCCTTCTGCCTGGCAGTTTCTACCATTTTCACCCTCTGTTTCTGCCATTTTTCTAGATTGCATATATATGCATTAATTATGATATTTTTCTCTTTCTGACTTCACTCTTTATGAGTGACTTTAGGATATATGTATCTTTCTGAATTATGATATTCTCAGAGTATATGCCCAGTAGTGGGATTGCTGCATCATATGGTAGTTTTTTCTTTTTTTTAAAAAATTCTTATTAATGATAATGCTAGTGATAGCAGGTAAAGAGATCATTATTTGCTTTTTTTTTTAAAGATAAGATTATTAAGCCTGAGGCCATTGTGACTGAAGTTGCAGCAAACAAATTCGAGACTAGGGACCCATGATTCCTAAGCAAGTTTGTGAATGGCTAGTCCAATAATATTAAACAGAAAACATGCTTTACATCTGTTACCTGTGCAGGTAAGAGGCCCAGCTGCTGTAGCATACATGGTAAAGAAAAGTGAAGTCACTCAGTCATGTCGGACTTTGTGACCCCATGGAGCCTACCAGGCTCCTCCACCCATGGGATTTTCCAGGCAAGAGTACTGGAGTGGGTTGCCATTTCCTTCTCCATAGTTTTCGTTTTTTAAGGAACGTTCATACTGTTCTCCTGGAGAAGGCAATGGCAGCCCACTCCAGTACTCTTGCCTGGAAACTCCCATGGATGGAGGAGCCTGATAGGCTGCAGCCCATGGGGTCGCAAAGAGTCAGACATGACTGAGCGACTTCACTTTCACTTTTCACTTACATGCATTGAAGAAGGAAATGGCAACTCACTCCAGTGTTCTTGCTTGGAGAATCCCAGGGACGGGGGAGCCTGGTGGGCTGCCGTCTATGGGTTGCACAGAGTCAGACATGACTGAAGCGACTTAGCAGCAGCAGCAGCATACTGTTCTCCATAGTGGCTGTATCAATTTATATTCCCACCTACAGTGCAAAAGAGTTCCCTTTTCTCCACACCTTCTCCAGCATATATTCTTTGTAGATTTTTTGATGATGCCCATTCTGATCATCGTGGTTTTGATTTGCATTTCTCTTACAATGAGTGATGTGGAGCATCTTTTCATGTGTTTGATGGTGGTGCATCTTCTTTGGAGAAATGTAAAAATATGGGGCGCTTCACCGATTTACATGTCATCCTTGTGCAGAGGCCATGCCAATCTCTGTATCTTTCTAATTTTAGCATATGTGCTGCCGAAGCGAGCACATTAGTGGTTTTTTAATGGACATTTAATTTTGGTGAAATTTCTTTTTGCTTTATGGTTGAAGATAAATGTTTCAGAACATGTTATTGAATAATCTTTCCCATAAAGATAGGAAGTTCTACAATTAACATATACTGATTTCCCACAGATATTTTGCTCCTTCCGTTGTCCTTTATCAGTTAAAAAATATATTTTGGAGTGTGTGAAAACTTGCTAAAATTATAGATACTCTCCCTGAAAACTGTGCACAGACATTTTTTTTTCAGTTTCATGAGATATGGGGAAACCATGAGATCATTCATAAATCTCTAATCAAACCTCCCTTCCCACTTTTAAAGTGTTTCAGCGTTCACTTCATCCATGGAAGCCTTAAATTATCCCATCTGAGTATTTTCCTTTATAAAACCATGTATACTCACATTATTGTAAGTACTGATGTGTTCTTATTTTAAAAGGAATCCTCTGTTTCCTTTCAAAATTAAGAATCTTAAGGAAATAGTAAATATTTAATTAAACTTCTGTGTAAGGTTGCTTACTGTCTTTTAGATAAGCAGAATGAAGGTTAGAGAGGAAATAAGAGTTGCCAAATTTCTACACATCTAATTCCTATCTTAGGTGTGTAGTTCAATACCATGTTTCTCAAATTCCAAATTCCAGGTAGTCTTTACTGTGCTAAATTCCCTCCCTCATATGCTACCTGATATATAAAAGACTGGGTCGATGCTAAAATCTAATGACATTAAAAGGCATTTATTAAGTATCTTTGAAGATGGTGCTAGGCTAAGTCTTCTGAAAACTTTCTACATAATCCAGTCTTCACCCTCTAGGTTAAGGAAGAACAGTAGGCTTTAAAATGTAATTTTGGATTCCTTGCTTGAAGCTGATAGACACAGGGTCCTAAGGAAATATTGAACGTACAAGTTAAATTCCATTAAGAAGTGTCTCACTGAAAGGTTATTAAAAATATTCTCCATATTTTGGCAGAGTTGTTACAATAGTTTGCATTTGTGTGGTGCTCTTTAACCTGCAAGTATCCTTAGTTACATTATCTTCTTTTATCTGTTCAAATTGTCCTTGAGACAGATTTTATTAGCTCATTTCTTCAGCTGAAGAAATTGTCCCGTTTCTTAGGGTGACTTGCCAAAGGTCATTTTAGTAAGTGGCAGAGCTGGCACTTACCCATTTAATTTCTGAACTGTTACCTTTGTTAGAAATGCATTTCTGTTTACATAGCTGGTTTAGCTTAAAACAGAGTTAATACTTACCTTCTCTGTTTAAAAAAAAAAAAGAGTTGAGGGTGCATACTGGGTTGGACATTTGAGCAAAGATAGATGAGTATGCTCTCTTGCTGAGGTGGTATGAGTAAACCTGTTGGCATATGGAAAACAGTTTAGCCATCTAAGAACTGGAAATAAGGAAGATTTCCAAATAGAAATGTTAGAGAAGCCCTAAAATTGTCTCAGTACAAGCCATTGTAAAAGAAAGAAAAACAACCCAATTTTTACTTCCTTTCTCCCTGCCTTGATGTTTTGAGATATAACTTTAATTTATCTGACAGTGAAGCTGGGGTCCATTTGGGGAGGAAGGATAGTTGAAAGTAATTGCTCTTTTGCATTTTAGGACAGGATAGCCTTGCTCTCTCTTCTGAAGGTATAGTTGAGAATATTTGTTGAAGACCTAAATGGTGAAGGACTGTAGAAAGTATTCAGTTTATATATTAGAATACTGTTGTAGAAAACTTCGATAGCTTTTCTTGGGCAGAACTCTTTGTTGATTTACTTAGCTTTTATCTGTGTAATGTATTTCATAAATTTAAAAATTATATAATATACTCGTATAATTCTTCTGTAAGATTATGCTATGTAATTGAATACATGAATAAATTATATTTGCTAGTGACATAACTTTTAGTGACAGTACATCATTCTGTAGGGCTCTTTATTACTCTTTGCACTTGAATATGTAAAGCTATGCTCACAACAGAGTTAGATTTACATGTGAAAGGCAGCCCATGAGAATACTCTGATTTTAGGGGAAATGGGAGTGGTAGGTAAAACTTGAAGTAGTGATTTTTAAAAACGTGAATAATAAAGTTTATTGTTATCATAAAACTTTTTTTGTCAAACGGATGTTTTTACATAAAACAATTAGAAGTAGCTTAAATAAATTTTGTAACATTAAGACAATGCTGTGCAGCTATAAAAATGGTGTGGTATGGTATTTGATGACATCTTATACACATCTTTGTAGCTAAGCATACAAAGCATTGCCATAGGCATTTGTTAGCAAATAATTCCATTAATAATGCTGTAAAGTAGTATGGGTCAGTTGCTTCCCTTTTGAACAGAGGAAGAAATTGAAACCCTCAAGAAAATTCCCTAAGTTAAGGGTCTTCTCGGCGGAGAAGGCAATGGCACCCCACTCCAGTACTCTTGCCTGGAAAATCCCATGGATGGAGGAGCCTGGTAGGCTTAGTCCATGGGGTTGCTAAGAGTCGGACACGACTGAGCAACTTCCCTTTCACTTTTCACTTTCATGCATTGGAGAAGGAAATGGCAACCCACTCCAGTGTTCTTGCCTGGAGAATCCCAGGGATGGGGGAGCCTGGTGGGCTTCTGTCTGTGGTGTCGCACAGAGTTGGACACGACTGAAGCGACTTAGCAGCAGCAGCAAGGGTCTTCTCTGAGCCCTACACAAGTCTCCAGATTCAGCTACTGGTATTCTTTGCACTTGTTATAAAAACAGTAGTATCATTTCTTAAGGTTTGGTTTTAAACTTGGCTTTGTTTCAGCCCCTTTTAAGAATGTATCAGATGTCAGAGTCAGCTATTAATTGTTAGCTTTTCAGTATTTTATTCTTAGTGATATGATACTTCTGAGATTATGAAAACTATAGTTCCTTGCCTTTGCCTGGGAAATATCTAAGAATAAAGCACGTATACCTGTAAATTAGATGCCTTCTAAAAGTAAGTAAATATAAATTACATTTACAACCATTGGGTAGCATTAAAAATTGTGTAGTGGATTCATGTAAAGGATCCCTTTGCTTGCATTTGATGATTGTTAATTGAGATTTGTAATTGTATAGTGAATTCATGTGAAGCATCCCTTTGCTTGTATTTGATGGTTTGTTAATTGAGATTTGTAAAGGACTTTTATAAATGTAGGTTTTTTCTTTGTTTTGTAACTTTATTAATTTATCATAAATATTGAACCTGGGTTTTTCTACCATCAAGTACTTGAAGAATTAATTGTAATACCAGTTTGAATCACATTTCCATCTCTTATTTAGAAAGATTAAAAAAATATTTCTAATGTCAAAATTAACGACAACAAAAATGGATTCCCCAGCTATGAAATAAATAGGCAGTTCGTGATTTACCACTGGCTGATAAGGATAAGTAAGGGCTTCCCCGGTGGCTCAGTGGTAAGGAATCTGCCTGCGGTGCAAAAGATGCAGGAGGCCCTGGGTTCGATCTCTGGGTCAGGATGATTCCCCTGAAAGATTGCATGGCAGTCCGCTGCAGTATGCTTGCCTGAAGAATCCCATGGACAGAGGAGCCTGACAGGCTACAGTCCATAGCGTACGAGTCAGATATGACTGAAGCGATTGAGCGTACAGCAGGATGTGGATAAGTAACCACTGTAGCCATGAAACTTAGGCATCAGAGGCACTGTTTAAAAAAAGCATTGAAATTATGTGGCTTTCGTGATCAGAAGAAGGAATGAAAAGCAGAGTTGACTACAGAAACCTGAATCTGGAACAGGTTTCTAGACAGAACTGACATGCCATATGGGCAACTCTACTCAGGAGAAATAGGCAGTGCCAGAATGTTTTCATTAATTGTATTACATTGTTTCATTTCATTCGCTGTCCGACTCTTGGGACCTCATGAATTGCAGGGCTCCAGGCCTCCCTGTCCATCACCAACTCCCGGAGTTCACCCAAACTCATGTGCATCAAGCCGGTGGTGCCTTCCAGCCATCTCATCCTCTGTCATCCCCTTCTCCTCCTGCCCCTCAATCCCTCCCAGATCAGGGTCTTTTCCAATGAGTCAGCTCTTCGCATGAGGTGGCCAAAGTATTGGAGTTTCAGCCTCAGTATCAGTCCTTGCAGTGAACACCCAGGACTGGTCTCCTTTAGGGTGGACTGGTTGGATCTCCTTGCAGTCCAAGTTACATTCTTTAGGTTCTAAATAATNATCAGGGTCTTTTCCAATGAGTCAGCTCTTCGCATGAGGTGGCCAAAGTATTGGAGTTTCAGCCTCAGTATCAGTCCTTGCAGTGAACACCCAGGACTGGTCTCCTTTAGGGTGGACTGGTTGGATCTCCTTGCAGTCCAAGTTACATTCTTTAGGTTCTAAATAATTTTTAGTTTAAGCATTTTTGTTTGAAAAATCCATTGTACCTCTGAGAAGGTTTGACTATGTATATGTCATTCTGAATTGATCCTATTTAACACTGCTGAAATCTCTTAAAATCTCTTAAATTGAGAGTGACAATTTTAAGGGACTTGAATGCCTAGGGAGAGGTCAGTAGAAGACATGAGAGCTATATACTGAAAAGGTAGAAGAATAAATTGTTAGATACATAAACATTTATTTGTTCCACAATTTAAAATTATTGTAATTATTTCAAAATTAAATGACTTCTATTAATTAACCAAATGTCCCTTTTATGAACTTTTACATTGATTCCACTCATATTTTTATCCTTTGACCTATTTTTCATTTTTATAGATAAAGTGGAGAACTTTAGTGAAGAACATGAAAAGAATAGTCACCATATTTACAAAAATGCTGAAGACAGTACTAAGAAACACAATGCAGAAACTACAGTGGCTTCTGGATACAAAGCTGATGAAATCAAGGAAAATGATACTTGGAATTCCCAACTTGGGAAAAGGTCAGAATCGCCATCAGAAACATCATCAATCAAGGGGTCTGTAAGAACTGGTTTATATGAATGGGATAATGATTTTGAAGACAGCAGATCCGAAGATTGTATTTTAAATCTGGATAGTGATCCTCTTTTGGAGATGAAGGATGAGGATTTTAAAAATCGATTGGAAAATCTAAATGAAGCCATTGAGGAAGACATGATGCAAAGTGTTCTTAGGCCAAGCAACTGTAGGACGTACTGTAGGGCCAATAAAGCAAAATCCTCACAAGGAGCGTCAAATTTTGATAAGCTAATGGATGGCACCAGTCAGGCCTTAGCCAAAGCAAACAGTGAATCAAGTAAAGATGGCCTGAATCAGGCAAAGAAAGGCAGTGTAAGTTGTGGGACCAGTTTTAGAGGGACGGTTGGACGGACTAGAGATTATACTGTTTTACATCCATCTTGCTTGTCAGTTTGTAATGTTACCATACAGGATACTATGGAACGCAGCATGGATGAGTTCACTGCTTCAACTCCTGCAGATTTGGGAGAAGCTGGCCGGCTAAGAAAAAAAGCAGATATTGCAACATCTAAGACCACTACTAGATTTCGACCTAGTAATACTAAATCTAAAAAGGATGTTAAACTTGAATTTTTTGGTTTTGAAGATCATGATGAGACAGGAGGTGATGAGGGAGGTTCTGGGAGTTCTAACTACAAAATTAAGTATTTTGGCTTTGATGATCTCAGTGAAAGTGAAGAAGATGAAGATGATGACTGTCAGGTGGAAAGAAAGACAAGCAAAAAAAGAACTAAAACAGCTCCATCACCCTCCTTGCAGCCTCCTCCAGAAAGCAATGATAATTCCCAGGACAGTCAGTCTAGTTCTAATAATGCAGGTAAGACTTAAAAAACTAAATGTGTTTTTCAGGCTTAAATAATAGTTGTTTAGTTTTCTCCTTGATAGCTTGTAACTTGTTACTACATTTAATTTCAACAGAAATACCTATTTAGTGCCCAAGATTACCTTATCTAAAGATACAGCATTTTAAATGTAAATAAAGTCCCACCTTGTAAGGAACCAATTTGTAAATTGAGAAGTCTTTTCATATTTATATTTTAATTCTGCCACTGGCACTTGAGAATTTAAAAATTGTGTATATTTATGTGTACACAGATGTACCAAACATCTTGATGTTTTAGCTTGGAAAAACTAAACCCAATGGAGACAGAAGGATAGACTTTGGTCATATAGAATTGTATTGATATTAGATGGTTGAAATGAGGGAAATACCTTGAATTTATAAAGTTGAGATTAAATTTTAATCTTAAGGATTAAGTTGACTTAATAAAATTGAAAGATGCTAACTAAATGGTTTTACATTCTTATCAGTGAAATTAATTTGTCCCTTAAGATAGTAGGAGTCGTAATGACTTGAGTTGATAGTTTCCACTGAAAGATAAAAGAAATAGGTTAGCCTTGCTATGAGTAAGTCGCTACTTGACAAGAACATTATGATGTGAATTGACTGTTGAGGAAAAGTATGTGAAAGCCTCTGCGATACAGGGGCTTATATTTATTTACATTTAACCAAATACATTTTTCTTGTATTGGTTTTCTTGTTAAAGCTTTTGTCCTTTTAGGGTCATAGAACAAGAATCATGGTAAATTAGAGCTATCATAGGGTTTCTGTGTATCTTTTCTCTCATAGAGTATGTCATACTTGAGACTACTTACCATTTTGCTTCGGTTGGCCTAAAAATAATTTTGCTAGATTAGAATCATTCTTATTTTCAAAACTAGAATTATACAAGAGTACCCCCTAGTAGCCTGCCTTACTCCCCACTAGAAAAAATAAGACTATTTTCAGAATTCATCCCATGTTGTCTTGAATCCCTTCTGAAGAAATGAAGTCTGCTGCATCTTTGCTAGTCACTTGAGCTACGACTGGGCAGACAGCTTTACATTTGCTTTTGCAGGAGGATGATTAGTAACTGAATACTGAAACCTGAACTCCTGTTCTGCTACAGCCTACTTAGTTAGCTTCTATGCTAACCTTGATAGCAAGTTACCCTAAATCATTAGACTCCCTTTCAGAAACGTCAAGTTGATACCAAATAACATTTAAAAATTAGAGATCATTTGATTGACATATTCAAAGTTGGAATCTAAGTCTTCATACAGTGTTTGAAACAGCAGACAGTTTTAAGAATTTTCCCCTCTTTTTTTGTTGGCTAGGGAAAAAATACAACCATTTGGAAATTAATCTAATTCTTTGGTTGATTTTGTGAGAACGCCACAGACCATTGAATTTAAAAATTAGAGATCATTTGATTGACATATTCAAAGTTGGAATCTAAGTCTTCATACAGTGTTTGAAACAGCAGACAGTTTTAAGAATTTTCCCCTCTTTTTTTGTTGGCTAGGGAAAAAATACAACCATTTGGAAATTAATCTAATTCTTTGGTTGATTTTGTGAGAACGCCACAGACCATTGAACTACATTGTATTAGGTTATTCTGTATCTTTTGCCAAGGATAGCTATATCCTTTTTTTTTTTTTTTTTTAAATGTGGCTTCTGTAGATGTTAAGCAGGCATTCCTTGAAGGCCAACATGATTCAGTGTACTTTAATTCTAGAAAAATGTTACAGGTACATATCACCTGTTGGTGTGTGCATGTGTGTATTTTAAACTAGACTGCCAGTTTTAATGTTGATAGATAACGAGCAGTTATATGAACATTGAAGAACAAATTATTCTGGAAAAGAATTGATTTTGCTGATAAAACGGGAGCACGTACACTGCAGCTAAGTTTCTGATTTTCTTCTAGAGTAGAAGGGTACAAGCAGGGAGTGAGTATGGGAGAGTGAGAATATCACTGGAGTATTTCGTCAGCTATGTGTTGTTTTTATTTTATCTTTTCCTCCCCACAGTGTGCTTCTTTCTCCCCAAAATGTTCATTAGTTGTCTGGTAGATAATTTGAAATAATAGAAAGCTAGCTAGTTTTGATTACCATTTCAGAAAACTTGGATTTTACAGAGGACTTGACTGGTGTGCCTGAAAGTGTGAAGAAGCCTGCAAATAAACAAGGAGATAAATCAAAGGAAAATACCAGAAAGATTTTTAGTGGCCCCAAACGGGTAAGTAAAGCCCTATCAGTGATTGTATTTTTGTTGTTGGAGGGCTTAACTCTTAATTTTTTACTTTAAAAATAACCAATAGCCATCATGGCAATGTAATTTTGTCTTTCGAAGGCTATATGGAAGTCATTTTGTAAAAGCATTGTTACCATGTTTTGAATTGTGGTAAAACATACATAACATACTCTTTTATTATATGCAAGTATACAATTCTGACATTAACCATTAACAAATAGCTCCATTAAATGATAACTCCACCTTGACCTACCCAGCCCCTGGTAAATACTATCTTTCTTTCTGTCTCTATAAGTGTCCCTGTTCTAGGTAGCTCATGTAAGTGGGGTCACACAATGTTTGTCTGTTTGTGTCTGGCTTATTTCGCTAAGCGTTTGTTGTCAAGGTGCTCCATCCCTGTTGTGGGGATGTATCATAGATCAGGATGTTGTTTGTTCTTTATGGCTGCATAATATTATAGTGTATGTGTATACCACGTTTTGTTTATTTACTCATCTGTAGATGAACACTTGGGTGGTTCTCACTTGTTGGCTGTTTTGAGTCCCTGCTTTGAATTGATTTGGATATTTAGGAGTGGACTTTTTAGGACATAGGGTAGGTGTGTGTCTTTTTTTTTTTAAATATTTGTCGGGCTGTGCTGGATCCTTTCTTGCTGTGTCAGCCTCAGCGGTGGCCAGCAGGGGCTGCTGCCTAGCTGCAGTGCACACGCTTCTCACTGAAGCGGCTTTCCTTGTGGAGCACGTGGTCTGGAGCGCTCATCCTTCGGTAGTTGTGCCACGTTGGCTCGGCAGTTGTGGCACCTGGACCACAAGTATTTGTCCCGCAGCACGTGGGATCTTCGTGGGCCAGGTGTTGAATTTGCGCCTCCTAGCCTGGGCAGGCAGGTGCTGCTGCCAGACTCTTCCGCCTTGGCTGCGCCATTTCTATGGTCTTAGTAATGCATAAGGCTTCCAGTCTTCCCACCTCCTCGCCAACATGTTGCCGTCTGAGTTTTCCGATAATAGCTATCCTCATGTGTGGGAAATGTTATCTCATTATGGTTTGATTTATATTTTACTAATTCATGATGTTGAGCGTCTTTTCATGTACTTACTGGACATTTGTACACCTTTTTAGAGAAATGTCTGTTTTAGTGCCCAATTTTTAATTGTTTTTTTTTGTTGAGTTATAGGAGCTCTCTATATATTAACGCCTCATTAGATATATAATTTGCACATGAATGTTCCTATACTGTGAGTTGTCTTGATAGTGTGCTTTAATATCAGTGAAGTCCAATTTTTCTTTTTTTTTTTCTTTTGTTACCCACACTTTCGGTGTCATATTTAAAATCATTGTGAAATTGGATGTCTACCTTTTCACCTGTGTTTTCTTCTAAGTTTTATAGTTTCAAGTTTTATTAGGTCATTGATTCATTTTGAGTTGATTTTTGTGTATAGTGTTAAGGGTAAGTTCATTCTTAGGCATTTTATAAGTCTTTTAAATATGGTCCTGCATAGGTACTGAGAATAATTTGCTTGACTTTACCTTTGTATTTAAAAATTCCTTTACTTAAATAGCTTATATAATGTTATTGTAGTTTTGTTATTGTAGATTGAACTACTTTTAAGCAACTAAAAAATGAGCGTGTCTATATTATCTGGCCTCATTTTATTTTTAATTCTTTTAGCTCTGAAGAGCCAGTTATGAATCTTTTCAGAGTGATTGTGTTATACTTTTGTACCCCCATGTACCCACCTCCCAGCAGGGGGAAAAAAAAGTGCTTAATGGTAATTTCAATGGCGCTAACTTGCTCTGGAGCCAGGGGCTATGGTAGTCTGGTGTAATGACTGTGGTCCTTAATTCTTAGGTGAGAGTTTGATTTCTAAAATTGTGTATGACATGTTTTGATTTCTAGTGTGAAAGTTACCCTATTTCTTGATCTCAGGACTACTTTACAGTCTTAAAATTTTTACTGAGAATCCCAAAGCTATTTTGATTATATATGTTACTATTTACTAGTATTTACCGAATTAAAAATGAAAATGTATATCAAAGATACTTATAATTCACTTAAAATAATAATAATGATCCATTATTAATGTAGCATTTAGTGAGAATTATTTTCTTAAAACAAGTGAGATGAGTAGCAGTATTTTACCTTTTTTGCAGATCTTTTTATAAAGTTTGGCTTAATAAAAGACAGATGGATTCTTCAGGATTGTTGCTGTTCAGTCACTAAGTTGTGTCTGACTTTTTTGTGACTCCATGCATGCCAGGATTCCCTGTCGTTCACTATCTCCTGAAGTTTGCTCAACTCACGTCCGTTAAATTGGTGATGCCATTCAACCATCTCTTTTCTTTCACCCCCTTCTCATCCTGCCCTCAGTCTAATGAGTTGGCTGTTTGCATCAGGTGGCTGAAGTATTGGAGCTTCAGCATCCGTACTTCCAGTGAATATTCAGGGTTGCTTTCTGTTACTATTGATTGGTTTGATCTCTTTGCTGTCCAAGGGACTCTTAAGAATCTTCTCCAGCACTAAAATTCGGAAGCATCAATTTTTGCCACTCAGTCTTCTTTATGGTCCAGCTCTTACATCCATACATTGACAGTGGAAAAACAGCTTGGATTATTCGTACCTTTATTGGCAAAGTAATGTCTCTGCTTTTTAATAGGCTGTCTAGGTTTATCAGAGCTTTTCTTTCAAGGAGCGAGCGTCTTTTAATTTCATGGTTACAGCCACCATCTGCAATAATTTTGGACCCCAAGAAAATAAAGTCTATCTCTGTTTCCATTGTTTCCCCATCTATTTGCCATGAAGTGGTGGGACTGGGTGTCATGATCTTCATTTTTTGAATGTTGAGTTTTAAGCCAGCTTTTTCACTTTCTTTCACCTTCATCAAGAGGCTCTTTAGTTCTTCTCGGCTTTTTGTGATTAGAGTTGTGTCAGTATGTCTGAAATTGTTGCTATTTCTCCCAGCAATCTTGATGCCAGTTTGTGGCTCAACCAGCCTGGCATTTTGCATGATGTACTCTGTACTGTAAGTTAAATAAGCAGGGTGACAGTATACAGCCTTGACGCACTCCTTTCCCAATTTGGAACCAGTCTGTTGTTCCATGTCCAGTTCTAACTGTTGCTTCTTGACCTGCATACAGGCTTCTCAGGAGGCAGGTAGGTGGTGTGTTATTCCCATTTCTTTTAAGGATTTTCCGCAGTTTGTTGTTATTCACACAAAGGCTTTAGCATAGTCAATGAGGCAGAAGTAGATGTTTTTCTGGAATAACCTTGCTTTTTCTAAAATCTGACAGATGTTGGCAGTTTGATCTCTGGTTCTTTGGGATTAGCAGATGTAAACTAGTCTGTTTAGGATGGATAAACAGCAAGGTTCTACTCTTTAGCCCAGGGAACTATATTCAGTATCCTGTGATAAACCATAATGGAAAAGAATATGAGAAAGAATATATATGTATAACTGAGTCACTTTGTTGTACCACAGAAAATAACAACAGCATTGTAAATCAATTGTATGTCAGTAAACATCTTTTAAGAGACAGCTAGGTTCTCATACCCTCTACATTCAGTACTTTTTATTGTATTGTTTTAGTTGAAAAGTATGAAGACATTCTAGCTTAACAGTAGTTTAAAAAGCTTTTTCAGGTAATCATGGACATTCTGCTTTGATACTACATCAAAATGCAACAAGCAGGAGTTACTTAAAGATTAACTGAAGCTTGGAATCTAAAACCTTGCCAGTGACCTTTTCATACTGTTACATTAAAATCTATTGGTCTGTCCTGCTTTTGAATGAATCTTTTACACACGAGTGTTTTATAATGTCATACACTGGTCTTTTGGAAAATACTGATTACACTGGTTTATCCCAGCTTTCATATGATGACACACTGTATTATACAGTATCAAAAATATCATTGTCAAACTGAAGCTGTCAAGTTCAATAATAGATAAAAGTTCTCCATAATTTTAGTGTTTGCTTAAAAGTTGAAATTTTTTTCATTGGCAGTAAATACTTCAGGGAAAACGGCTGGCAGTGACAGGCCTACTTTGTTCATTTTTGAGAAAATGTCTGCCTAACACCCAGGTCTATGTAAGCAGTTTGTCGGTCTTTCAAATAAAGAATGGTGTTCAGAAAAAAAGTAGCTAGTTCAGCTTGAAACTTGAGCAATAAATAGTGTTTTTTCTTTGATACAGCCACACTTTGTATGCAACAGAAGTGTTTCAGGTACACTTATTTTTCTTACATAGATCATTAGTGAACTTAAGGGGTACAATTTAAATCAGTAATTTTACCTAATTCATCAAGGGCTTTTTTCTTATGTGACAGTGGCATTTTATTTTGATTGTTTATTTTTTTGGGGGGTGTAGTTGTTTTACAATGTATGTTAGTTTGAAACTGGCATTTTATTTTATAACTGGCATTGAAGAATATAACTACTTAGGTACAGTTCAGAGCCCCTACCTTGATTCATGCTAAGACATCAACACCTTTACCCAGCATTGCTTTTGCACCATCCCTACAAATATCAACACAGTGAAAAGGGCAGGCAACATGTTATTTTTCTGAAGATGGATTTTTCTTTGTAGATACTCTGAAAGTTTCCATGGACCATAGTTTGAAAACTTCTGAATTATATTATCCTACCTTATTTCACCCTCCTTCAGCTTTTTATTACAAAAAAGTTAAAAGTTGCACAAGATATGAAAAAAGCAATGTGATGAATACCAATACTATCTTTCTTTCTGTCTCTATAAGTGTCCCTGTTCTAGGTAGCTCATGTAAGTGGGGTCACACAATGTTTGTCTGTTTGTGTCTGGCTTATTTCGCTAAGCGTTTGTTGTCAAGGTGCTCCATCCCTGTTGTGGGGATGTATCATAGATCAGGATGTTGTTTGTTCTTTATGGCTGCATAATATTATAGTGTATGTGTATACCACGTTTTGTTTATTTACTCATCTGTAGATGAACACTTGGGTGGTTCTCACTTGTTGGCTGTTTTGAGTCCCTGCTTTGAATTGATTTGGATATTTAGGAGTGGACTTTTTAGGACATAGGGTAGGTGTGTGTCTTTTTTTTTTTAAATATTTGTCGGGCTGTGCTGGATCCTTTCTTGCTGTGTCAGCCTCAGCGGTGGCCAGCAGGGGCTGCTGCCTAGCTGCAGTGCACACGCTTCTCACTGAAGCGGCTTTCCTTGTGGAGCACGTGGTCTGGAGCGCTCATCCTTCGGTAGTTGTGCCACGTTGGCTCGGCAGTTGTGGCACCTGGACCACAAGTATTTGTCCCGCAGCACGTGGGATCTTCGTGGGCCAGGTGTTGAATTTGCGCCTCCTGGCCTGGGCAGGCAGGTGCTGCTGCCAGACTCTTCCGCCTTGGCTGCGCCATTTCTATGGTCTTAGTAATGCATAAGGCTTCCAGTCTTCCCACCTCCTCGCCAACATGTTGCCGTCTGAGTTTTCCGATAATAGCTATCCTCATGTGTGGGAAATGTTATCTCATTATGGTTTGATTTATATTTTACTAATTCATGATGTTGAGCGTCTTTTCATGTACTTACTGGACATTTGTACACCTTTTTAGAGAAATGTCTGTTTTAGTGCCCAATTTTTAATTGTTTTTTTTTGTTGAGTTATAGGAGCTCTCTATATATTAACGCCTCATTAGATATATAATTTGCACATGAATGTTCCTATACTGTGAGTTGTCTTGATAGTGTGCTTTAATATCAGTGAAGTCCAATTTTTCTTTTTTTTTTTCTTTTGTTACCCACACTTTCGGTGTCATATTTAAAATCATTGTGAAATTGGATGTCTACCTTTTCACCTGTGTTTTCTTCTAAGTTTTATAGTTTCAAGTTTTATTAGGTCATTGATTCATTTTGAGTTGATTTTTGTGTATAGTGTTAAGGGTAAGTTCATTCTTAGGCATTTTATAAGTCTTTTAAATATGGTCCTGCATAGGTACTGAGAATAATTTGCTTGACTTTACCTTTGTATTTAAAAATTCCTTTACTTAAATAGCTTATATAATGTTATTGTAGTTTTGTTATTGTAGATTGAACTACTTTTAAGCAACTAAAAAATGAGCGTGTCTATATTATCTGGCCTCATTTTATTTTTAATTCTTTTAGCTCTGAAGAGCCAGTTATGAATCTTTTCAGAGTGATTGTGTTATACTTTTGTACCCCCATGTACCCACCTCCCAGCAGGGGGAAAAAAAAGTGCTTAATGGTAATTTCAATGGCGCTAACTTGCTCTGGAGCCAGGGGCTATGGTAGTCTGGTGTAATGACTGTGGTCCTTAATTCTTAGGTGAGAGTTTGATTTCTAAAATTGTGTATGACATGTTTTGATTTCTAGTGTGAAAGTTACCCTATTTCTTGATCTCAGGACTACTTTACAGTCTTAAAATTTTTACTGAGAATCCCAAAGCTATTTTGATTATATATGTTACTATTTACTAGTATTTACCGAATTAAAAATGAAAATGTATATCAAAGATACTTATAATTCACTTAAAATAATAATAATGATCCATTATTAATGTAGCATTTAGTGAGAATTATTTTCTTAAAACAAGTGAGATGAGTAGCAGTATTTTACCTTTTTTGCAGATCTTTTTATAAAGTTTGGCTTAATAAAAGACAGATGGATTCTTCAGGATTGTTGCTGTTCAGTCACTAAGTTGTGTCTGACTTTTTTGTGACTCCATGCATGCCAGGATTCCCTGTCGTTCACTATCTCCTGAAGTTTGCTCAACTCACGTCCGTTAAATTGGTGATGCCATTCAACCATCTCTTTTCTTTCACCCCCTTCTCATCCTGCCCTCAGTCTAATGAGTTGGCTGTTTGCATCAGGTGGCTGAAGTATTGGAGCTTCAGCATCCGTACTTCCAGTGAATATTCAGGGTTGCTTTCTGTTACTATTGATTGGTTTGATCTCTTTGCTGTCCAAGGGACTCTTAAGAATCTTCTCCAGCACTAAAATTCGGAAGCATCAATTTTTGCCACTCAGTCTTCTTTATGGTCCAGCTCTTACATCCATACATTGACAGTGGAAAAACAGCTTGGATTATTCGTACCTTTATTGGCAAAGTAATGTCTCTGCTTTTTAATAGGCTGTCTAGGTTTATCAGAGCTTTTCTTTCAAGGAGCGAGCGTCTTTTAATTTCATGGTTACAGCCACCATCTGCAATAATTTTGGACCCCAAGAAAATAAAGTCTATCTCTGTTTCCATTGTTTCCCCATCTATTTGCCATGAAGTGGTGGGACTGGGTGTCATGATCTTCATTTTTTGAATGTTGAGTTTTAAGCCAGCTTTTTCACTTTCTTTCACCTTCATCAAGAGGCTCTTTAGTTCTTCTCGGCTTTTTGTGATTAGAGTTGTGTCAGTATGTCTGAAATTGTTGCTATTTCTCCCAGCAATCTTGATGCCAGTTTGTGGCTCAACCAGCCTGGCATTTTGCATGATGTACTCTGTACTGTAAGTTAAATAAGCAGGGTGACAGTATACAGCCTTGACGCACTCCTTTCCCAATTTGGAACCAGTCTGTTGTTCCATGTCCAGTTCTAACTGTTGCTTCTTGACCTGCATACAGGCTTCTCAGGAGGCAGGTAGGTGGTGTGTTATTCCCATTTCTTTTAAGGATTTTCCGCAGTTTGTTGTTATTCACACAAAGGCTTTAGCATAGTCAATGAGGCAGAAGTAGATGTTTTTCTGGAATAACCTTGCTTTTTCTAAAATCTGACAGATGTTGGCAGTTTGATCTCTGGTTCTTTGGGATTAGCAGATGTAAACTAGTCTGTTTAGGATGGATAAACAGCAAGGTTCTACTCTTTAGCCCAGGGAACTATATTCAGTATCCTGTGATAAACCATAATGGAAAAGAATATGAGAAAGAATATATATGTATAACTGAGTCACTTTGTTGTACCACAGAAAATAACAACAGCATTGTAAATCAATTGTATGTCAGTAAACATCTTTTAAGAGACAGCTAGGTTCTCATACCCTCTACATTCAGTACTTTTTATTGTATTGTTTTAGTTGAAAAGTATGAAGACATTCTAGCTTAACAGTAGTTTAAAAAGCTTTTTCAGGTAATCATGGACATTCTGCTTTGATACTACATCAAAATGCAACAAGCAGGAGTTACTTAAAGATTAACTGAAGCTTGGAATCTAAAACCTTGCCAGTGACCTTTTCATACTGTTACATTAAAATCTATTGGTCTGTCCTGCTTTTGAATGAATCTTTTACACACGAGTGTTTTATAATGTCATACACTGGTCTTTTGGAAAATACTGATTACACTGGTTTATCCCAGCTTTCATATGATGACACACTGTATTATACAGTATCAAAAATATCATTGTCAAACTGAAGCTGTCAAGTTCAATAATAGATAAAAGTTCTCCATAATTTTAGTGTTTGCTTAAAAGTTGAAATTTTTTTCATTGGCAGTAAATACTTCAGGGAAAACGGCTGGCAGTGACAGGCCTACTTTGTTCATTTTTGAGAAAATGTCTGCCTAACACCCAGGTCTATGTAAGCAGTTTGTCGGTCTTTCAAATAAAGAATGGTGTTCAGAAAAAAAGTAGCTAGTTCAGCTTGAAACTTGAGCAATAAATAGTGTTTTTTCTTTGATACAGCCACACTTTGTATGCAACAGAAGTGTTTCAGGTACACTTATTTTTCTTACATAGATCATTAGTGAACTTAAGGGGTACAATTTAAATCAGTAATTTTACCTAATTCATCAAGGGCTTTTTTCTTATGTGACAGTGGCATTTTATTTTGATTGTTTATTTTTTTGGGGGGTGTAGTTGTTTTACAATGTATGTTAGTTTGAAACTGGCATTTTATTTTATAACTGGCATTGAAGAATATAACTACTTAGGTACAGTTCAGAGCCCCTACCTTGATTCATGCTAAGACATCAACACCTTTACCCAGCATTGCTTTTGCACCATCCCTACAAATATCAACACAGTGAAAAGGGCAGGCAACATGTTATTTTTCTGAAGATGGATTTTTCTTTGTAGATACTCTGAAAGTTTCCATGGACCATAGTTTGAAAACTTCTGAATTATATTATCCTACCTTATTTCACCCTCCTTCAGCTTTTTATTACAAAAAAGTTAAAAGTTGCACAAGATATGAAAAAAGCAATGTGATGAATACCGTATTCCTCTACCTAGATTGACCTCTCCAGTTGGTTATAATTACACACAAAGGCACTCTTCCTCTTCCCTGTTTTCATGTGTGTATGTGTGTGTGCATGTTCACATGTGTATTACATAGCATTTTACCCTGTCTATTTGAAAGTAAGTTGTGGAATTGTAGATCACATGCATTTCTCAAGAAAAAGGGCAGTCTTCATACCTAACTGGTTATATGATTAATAATTCTTTGATATAATCTTATGTTCAGTCCATATTCAGTTTTTCTCAGCTGTCTCTAAAATGAGACATATATTCCCACCCCCCCGCAAACTGAACTGATTTACTTGTTTTGTCTCTTTAATCTTGAGCAGCCTCTTCATCTTTTTAAAATTCCCCATGACAGTGATTTGTTTTTTTTAAGAGCCCAGGATATCTGTCTTGTAGAGTGTTTTCACATTCAGAATTTAACTGGTTGTTTCCGATGATATAAGTCATTACCCCACTGTATAAAAATAGTATAGTGTCATAGAACACTGGAATTAAGTTTGTATGTTTGATTAGGCTGAGGTTAAACGTGTTTTGGCAAGAATATCTCAAAAGTAATATTGTGTATGTTGTATCACACTGGAAGCTGTGTAACACCTGGTCATTCTACTTAATATTGACTGCCTACTGAACTACGGGAAAGATGGCTACCTACACAGCTATCCAGTTGTGATCCCTGAATCCTCAAAAATAAAAGTATATTTTTCCTTTTCTAATTTAATTGTAAGCTTCTGGGTGTTACTTTGGTGCCATGTGAATATTCTATTCCCCATTAGATTTGGCCAGCACAACCATTTCAAGCTATTTCTTGTATCCTTTCGATATAGCCCCATCATCTTTGAGCATTTTTTTTGCTTTCTGCACAGATGATGACCCAGAGTTTACTTTCAGTCATGGAATCATTCATTCATCTAAAGATCAGTTCTTTCTGTGGGGCTTAGTACTTAGAAACCCAGAACTAAGTGCAATGTATATTCATTGTTTCTAGACTTGTTCACTGGGTAGAGCTATGAAATATATTGAAAATAAACTGAGTTGATATTGATAGTTTCGTTTCAGATTTAACATTTCAGAATTTTGTATTTCGCTTTTTCAGTTTATTCTGTAGCACACATTATTTTTTAAATTATAATACCAGTATTACTATGAACAGTAAATACACTGAAAGAAGTTTACGATTTCTTTCTAGTTCCTTTTGCCTTTAAATTATTTCTCTAAGGATGAAGTGATAGTAATGTGTTCAAAAGGTTTTTCTTTTTTTATTAATTTTTACTGGAGTATAGTTGTTTTATAGTGTTGTGTTTCTGCTGTAGTGTTTGAAAGTTTTGATGTAATTTTTATCTTGTGTATTTTAATGCAGTATTCGAGTTCATTTGTACTTAATTTCATTTCTTTAACTTAGTTTTAAACTTTATATTGGATTCATTTCTTTGCTACTAGCATGAGCTCGGAGGCAGCAGTGTACATGTACTTGACCCGATTATGAAGGAATCTCTCTGGCCTAAAGTAAATCAGGTCATGCAACCAAGTAGGCAGAAGACCTATTTACTGTTGATGGATAATGTAAGAAGAAAATTAAGAAAATCGTTATTAGTTTATGAAACCAAAAGAGCTATGAGTTTGAACTCATTTGAAAGATGTAATATAGGTAAAGCCCTGCCTTAAAACAGTAGTGCTGATTTAATCCCCAAAGAGGCTTCAGTAAACTTTTGACTTCATTTTTAACCTCCTATTGAAAGGTTTGCCCCAAACCCTTTTTAAGTGGAATTGTGTCAGAATTTTTTCACTTACATATTACTACTGTTTAGGTGGGTCCGTAAGCTTCAAAAATGAGACTTTGATCCTGAGTGTTATAGTACTTTAATGAAAAGTAATAATAATGCTTTAGATCCCATGGAAATTACGTATCCTTATGAAAATATCTAAAGAATTTAGAAGCCTATGTCAGCAAGAGAACAACAAGAAGCTAAGCAGTATAAAATCCTTAGGTCTTAATAAGAAATAGGTCATCCATTTGTCTTCAAGACAGCTAAAAAACTACTTGAATTGTTTAAAAGGAGAGAACCACCGAGAAACAGAGAAAACTGAAATTTAACCTATTGAGTTTCGATGAGTATAAAGGAATAGAGCTAATAAATGGGATCAAAGTGTAAAGCATTTATAAATTCAGTGAAAAGAATAGATTTGTTTCATATATAAGAAATTATGATTCATGTTTTTGATGTTAAAAAAGACAAGCTCAGTTCTTCAAGGAGTTTTTATGTAGGTTACCCCCCAGATCTCCAGAAAAAAAGGAAAGGAGGGGGTCACTAGATAGTGGGTGTAGAAAATGTTCTCAGCAGTTGCTCCATTTCTCCATTGTAAGAGGAGTGCCCCCTGGTAGGACTGATAGGTCAGTGAGAGTATCTGGGTCTTCTCTAATCTGATTAAAGGCATTAATGACCTTCTTTCTGAGTGATGGAAAGGTGGCCCACGTCTTGCAGTGGCAAATTTTTCTTCGTACCTGTCAGGCTTTCTTGGCTGTTTTGGATTGGGTAAATCTTTGTTACGGAGGGTAGCCCTGTACATTGGAGAATAGCAACATTTCTGGCCTCTGTCCAACAGATGGCTGGTCCCATTCCTCTCCTATCCCCATGCCCCTGTTTTTAACCAAAAATGTCTTGGACACTACTAAATGTCCTGTGGGGTTCAAATGGGCCCCCCTGTCATGTATGGCTTGAGAATAAGTTGCAGACTTAATGCTGATTACTCCCAAATAATGGATTTTTTTTTGTTTTGTTTTAATTGTGTTGTTCCTTCCATAGTTGTTATTAGTTGGCTTTCTACTGTGAGGTAGATTTTTTTTCCCCTCTCGCTCATGTATATAAAGAATATGTGTATTTATATATTCTTATATATACATTATGTATTCATCATTACATATTCATTTATATATTAATTTCTTTATGTCAATATGAACATGGATTTCTGTTTTATTCAGTCATTTGTTACTGCTATTTATTTAAATAGTAGTACTATCATTATTTCAGTACTCAGGTTTTCTTAGATTTGGCCTGTGGGTGTTTTTTCAAACTGGCTTTTAACATGATCCACCATTTTGCATTTCCTTACCAATGACACACTAAGATGTTCAGGGCTTGTGATACACATTCCAAGACCTGGAATTAGCTATTTCTCCAGAGTCCTCTGTTTTCTTGGTGGAGAATGATCTTTAAAAATAAAATCTGGTCCCAAGGTATAGTCATTTCTTCTGGGGTGTCTTTGCTTCTAGGTCTGCTTGGAGTCAGCAGAGCAAGGAAACATGTGAATATACGCATTTTATTCCTCTCTCTCACCCCTAGCACCCACCACACAGACACATATTTATTTCCTATCTGTGTATTTTTAGAAACATCAGTTCACACTACTGCTGCTGCTGCTGCTAAGTCACTTCAGTCGTGTCTGACTCTGTGCGACCCCATAGACAGCAGCCCACCAGGCTCCCCCGTCCCTGGGATTCTCCAGGCAAGAACACTGGAGTGGGTTTCCATTTCCTTCTCCAGTGCATGAAAGTGAAAAGTGAAAGTGAAGTTGCTCAGTTGTGCCCAACTCTTAGCGACCCCATGGACTGCAGCCCACCAGGCTCCTCCGTCCATGGGATTTTCCAGGCAAGAGCGCTGGAGTGGGTGCCGCTGCCTTCTCCGTCAGTTCACACTAGATACCTCCACTTCTAGTTCAGCACCATGTTTTATTCTAGCCTTCCCACTTGGCACATAGTACTTCTTTTTTCCAGTATCGAGGAATCTGGTTCCCAGTATCCTTAATAATGTCCTTTTGTATGTAGCCAGTTTCCTGACCACACAGGCCAGCTCCTCAACTTTAGTGCCACTAGCTGAGGTCCCACTTTGCTCTACCTATCTTCCCATGTTAGAAATCATTAACTTTCGTAAGCTTGCTGGCAGAGAGAATTTTCCCCAACTTCACCAGGAATGTAAAGAAGGGTTGTTTATAACAGAATTGAGGGCTGGCTGGGTGAAAAATGTGTCAGAAAGATGAGGAAAAGTAAAGAAAATTTCTGGTAAGAACATATTTAAAATGATTGTTGAGAAAAGTTGTCACTTGGAAGGCAGAAAAAGTAAAGACATGGTTTGAGGGATTAGGTTGAAATAAACCTGGTTTTAAGTACCTGTTCTTTCTGTGTATGGTTTTATTTGATCATTTGGTAATTAAAATTTTTGTTTTTCGGTGCTGTCATATTTCTGATAACTGGCTGTAACCCGTTTCCCTGAATTCCATTATTTGTTATTACCATATATGTGCTGAGA
This sequence comes from Oreotragus oreotragus, assembly GCA_006410675.1. NCBI lineage: Eukaryota > Metazoa > Chordata > Mammalia > Artiodactyla > Bovidae > Oreotragus > Oreotragus oreotragus. The sequence continues at coordinate 74,384 of SJYX01009778.1, forward strand.
AACTTAGATCATTTCTTTTGTCTGATCTGCTATTTGTTTGATTTTGATACCTTTCCATTCGGCTGTTGCCAGTTTGCTCTCTTCCTAAGGGATTATCCATATAATCCATCCCAACTAACCTTCCGTGCTCATATTTCACCTTAGGCTTTGGCTGTCTTATTTTGCCAGTTAAGATTATTGCTGGGTCATTGAAGAAACTAACCATAATGTCAGTCTAGTTTCAGTTCTCAGATATTTATACCTTCACTTTCATCACTTCCCTGTGGTTTTATCCTGGGCCAACTGGTAGTGTCTTTTGTTTGACTCTCAAAGGAACATTTTGGACTTTATTTTTTTCTTCCCTTCTGTTTTTCAAAATGACATAGGATAGTAGATTTTTGGGTAAGTAAATTAAAACTTGATTATCAGCTTGGTAATAAACTTAGCTGTGTTTGAAAGTTAAAATTGCGTAAAACTGCGGTTTTAAAGTGTAGTTCTTATAATTTTGTAAACTCATTTTTTGTTTTGTTTTATAAAATGAGTTTATAGAGGTTGTCAATCAATTTAAAACTCGAATCTTAAAGTTGAAGTGATTTTTAAAAGGACACCTCCCACTCAAGAACAGGTGTTCATTTACAGTATCCTTCTCTAACAGAATTCTGATGAAGCAGCTTATTTCTCTTCACATTGTTGGTTACCTTTGTTCTGTGTCTGGGGATTTATTGACCATCCCAGGATTCAGTTATCAAAACAGTATAAGATTTACTATATTCGGGCTTCCCTGGTGGCTCAGAGGTTAAAGCGTCTGCCTCCAGTGCGAGAGACCTGGGTTTGATCCCTGGGTCAGGGAGATCCCCTGGAGAAGGAAATGGTAACCCACTCCAGTATTCTTGCCTGGAGGATCCCATGGACGGAGGAGCCTGGTGGGCTGCAGTCCACGGGATCGCAAAGAGTCAGACACGANGGTTTGATCCCTGGGTCAGGGAGATCCCCTGGAGAAGGAAATGGTAACCCACTCCAGTATTCTTGCCTGGAGGATCCCATGGACGGAGGAGCCTGGTGGGCTGCAGTCCACGGGATCGCAAAGAGTCAGACACGACTGAGCGACTTCACTTCATGGACTAGAAACCTGAGACATAGACAAATGTGAAGCCTGAAAAAGAGACGCCAGCCGTTGGTCTGCTGATGAGAGGGTTGTTGGCCAGAGCATAAAGGTAAAAACACCTCTGTTCCCAGGTTGGTGGGTCAAAGAGCTGTTGAAGCCGAGTGTGTTCTGGTTGAACCGGGGTATGGAAGAGGGTCAGCTTTAGTTTGCTTTTCTTCGTCATTGTTTTAATTCAGCACATAACTACATGCATTTCACAGTGCTAGGTATTGGGGGTATGGAAAAGAGAAAGATAAATGTCTTAGTGAGGTATTAATAGGATGTTTTTTCTCATGGAAACTTTTGAGTAGTCTTAGTATTTCATATTTATTCCAAAGCAAGCGTATCTCTCTTCCTTCTATATAGGTAGTATTTAACTTAAACATTAAACCAGGTACTTAAATTATTGATCTACATTCTATAAAGATGTAGGAAAATGTAAGTTATTTTCTCTATGTGATCTAATTCTGGTGTTTTTTTTCTTTAATATTTTATTTTGGGAGGATTTTAATAAGGCATAAAAGTACCATTAATCCTTTTGTTTTCTTTAGTTCAAGTTCCCTTAAAATTGAAAATTGAAAATATTTCACCATAGTTTCTCATAAAATGAAGTTCAAATTGAGAAAATGTAGCCATGAGTTAATCAAGAGCATGGGAATTCTGACATACATTTGACAGTTAAACATACACACAGAGAGAGAACGTGTGTTTTAGGGTGTTTATAGTTTGGAATTTGGTTTTTCAATTTGTAATACATTTTATTTAGAGTTCATAGGGCTTTTGACATCTAGAAGACTTTGCTGAACTTACTGATACTCCTATGACTTCATACTAGTGATGACCATAAATTACCATCAGATGTATAATACTGGGAGTTTTTTGAGGATGGTGACCATATATTTTTTTTTCCCCCAGTGTCTGAGCTACAAAAAGTGTTCATATATGTTTATTTCTAAGATTTTGGAAGTATCTTTTTGCAAAGAATGTATATAGTGAAGTGAAGGGAAAGTTGCTTAGTCTTGCCTAACTCTTTGCGACCTCATGGACTATACCCTTCTTCAGGGGATCTTCCCAACCCATGGATCGAACCCAGGTCTCCTGCATTGCATGCGGTTTCTTTACCAGCTGAGCCACCAGGGAAGCCTAAGAATACTGGAGTGGGTAGCCTATCCCTTCACTAGGGGATCTTCCCAACCCAGGAATCGAACCAGGGTCTACTGAACTGCAGACGGATTCTTTACCAACTGAGCTATCAGGGAAGCCAAAGAATGTGTATAGTACTAAATATTTGCTTTTCTATATTTGACGATTGGTCATCATCAAATTTGGGGAAATTTTAGCCAAGATTCTTCTAATAGTTTTTGGCGCTTTCCCCTGCTCTGGGGACTGGTCTTACTTTGAATCAGCCTAAAATCAGCTGAGATAGCCTGTCGTCTAACAGAATCAGGCTTATTGACTTATTGCAGTAAAGGATACTGCACAGCAGAGACACTCACGGGGGATCTTACCAAAGAAAAGTTTTTATAGGGTTTTGGGGGAACTGGGGAGTTTAGGTGAAATTTAAATGAAATAGTATTAAAAATTTTCAGTCTTGGTTTCATTTGGTTAGGTAGTCTAGTTTCCTGTTGACCATTTTCAGGTTCTTCAACAGGGTCTGTGTGTGTTAGTCGCTCAGTTGTGTCCGACTCTCTGTGAATCCAGGGACTGGAGCCCACCAGACTCCTCTGTCCATTTAATTCTCTAGGCAAGAATACTGGAGTGGTTGTCATGCCCTTCTCCAGGGCATGCTCCCAACCCAGGGATTGAACCCAGGTCTCCCTCATTACAGGCAGATTCTTTACCGTTAGAGCTACCTGCTGCCTAGTCAGCTGTTAATCCCAATTATTAGTAATTTTCTTTGCTGAAAGTTTAGTTTGGGTCTGTTTTCTATCTTCCTTTTCTGCTTAACATAATTGTTTCTCTTACCTTTTTACCTATGTGGATATGGTTACAGTTACTTTCAATATCTTTTGTCACCTAATTCTGTCATCTGTATTGTTTCTAGATCTGTTTTTATGGTATACAGAGGTGAATTTGGTAGAACCAGGTTGAAAAATAACCAGGAGGAAATTGTGCTAAGAAAAAGTATAGATGTGTTAGTCACTCAGTTGTGTCCGACTCTTTGTGACTCCCTGGACTGCACCCTCCAGGCTCCTCTGTCCATGGGATGTTCCAGGCAAGAATACTGGAGTGTGGGTAGCCATTCCCTTCTCCAACCCAGGGATCGAACCAAGTCTCCTGTATTGCAGGCAGATTCTTTACTGTCTGAGCCACCAGGGAANCTTACATATTACTACTGTTTAGGTGGGTCCGTAAGCTTCAAAAATGAGACTTTGATCCTGAGTGTTATAGTACTTTAATGAAAAGTAATAATAATGCTTTAGATCCCATGGAAATTACGTATCCTTATGAAAATATCTAAAGAATTTAGAAGCCTATGTCAGCAAGAGAACAACAAGAAGCTAAGCAGTATAAAATCCTTAGGTCTTAATAAGAAATAGGTCATCCATTTGTCTTCAAGACAGCTAAAAAACTACTTGAATTGTTTAAAAGGAGAGAACCACCGAGAAACAGAGAAAACTGAAATTTAACCTATTGAGTTTCGATGAGTATAAAGGAATAGAGCTAATAAATGGGATCAAAGTGTAAAGCATTTATAAATTCAGTGAAAAGAATAGATTTGTTTCATATATAAGAAATTATGATTCATGTTTTTGATGTTAAAAAAGACAAGCTCAGTTCTTCAAGGAGTTTTTATGTAGGTTACCCCCCAGATCTCCAGAAAAAAAGGAAAGGAGGGGGTCACTAGATAGTGGGTGTAGAAAATGTTCTCAGCAGTTGCTCCATTTCTCCATTGTAAGAGGAGTGCCCCCTGGTAGGACTGATAGGTCAGTGAGAGTATCTGGGTCTTCTCTAATCTGATTAAAGGCATTAATGACCTTCTTTCTGAGTGATGGAAAGGTGGCCCACGTCTTGCAGTGGCAAATTTTTCTTCGTACCTGTCAGGCTTTCTTGGCTGTTTTGGATTGAGTAAATCTTTGTTACGGAGGGTAGCCCTGTACATTGGAGAATAGCAACATTTCTGGCCTCTGTCCAACAGATGGCTGGTCCCATTCCTCTCCTATCCCCATGCCCCTGTTTTTAACCAAAAATGTCTTGGACACTACTAAATGTCCTGTGGGGTTCAAATGGGCCCCCCTGTCATGTATGGCTTGAGAATAAGTTGCAGACTTAATGCTGATTACTCCCAAATAATGGGTTCAGTTCAGTTCAGTTGCTCAGTTGTGTCTGACTCTTTGTGACCCCATGAATTGCAGCACGCCAGGCCTCCCTGTCCATCACCAACTCCTGGAGTTCACCCAAACTCATGTGCGTTGAGTCGGTGATGCCATCCAGCCATCTCATCCTCAGTTGCCCCCTTCTCCTGCTCCCAATTCCTCCTAGCATCAGGGTCCTTTCCAGTGAGTCAACTCTTCGCATTAGGTGGCCAAAGTATTGGAATTTCAGCCTCAGCATCAGTCCTTCCAGTGAACACCCAGGACTGATCTCCTCTGTAATGGACTGGTTGGATCTTCTGGCAGTCCAGGGGACTTGGAAGAGTCTTCTTAGGTTATGTGTGTTTGGTGGAAATACCTCAGAAGAGATGCTCTGTTTTTACTGCATCATACCAGCTAGCACACAATGTCAGTCTGTATCATAACTATATATGTTAACTATCCCCTGAAGTCTGTCCGGTTCTTCAGCTCTTTATCAAGCTTTTACCCACTAGTTTGTTTGTTTGTTTGTTTTTAATTTATCTTTGGCTGCGCTGGGTCGTTTCTCTGTGAGCTCTTCTCGAGTTGGGGTGAGCAGGGGTGCTCTGCATTGCAGTGCTTAGGCTTCCCAATGCGGTGGTTCCCCTTAGGCTGAGGGTGGACTCCAGGGCGCCTGGGCTTCAGTAGTGGCAGCATGTGGGATCAGCACTTGGGGCTCCTGGGCTCAGAGCACAGGCTCAGCGGTTGTGGCTTGTGAGCTTAGTTGCTCTACAGCATGTGGTATCTTCCTGGGTCAGGGATCAAACAAGTGTCTCTTGAATTGGCGGGCGGATTCTTTACCACTGAGCCACCAGGGAAACCCTACCTCCTAGCTTTCGCATTGAGTTTTTCATGAATCAGTCTTTACTCTGATTGTTGTTGTTTTTTTTTTGTTTGTTTTAATTGTGTTGTTCCTTCCATAGTTGTTATTAGTTGGCTTTCTACTGTGAGGTAGATTTTTTTTCCCCTCTCGCTCATGTATATAAAGAATATGTGTATTTATATATTCTTATATATACATTATGTATTCATCATTACATATTCATTTATATATTAATTTCTTTATGTCAATATGAACATGGATTTCTGTTTTATTCAGTCATTTGTTACTGCTATTTATTTAAATAGTAGTACTATCATTATTTCAGTACTCAGGTTTTCTTAGATTTGGCCTGTGGGTGTTTTTTCAAACTGGCTTTTAACATGATCCACCATTTTGCATTTCCTTACCAATGACACACTAAGATGTTCAGGGCTTGTGATACACATTCCAAGACCTGGAATTAGCTATTTCTCCAGAGTCCTCTGTTTTCTTGGTGGAGAATGATCTTTAAAAATAAAATCTGGTCCCAAGGTATAGTCATTTCTTCTGGGGTGTCTTTGCTTCTAGGTCTGCTTGGAGTCAGCAGAGCAAGGAAACATGTGAATATACGCATTTTATTCCTCTCTCTCACCCCTAGCACCCACCACACAGACACATATTTATTTCCTATCTGTGTATTTTTAGAAACATCAGTTCACACTACTGCTGCTGCTGCTGCTAAGTCACTTCAGTCGTGTCTGACTCTGTGCGACCCCATAGACAGCAGCCCACCAGGCTCCCCCGTCCCTGGGATTCTCCAGGCAAGAACACTGGAGTGGGTTTCCATTTCCTTCTCCAGTGCATGAAAGTGAAAAGTGAAAGTGAAGTTGCTCAGTTGTGCCCAACTCTTAGCGACCCCATGGACTGCAGCCCACCAGGCTCCTCCATCCATGGGATTTTCCAGGCAAGAGCGCTGGAGTGGGTGCCGCTGCCTTCTCCGTCAGTTCACACTAGATACCTCCACTTCTAGTTCAGCACCATGTTTTATTCTAGCCTTCCCACTTGGCACATAGTACTTCTTTTTTCCAGTATCGAGGAATCTGGTTCCCAGTATCCTTAATAATGTCCTTTTGTATGTAGCCAGTTTCCTGACCACACAGGCCAGC
>SJYX01009778.1:83355-123218 GCA_006410675.1 Oreotragus oreotragus
TAGTCAAGGCTATGGTTTTTCCTGTGGTCATGTATGGATGTGAAAGTTGGACTGTGAAGAAAGCTGAGCGCCGAAGAATCGATGCTTTTGAACTGTGGTGTTGGAGAAGACTCTTGAGAGTCCCTTGGACTGCAAGGAGATCCAACCAGTCCATTCTGAAGGAGATCAACCCTGGGATTTCTTTGGAAGGAATGATGCTAAAGCTGAAACTCCAGTACTTTGGCCACCTCATGCGAAAAGTTGACTCATTGGAAAAGACTCTGATGCTGGGAGGGATTGGGGGCAGGAGGAGAAGGGGACGACCGAGGATGAGATGGCTGGATGGCATCACAGACTCGATGGACGTGAGTCTGAGTGAACTCCAGGATATGGTGATGGATAGGGAGGCCTGGCGTGCTGCGATTCATGGGGTCGCAAGGAGTCGGACACGATTGAGCTACTGAACTGAACTGAGGATACATATACACAAGTCTGGTGTTGGCAAAATTTTATGTATTTATCAGATTCCTATCATTATTTATTCCTAACTAATTTCAGTAGCATTTGACTCAGCTACTGTAAAAGAAATCTCAAATTAGCTAGCTTATTTTTCTTTGGCTTATTGGTCCTTGGCTGTTTATCTCTGGACTGTTTTCAAATTGCTATATTGTTGGGACCCATCTTCCTCTGCTGTGGCGTTCTACCATCTCTATAGAGTATTGAAGACTATGAATAGTGAGAATGGGAAGGGGAGGCAGTCAGCATCCCTAGAAGGCCAGGATCCGGAAGGTGTCCTGCACTTCTGTTCATGTGTCATTGACTAGAACCTGGTCATGTGCCCACACATGTAGCAAGAGATGTTGGAAAATCAGGGCAAGCATGTGTCCAGCTAAATGAAGGGGAGATTGAATATTCTCTAGCCGTATTTCAAGATATTTTCAGCTTCTTTTTTTGTGTTTCTAAATTGGATAAGTCATCTCCCTAATACAACTGGTTCATTCTATATTTAGTGATAGTTTTACTTGTAAAGCTGATGCTTATTTCAGCTGATTTTTCTTTTTTTTTTAAATCCCGGCTCATCCTAGTATCTTTTTATTTTAATCATTGTTGAGCTGTAGGCTTAATAGTAGTAGTTTTTAGAGTGTCAAGTATTTTATGCTTTGTTATTTGGACTTTTCAGAGCTTATGCTCAGGTTATGCTGTTTCAGGGTGATATTCTGATGTGCAAGTACCTGTTTTATAAAGTTTTACTAAAATTTTTAGAGCTTATGCTCAAATTATGCTACTTTAAGATGATATTTTGATGTGGCAATACCTGTTATAAAATTTTATAAAACTGTTACAAACACTTTTGAAGTTAAAACAACTGAGTAGCAGATGAACTGTTCTTGTGGATAGGGGTTGACAGTTTATTCATGAAAATAGCTGTCTCTTCAAAGTTTTATCTGTAGGGTTTAATTGAATCAGGAAAAATTTTCAGCTCTACTCATCCCGTGTACGTGTGGATTATACCTTTGCTTAGTGCTCTATCTGAACACTTCTGAATGTCTAGTTCTTAGCAGTAGAGACTAGACATTCTTGGTTTTAGTTTAGGGATAGGTGCAGTTTTTCCTCAAATTATGCCCTGAATATTTAAACAAATTAGGAAATTTTACTTTAAGGCTGTTTTGATCATAGTTTAAGACAATCTGAGATTTTAACATTATGCTTAAAAGAAAGTTCTAAAGAGCCAAAAGGTACCTTAATCTTTGTGAAACTTCCTTCCTCAAATACTCTCTGCCTCTACTGCCCATTTTAAACAAAAAGAAAACTTAACAATTAAAAAAAAGTGAAATCCAGATGAATGTTCTCCCTTTTGAATTAAAGTGCGCCGCATGCACCGTTGTGCACTGTGGCACTTGGCTTTTTCAGAAATCGTTCAGTCGTAGCGCGTGCTGATAGAATTACTGGTGGGAGTGCAGTTGTGTTAAGACTGGATGAATTCAAATCAGCTTACTGTATTTGTCCTCATTTACTACACAGTACTCTTTAAAACTCAGAAATAAGTTTGGTACTGCTAAAAAGTTCACATGGCTTAAAAGCAGTTATTTCCATTTTTTCCCCCTTTGAGAGCCAGCTCAATAAAGAATACCATAATATTGTTATTTCTTAGCTTTTCACGAAAGAACTCTTTTTTTTTTCTAATTGTGATTCAAGAAACCAATCTGTTAACCATAGCCTTGCATGATAATTGTAAAAACCAATTTTTGTCCATTGTTTTTGTAGAAATTGAATTCTCTCTCATAGGTAAATGCGCCATGCTCTGTCACTGGCATATTTTTTCCTTAGCTGTAACACAGTGTTACATTTGAGGTTCTTATTTGTCATGCCTCTGGAGAATTGAAACAAAGGAATAGTATGTGAGTATGTTTAAGATTACTAGGATTGAAATATGCTAAAATGATTCCAAATCTTGAGGATGTTAGAATAGTCTTAAAAGCTTTTTACTTTTTTTTGGTTTTTAAGTATTCTTTGGAGTAGATTTCAGAAGAAATGGAATCCACAAATAACTTTAACACTGAAAAGTTAAGGAATCTAGTTAATATGATACATCTAGTTTTCAAAGCAGAAAAAAAAAATGAAGAAGACTTAAGTAAGCCTGGTAGTGCAGTTGAAAGGACTCAGTTACAATTCAGCTGGGTTGCTAAATGGTAAGAGGGATTTTTGTTTTCCATGGAAAGTCGATTGCTGTCTGCTATTTTTGTAGATACTGTGCGCAGTACAGTATGTGGCACGCACGGAGGTGCATGTGAAGCTGTTAGACCATTTGGAACGATGTGCAGAGCCCAGAGTCAGTGTTGGTCTGTGTGTATTAACCACATGCATATTTTTTTATTTTAATTTTTAAATAGTAGGGTGTATCCTCAATTCCTCCTGCTCCCTATAATAAACCCTATATTAACTTTGTAAAACTTGGAAATAGTTAACAGTAGGGAACAACAGTTCTCATTGGATTCACTCTTTTAGATTAGTCTTTAGCATTAAAACGGCAAAACCTTGTCAGAACTTTTAAAATAATAGTGTTTACTAGCCACCTTATTCAACAGAGTAAACAAAATGTTCATGAGTGTATCTTTTGAATATAACGTGTATTTCTGTATACTGTTAAGCTTCAAATGCTTTTCAAAGTTCTTTTTTTTAATTGTGATAAAAACTACAACATGAGGTCTACCTCATAGGAAATTGTTAAGTGTATAGTATTGTTAACTGTAAGCACAATATTGTACCATGGTTCTTAGTAGAATTTTTTCATCTTGCCAGTGACTGAAACTTTATACCCATTGAATAGCAACTCCCCATTTTGGCCTCTGTCCAGCTCCTGGCAACCACCATTTCTATTTTTATGAGTTTCAGTAGAATTCTTATAAGTGGAATCATGCAGTATTAAGTCCTCCTGTGACTGGCTTATTTCATTTAGGGTAACATCCTGAAGGTTCATATTATAGCATATGATAGGATTTTTTTTTTTTTTTAATGGCTGAAAAATACTCTGTTGTATGGATATGTAACATTTTCCTTCTTCTCTGTTGATGGATAGTTAGGTTATTTCTACCTTTTGGCCATTTTGAAAAATACTGCATTGAACATGGAAATACAAATATTTCTTCGAGATCCTGTTCTTAATTCTTTTGAATAAATACTTCAAAGTGGGATTGCAGGATCATATTTGTCGCTCAGTTGCTCAGTCGTGTCCGGCTCTTTGTGACCCCATGGACTGCAGCATGCCAGGCCTCCTTGTCTTTCACCGTCTCCCAGAGTTTGCTCAAATTCATGTCCATTGAGTCGGTGATGCCATCCAGCCATCTCATCCTCTGTCCCTTTCTCCTCTTGCCCTCAGTGTTTCCCAGAATCAGGGTCCTTTGTAAAGAGTCAGCTCTGTGCATCAGGTGGCCAAAGTATTGGAGCTTCAGCTTTAGCATCAGTCCTTTCAGTGACTGTTCAGGGTTGAGTTCCTTTAGGCTTGACTGTTTTGGTCTCCTTGCTGTCCAAGGGACTCACAAGAGTCTTCTCCACCACAGTTAGAAAAGGTCGATTCTTCGGTGCTCAGAGTTCTTCTGTTCAAGTCTGTTGCCTGTTTTTCTTTTTCTTTTCTTTTCTTTTTTTGCTATTGACTTGTAGGAGATCCCTGTATATTTTGGATAGTAATCTCTTATCAGAGAAACGGTTTGAAGATTTTTCTTCTATTCTGTAGGTTGCATTTTTCACTCTTGATTGTTTTCTTTGCTGTGCAGTGGCTTCTCATGACGCAGTCCTAGCTGTTGATGCTTGCTTTTGTTCCTTGTGCTTCGTGGCAAGAAGTCATTGCTATAACCATCGTTAAGTATCCCACCCCCACACCCATGTTTTCTAGGAGTTTTAGCTTCAGGTCTTACTTTTAAGTTTTAAAAATATTTTTGTGTATGGTGTAAGATGAAGGTCAAGTTTCATTCTTTTGGATGTGGATATCTAGTTTTTCCAGCACCTTTTGTTGGAGAGACTGTCCCCACTGGTGAAGATAATTTGACCAATATATATGTGGGTTTATTCCTGGGTGCTGTATTCTGTACTGCTACTGCTGCTAAGTCACTTCAGTCGTGTCCGACTCTGTGCGACCCGACCCCATAGACGGCAGCCCACGGTCTATATATTTGTCTTTGCATCAGTACCCTACTGTTTTGATTACTGTAGCTTTGTAATGTTTCGAAATCAGCAAATGTGGGGCCTCTGGGCTTTTTGTTATTTCTCAAGATTGTTTGGCTATTCCGGGTCTTTAGAGATTCCATGTAAGCTTTAAGTTTGGTCTGTTTCTATAGAAATTACCGCTAGGATTTTGACAGGAATTCCATTGAAGTTGTAGATCATTTTGAGTAGTATGGCCATTTTAACTACTAAGTCATCTAATGCATGAACAAAGGGTGTTTTTCCATTTCTTTGTGTCTTTTAATTTCATTGTTTTGTAGTCCTCGGTGCACACAGATCCTTTGCCTCTCTGGTTAAATTTATTCCTGAGCATGGTATTCTTTTTGATGTTGTGAATGGAATTTCCTTCCGTCTCCTCTTCAGATGTCCTCTGTTGGTGTGCCTAAGTGCAGGTGAGCCCTGTATCATGTGGTCGTTCGGTCACCAAGTCGTGTCTGGCTCTGCGACTCCATGGACTGCCGCACGCCAGCCTCCTCTCTTTGTCCTCCACTGTCTCCCAGAGTTTGCTCAAATACATCTTTATTGAATACATTTTTATTTGTTCTAATGGGTTTTTTTTTTTTTGGGAGGGGGGTGAAATCTTTATGGTTTTCTGTATACAAGATTATGTCATTTGTGAACAGAGAAAAAGTTTTTTTATTTGGATGCCTTTTATTTTTTTTTCTTGCCAAATTACTTTTGTTATATGTTCAGTATTGTGTTTAATCAGTGAGAGTGGACATTTACCTTGTTACTAATCTCAGAGGAAAAGCTTTCATTTTTTTCACTGCTGAGTATGATGTTAGCTGTGGGCCTTTTAAAATATGACCTCTGTTGAGATAATTTCCTTCAGTTGTTGTTGAATATTTTTCATTAAGAGAGTTGGATTTTGTTTAGTGGTTTTTCTGCCCCAGTTGAGATGATTATGTGATATTTGTCCTTCACCATAAAGCTGGTTTATCACACTGATTGGTTTTCAAGTGTTGAACCAACCTTGCATCCCAGGAATAAATCCTATATATAGTTAGCATTCAGTTCAGTCGCTCAGTCGTGTCTGACTCTGTGCTACCCCATGAATTGCAGCACGCCAGGCCTCCCTGTCCATCACCAACTCCCGGAGTTCACTTAGACTCACGTCCATTGATTCCGTGATGCCATCTAGCCATCTCATCCTCTGTTGTCCCCTTCCCCTCCTGCCTCCAGTCCCTCCCAGCATCAGGGTCTTTTCCAATGAGTCAGCTCTTCGCATGAGGTGGCCAAAGTACTGGAGTTTCAGCTTTAGCATCATTCCTTCCAAAGAAATCCCAGGGTTGATCTCCTTCAGAATGGACTGGTTGGATCTCCTTGCAGTCCAAGGGACCCTCAAGAGTCTTCCCCAACACCACAGTTCAAAAGCATCAATTCTTTGGTGCTCAGGTTGCTTCACAGTCCAACTCTCACATCCATACATGACCACTAGAAAAACTATAGCCTTGACTAGATACTGTTATGAATGCTATTTTATAGATGGGAAAAATATTTAGTAACAAGTAGTAGAATTTACTATTTATCTGGAGTTTAATCCACACCATGTGGTTGCTGTCTCTCCTTTGTAACTGTTAGGTGTATTACCACTTGCAGTTAACTAGCAGGGGGTCTGTTTAATATATATCTATATTTTGCTGTTAATTAAAAAGATTTTATTGGAGTATAGGTGACTTACAGCGTTGTGTTAGTTTCAGGTGTAGAGCAGAGTGAACCAGGTATGCATATACATATCTCCACTCTTTTTTGGCTTCTTTTCCCATGTAGGCCATTACAGAGTGTCGAGTGGACTTCCCGGTGTGACACAGGAGGCTCTTATTCGTTACTTGTTTTATGTGTAGCGGTGTGTATGTTTTATATGTAGTAGTCCCAATCTCCAGGGTCTGTTTACTTTAGAACATTGACTTTTGCTATTTTGTTACTGGTGGAACCAGATAACCTTTATATTATCTAAAATATTCTTACTTGATATCAATGCTTTTTAAAAATAAGTGCTTCAGGTTTGAGGCACACATTCTTTTAAAAAGCCTGTTATCTTCCCTGGCTTCTGGCTGCGCTTTGGGAATTTGAGGTTGCTGAAATGAGGGATCTAACAATTAGCAGGCATGTAAATTATATAGATATTGAGAGAAAAATAGTAAGGATTAGAGGTTTAAAGATTGGTGTTGAGTCTGCTCTCTGTGGTTGTGCCTCACAAGGCCTGCTCAAGTCATGGCATAAAATGCTTTAGTTTACTAATACTGCATTACTTTATGCTAATATATAAGAATACTAATGTATTGCATACACAGTACAAGTGAGACTTTCTGCTTTATGTAAGTTTCACACTAGATTCCTTTTCACATTAAGATTTTCTCACAAAATTAGTATGTGAATTAGTTTAAACGCTATCTTTTGAAAAACCAGTTCTTCTGGAGTTTACACACAGTTGTTTTTGTCACAGCATGGTTATTTTGAAGGAAATAGTTATATAAAATGATAACTTTGTATGATGCTCAATTCCAGTAATGTTACTTGATTGAGGCTAGTAAGGGAAGATGGTTAATTTTTTATGTAGATTTTTTGGCCAGCCTTGAAGTATGTTTCTTTTCTTGTACTCCTTTGGTTTTTATATGTAATACTGAAAATACAAAGATGATTAATTATACTCTTACAAACAAAAAATCTCTAATGAGATTATTTGAAGTTTAAAGGACATAATTTAACATCATTTTGTAAGTGATGGAGAAAATGTTATCAGTCTGTTTAATCAGTTTCCTTTTGAAAATAAAGATTTGTTCTTTTTAATACAGATTTAATTCTGTGGATTTGATTATGAAGGCTCATAGTTATTTATACTCAGTTTTTAAATTCAAAGTGTTAAAGCTGAAAGGTCTTTTTCATAAAGTTTAGAGTATATTGATTTGACAGTAAACTAACTTGTAGTGGGGTGGGGTGATTTACATCTTTATCCTACCCAGTATGCATTTTTATACATTTTGCATGTATTTTAGTATGTAGTACTGAATTAGATTCCACTGTGTTATGTAATATTTGGTATACATACCATATTTACCTTTATATAAAACCTGAAAACTTGAATAATGACACTCATCTGGAAACTCACCAGTTTCACCTAAATGAATAAGGACTTGTATCCCTTCTTGTAAGCTGCCTGATTTTCATTTTTGGAAGAATGTAGGGCATGAATCAATAGTATGAGGAATAAAGAATAGGTTGAATTAACAGTATTGAATAGTAAGTTAATATAAGCCAAAAAGGAGGTTTAAATTTCTTTGCTTGGATGGTAATCAGTTGCCCAGAACATTGATTGTTGATTTTGTGTCAAAATAGGACAGTGGCTCCATACCTGCCATTGGCATGGTAGGAGCATAATGGTAATATAAATCAGATACTGTGTATCTTGGCTTCCCAGTTGGTGCTAATGATAAAGAATCCAATTTATATAAATTATTCTTTGTGATTTTTAGTCTTAAAATGTGATAATCTTATAAGGATGCAGAGTAAGGTGGAAATAGTTTATATTTTTCTCTTTCCTTTAGTCTCCTACAAAAGCCGTATATAATGCTAGACATTGGAATCATCCAGACTCGGAAGAACTACCTGCGCCACCAGTAGTAAAACCTCAGAGTGTCACAGTAAGTGAACTGTACTTTGTAATTTCATGTTTGTATGAAGAATATTAAGCAGGTCTATCTTCATTCATAATTTGAAAGTCTCTAGCTTTTCTGTTTAGTAGTTTATTTTCAACTTCTTCACCAAAATTTAGTGATATTAGTTTAATTCACTGGAAGAGTAATGATTGTGGGCAGGACAACAGAAATTCTGGTGTTACTAGGTTATGAATGAAAGCCTTAAAAATACTGGACAATTCTTGATCCACATTTTATGGAATTTTTAAATGATTGAGAGCTATATCAGTATATCCTACACTGATCTTAAAGTGGCTTTGAGTGATTAATTTGTTTTTTTTGAGCAGAACTTTATTCTTGCATTATAGTCATACCTTTCAGTTCAAAACACATTTGAAAAAGATTTTGAGCAAATTATTTGCTCCAGAATAACTTGTAGAATCATACATTAATAACTTACAGATTAATAGTGATGCCTCAGTCGTATGGAGCTATCAAAGAACGAATTCTTTATAGACAATAAAAAATAGGAATAGAGATCATCCTAAAATGTACAGCTCTCTGTCTTCCTGATATATTAATTAAGCTCCTTTTACTAGTATTAAACCATTACTGTGCATATTAGGTATTATTGTGCCTGCTCTTACTGCTGATTTTTCTCTGCCATGAACTGTGGGCTCCTGTACTTTAAAAGTTCTTTTATCTGTCTGTCGTCGTTTTCCTCTTCCTGTCTACCCTGAGTTCTTTGTCAGTGCTGTTTATGTATGTCGTTTTGGCTCTTTATTCCTTCTAATGATTCTGGAGATGGATAACTAATTGTATGAAATGTCAGGTTGAAAAGACCAGAATGAGTTCCTGAGTGGTTCTTTTGTGAGTAAAACACACAGAAGTCTTACCGTATAGTGCATGGAATTTTTGAAGTTTCCCTTTGACCTTTCAGAGGCCTCTCCTACCTTTGAGGGGGAGAATTGGGGTTTTATTATGCTCAAGCTAAATTTACCAAGTAGTTGAGATGTTACTGTTTTTACATATTTATTTAGAACAACTAATACCTTTATTAATAGGTGAGGCTGTCTTCAAAGGAGCAAAATCAAAAAGATGATGGGGTTTTTAAGGCTCCTGCACCACCACCCAAAGTGATAAAAACTGTGACAATACCTACTCAGCCCTACCAAGAAATAGTTACTGCCTTGAAATGCAGAAAAGAAGACAAAGAGGTAAGCATGCATATACAGTTCTGCTGCGTGTGGACAGCGTCTCGAATGTGGTTTAGCCTCTTAATGTCTTGAGCACATATCAGTAAACTGATACCGAGCTTTGAACCACGAACTTACCTCGTCCTGCTACTACCAATGTTTTTAAAACACTTGTTGGTTGCCATCTAATAAACTTACTTTATACACTTTTAAATAAAGCAGAGCAAGTTCATAGATTTAAATATGCTACTTCATAGTTTCAAAAGAGGTGGACTTATTTTTTCTTGGCAGTTGTATACTGTTGTTCAGCACGTGAAGCACTTCAATGATGTGGTGGAATTTGGTGAAAACCAAGAGTTCACTGATGACATTGAGTACTTGTTAAGTGGCTTAAAGAGCACACAGCCTCTAAACACACGTTGCCTTAGGTAAGATCTTATTTTTATATTTGAAAATTGTATGCATGCTCCTTCTCATTAAAAATTTTTAGCTCAGTGGAGCCAGACATTTGTAATTTTTGTTATCATCGGTGTAGCTTATAGCCAGTGATGTTAAAATGTGATTGGTTTCTTTTAAGGGACTTGATCCTACATGGACTAAAGAAAGTTGGATGGTACAGCATTTTAGCATAGCATAGGGGGGCTTCAGTTTCCAGATGTTTAAAAGTGTTATGCCAAAGAATCTTTTCTTTTTTCGCACCAGATTTTATACAAGTAAGTGATAAATGATTTAAGCATGTTTTGATTTGGATCATCTTTGGCATACTATAATGGCTTGAATATCTTGGTTTGATTGAATTATCCAGTCATTTGGAATATGTCCAATTATATATTTATACTTTTTATGGATCAGAAACATGGAAGATACCGGAGATGTTTTTGCTTTTAATGGTAGCAGTAATATAAAGGACACACTGAAGACAATCATGTATTATTTGTGTTTTTTAATATAGCGTACCTAATCACGTACTGTGCATCAGTCAGCATTTAATGCATTTGGTTTGCCCATGTCTTTATACTGTGATCTGCATGGACAGTTCTTTGACACACATAAACCCCCAAGCCCTGAGCACTCTGTTGTTTATTTAGGTATTAGCAAATTAAAAAACAAAACAAAACGCACCAGCTATTTTCAGTCCCCTTGACCTAGTCTGTTTTCTTCTAGTGTTATTAGCTTGGCTACTAAATGTGCCATGCCCAGTTTTCGAATGCACCTGAGAGCACATGGAATGGTAGCAATGGTCTTTAAAACCTTGGATGATTCCCAGCATCATCAGGTATTTAAGTTTCTGGGTTTGAGAAGCATTATTTTAGAATTCTAATTTATATTTACTAAATTTGTTTTTGATGTTGAGTAGCTAAGTTGTGTCCCAACTCTTTTTGCAACCCCCAAGGACTGTAGCCTGCCAGCCTTCTGTCCGTAGGATTTCCAGGCAAAAATAACTGGATTGCCACTTTCTTCTCCAGGCGATCTTCCCCACTCAGGGATTGAACCTGTATCTATGCATTGGCAGGCAGATTCTTCACCTGCACCAGTGAAGCCCCATATTTGCTAAATATTTAGAAAAACTTAATGCCAGGACTTTTTGCTTAATAAATCCTTTCAGATTGTTTGCTCAACATTTTTTCCTCCCTGTAAGTTTATACTAGTAACCATTGTCTGACATGACATACCTGCCATACTGAATACCTAGTGCTGTAAGCATTGATTACCTCGAATCAGAAAGTACTGGGCTGCTCGCTTTGGCAGCACACATACTAAAACTGAAACGATACAGAAAAGATTAAACGATACAGAAAAGATTAGCATGGCCCCTGCGCAAGGATGACAGGCAAATTTTTTTAATACAATATTATAATTAACCTCCAATTAAAATAAATTTTATAATTAAAAAAAGAAAGTACTGGGGCAAGTGGGGGGACAACTTTTACCTCTTTGTGATATTAATAACATGAATAAAAACTTTGGATATTAAAATTTTAAGTATTTTGCTTGGATGTTGAATCCCATTGTGAAAAGGAATCACATCCTCATTTTCATTATGACTTGACACTTTCTCTTAAAAAATAGAGCATATTTACATATAAAAGTTAGGTTTAAAAAAAAAAAGTTAGGTTTAACATTTTCAAAGTTAGAAAAAAATCATTACTAATCATCAGTGGTGGTAATTTGAAATGGCTTTATTATATTTTTGTTCAGGAAAGTTATATTCGAAGTATAGATTAGGTGACAGAATCTAATACTGAGTCTTCTGAAACTGAAAGCAATACACTTAAGCCCAAATGAAGATAAGTCAGTTACCAAGTTTTAGCAGGTTCAAAACAATGAGGGAGAAGAGAAATAAGAATTAATGTGCTTTCTTACGAAGTTATGAGAGGACCAAAGCATTAATATATATTCTTAGCGGCAGTGGATCTCCAAAGCCTTATTTCCAAACATATTTTGCTCTGTAAGCAGTTAATTAGAAACCCAGTTTGAATTTTGGAGATTTAAAGTTTAAATTTTAGATAGTTAATTGTGTTTCTGTGCATTGAAATTCATGCAAGATAAGTACACTTCAGTTAGAATAGATACATAGAAAAAATGTTTACGTACAGAATATCCCAAATGTTGGGAATATTCTAACATAGACCTCTTTGTTCTGTTAATGCTTATCTGTATCACCTTCAGTACGTGTAGATTTTATAAGCTGAATGTGCTAACCACCTGATCTGAATGATTTTGAGAGCACATGATATTAATGATTTTTTAAAAAACTACTTGGTTCAACCAGCCCTGATAGGTTTATTTTAAACAAATGAGTCTAATATGTTTCTTCAAGCATCCTGAGTTTATGTATTAACACAAACCCAGCTATGTTTATTTTTTAAAACACATTTACACTATTGATTTTAAATGGAAATTTGACTTCACTATATGATAAAGAACAAAGAGTGAAGTATATTATAAAGTAGGATTATATAGCTGAAAAAAATGTCTTGTAAACTCTTCCTTTAGCAGAGAATGGCCAGAAAAAATATAATTCCACTTAAACACTTCTGAGACATTTGTATAAGGAATGTCTGTAGAAGGGAAAATTTTAAGCTGTGGTGCTTTATGTATTTATTGAAATCACATTACCCTAGAATATTTTAAGAGGGAGATTTTCACTGAATAAAACATTTTCAAGGTTTCTAAATGTAAACAAATGTCAAAATAGTCTTTTGTTGCCTGAAATTGTCACTAATTAGCTTACATTAACTTTTCTTCCCCTTTTTGGGTCTGTTGAAGAATCTGTCCCTTTGTACAGCTGCCCTCATGTACATACTGAGTAGAGATCGTTTAAACATGGATCTTGATAGAGCTAGCCTAGATCTGATGATTCGACTTCTAGAACTGGAACAAGATGCTTCTTCAGCTAAGCTGCTGAATGAGAAAGACATGAACAAAATCAAAGAAAAAATTCGAAGGCTCTGTGAAACTGTACACAATAAGCACCTTGATCTAGAAAATATAACGGTGAGTTCCTTTGGTTGTAAAATGAAAATGTCATTTTTTTTTTTTTTTTAATGTAGGAACTACATTTAGGCTATTAGAAACTTAAATTCTTAACACTGTATGGGTTTTAGGAATAAAGATTTAAAGGATCTTCAGAAAGAGCCATATTCAATAAGCATTCATTTATTTCAGAGTATCTCAGGATGTCTGATTAACTGCTGCAAGGGACCAAGACTCAGAAGGAGGATTCCCAGGCGTGAACCCCTCCGTAGAGCAGTGTCCCTCATACTCGTGGCCATGGCTGTGCTTGTGCTCCGTACAACTCCCCAAGTTTAAAATGATTATGTTGCTTTTGGTTGATTTTAGTTTTACTTTTCCTCTGGCTTTTTAAAAAACTTGTAGAATCAAGAATATCCCCAAAGATTAGTAGGCCAGTGGAAGATAACTGGCCTTGCCATTTTGAAAAAATAAGATTATTTATTTATATATACTTGACTTTCAGACAATTCCAACATTATATAATTATTGATTTTTCTACTGTCCACTAAACTGAAGACTGCAATATTTGCTTTCAGAGACTACAGAATGCTTTGTGCTAGCCATATAATGACTTAGGATTATTGCTCTTCTTAGTTAAGGTAGAGTAGGGAATAGATTCAGGTAGAGTGGGAGTTGAGGGGGAAATCAAGTTAACATTAAAAGATAGGATACAAAATTGACATGTATTTAGTACTTCACTTATTAAGATTAGAAAATAGCTATTATGCTCAAAGTGTGGATAAACAGTCCTTCTACCTCACCAAACTATTTGTATCCTAATTTTAAAATACATTCATACTTTTAACATTTTTAGAACATACACTGTTTTTTAATGCTATAAAGGAATAAGTTTGAGCCTATAATTTTTATTTGCTGCATAATTGAATAAATACAGCTTTAAAAAATTATTGTTACTATCATCATTATAATTTTCTCTCCGAACATTTAGATTCTTTCCAGGCATTTGCTCTTAAATAAAGATGATAAACTTGCTTGTTGAATTGTCTCCCATCATTTATTGAATTTACTAGGATGGTAAATACCAGTATAATAACTGTGCGGTATTAAGTAGTTAACTCACGTGATTAAAACGAGAACACACAGTTGCTGCTATTAGGATGCGGCGTGCCCCGCCAGCTTCAGCTACTCTTGGGGTTGTGTTCATCTTAAATTGTAACAATAGACATTGGTGTGTACAGTGACCGTCTCCTACACATTGTTTTATTCATTACTCAATCTGTTCCTTGAAATATGTTGCTATTCCTGATGTACCATGGAAAGATATTTTTAACTATTAATATTATAATATTAAAATATAATTCAGATAACAGAGCTCACAGTTGCTGAATAGTACTCTGATTAGTGATTTGGTTGTGTTTTAACTCTTTGAGAACTATTCCAGTTTCAAATAAAATGTTTGAATTGTAGGCTGTTTTAAAATACTAGCATATTATATACTGAATATAGCCTAAAATACCAAACAGTCCTTTTTATGCCTATAGAAACAAACCATAAAGTTGCCTTTTTGCATCAGATCTTACGAATGTTTGTTGTATTAACATCAAATTACTATGTCCTTTTCTTCCTAAGCAAAGAAAGCCTCATTAGTCTTCATTTTCACTGCTGTGGCTCATGAGCTAACCCTGCCCGAATTGATCTTATTACATTACTCTTTCAAGGACTTAGAATGAGAATTGAGCAAAATTATATCTGTTTTCATGGTGTTGAATTCTAGATCTGTATTTGTCACCTTGGACATCAACCTTGTTCTTTTTAAAGTACAGAATAGAATCTGTAAGGTATAAAATAAAATCTCTTCTAATTCAGTAATATTAAGATTTTTGCTGATAAGATCTGTTTTTTGCATTTCTAAATATCTAATTTATTTTCAGTTCAAAATGGGCCAGCAAGACTTACTGTAAACTTGCATCTTTCAAAGCAGTGAGCTTTGGGAAGATAACCAGGTCTTGTCACAGGAACCAAGTTGCCCTTTTAAAAGAAATTCAATTAAAAAGTAAAATTAATAATTGAAGGCAAATGAAGGGATGGAAAAAAACCTAACCTGGTTTATAAATATGGCTCTGAGTGTTCTTTGCTTCCTCCGGTAGTAGTCCTAAATCATTGTTTATATATAATTTTGTCATAGAGGCCAAAGTATCCAAGCTGCTAACACTGTAGTATAAAGTTTGAAATTGGTGAATATGAAACCCTAGAAAAAAAAGATGATTTTGTTCAGAATAGATAAGAAAATATATAGAACAGTAAGAAAAAGACAAGCTATTTGACATGAATATAAAGAGAAAAATATTTGACAGGGGACTTAGAGTAAAAGAATTACAGGTAACTGATAAATATGTGAAAATAAGCTCATTTGCTGTAGTTAGAAAACATAAAGCAAAGCAATAAGATACCAGTTTTAACCAACGGACAGAAATTTTGACACACCCACGCCTTATTTCTGGAGTATTTCTTGTTCCAACCGTTGTGGTAAATTAATCTAGTGTATTGATCTGCAGTTAAATATACCTTTTGATTCGCCCTTGAGCCTATATGATGGTACCTGTATATATTTTATTGAACTGGCAAGTGATAGACTACTTTAAATAATGGATTTTCTCTGAAAACAAGCCAATGGATAAAAACATTTCTTTCGCTTAAGACTATTCTGATACCAGTTTTACTTTTAAAAAGTATTTACTGTATTAAAAAAATACTGTGGGCTGGTAGCATGCAATTTCTTTTTTAAAAAAGCAATCTCTAGAAATGTTGCCTCAGAATTACTACTCAGAGTCCAAATTCATTAATGGTGCTTCTGATTTTCAGACTGGGCATTTAGCTATGGAGACTTTGCTGTCCCTTACTTCTAAACGAGCAGGGGACTGGTTTAAAGAAGAACTACGGCTTTTGGGTGGTCTGGATCACATTGTAGATAAAGGTATGATATATTACACGTACAACATTTTAAAATTTAAAACCTGAATATTCTGTTCATATATTTCAAAGAATAATTGCATCAGTTTGAAAAGATCTCTTCCTTTTAGTAGCATCTTCAGAATCTTTTAACTTTTAAAGAAAAGGCCATTAATAGTTTGATATTGGAAAGTTAATCATTATAAATTAAGGGTCTCATACATTTCAGCATTTCACGATATAAAACTTAGAATAAGTGTTCAGAGAGGTTCCAACACATTAATTAATAGCATGGATACAGATGACTTTTAGTGTTAGTAAAGGGGGTAAGTATTGAAGTGATGAGACATGTTAATCTATGTCCATTTCCTTTCTTCTAGTGAAAGAATGTGTGGATCATTTAAGTAAAGATGAGGATGAAGAGAAACTAGTAGCCTCATTATGGGGAGCAGAGAGATGTTTACGAGTTTTAGAAAGCGTAAGTATGGTCAGCTATTTGAAGAAAATGAAATCTTAAATGTGGTCTCTATGTGAGACTGTCATAATTTATATATCTCTAGAGTTTCACTTTTGTTAATCCAGATTGAGATTGTAATGCAGTCTGTTTGTTTTTTGACTTCTATGAATGACTTAGTTCAGTGTAGATTAGAATTTATGCTGCCAGTTAATTTCAGGATGCATAGACTGTGTTGACCAGATTGGATCACCTGAGTACTTTATGAAACATCTATGGGAAAATAATCTAGTGTGAATGAAAAGTTCTTGGCACAGATGAAATTCACATTGTTCCTTTTTCCTTCTGGAGTGTCAAGTACATTAAGTAAACATCTAAATTTTTAAAAAGTCTAAATGAATCTACTTAAGAACTTTAAAATATTAGTGTATTAAGTTAGTGACAGCACTTTTCTGACGTTTAAAGTGCTTGGTAGTTCATTACAATGAATGTGTAGTACAGAATATATTAATGGTGAGCAAGCAGTTGTAACAGTGGTGTTTTGATTTTGTAATAAAGCAATAGCTCTGTTATTTTAAATTTAGAGCATGTGGGTTGTTTCTCCCTTTAGACAACAAGGGCTAATTTTTCCTCATCTTTATGTCTTTTAGAGCACTTTGTGTTGTGTGTGAATGAATGAATGTTATGGGTTGCCACAAAATTTCAAAATTTTCCCTTTTAGGTAACAGTGCATAATCCAGAGAATCAAAGCTACTTGATTGCCTATAAAGATTCACAACTCATTGTTTCATCAGCTAAGTAAGTTTTTCTGAAATGTCATGCTGTTTATTTAAAGCATTTGGATTGACTCTAAAGGAAGTGCCATTGTCCCCTTTCTCCGTGAAGTACTTATGTCTGTCAGGTTTTGTGAACAAGGAGTGGTGCAGTAAGGTACAAAACTTAGGAGCCCAGATTCTGAAGCCAGAATGACTTGAGTTTGGATCTTAACTTCAGAACATCAGCCCTATAATAGCTTTGAACTTACAGGCTCTTACAGAAGGGGGGTAATAATTGTATCTACCTACCCAAGGTTGTTGCAGTAAAAGAATTAGTATATATGTTAATATATTTTAAGTTATATATGATACATATTTTAAATAATATTTTAATTCTAAAAAAGATTTTAAAATATCATTTGTATATAATATAGATTATGTACAATATATAGAAGGAGTTAATATACATATGTAAAGCCTAAAACAATGCTTGGCATAGAGTAGTAAGCACTAGTCCTTATTTTTATTGTAAATGAATTTTACTAGCTGCTTTCTGCTGTTTGTTTATACCTATTTTCCCAGATCTATATGTAGCTTCCTTCATTTCACACTCTCTGCCCAGCTTTCTTGACACTGGGCTAATGAAATCACCTCAGTGTGTATAAAGTTTCCAAGTCTGTCTCCAGTCTTGGTTCTAGCTTATTAACAGCAGCTTCTTACTAATAAGTCTGTTTAGTTGCTGATATCTCTGCCCTGGTACTCTCTCCTCTAGCTTGTCCAACATTACACCACAGTGGGTTAACCTTCCTCAGATTTTTGTTTTGTAAAAATAATCCCAAACTCCAAATCTGTGTGATTTCTTGTCTTTGGATGTATGTCCAAAGTCCTTAGTATCAAAGGCCCACTACAGCCTGACTCAAGTTTATCTGTTTTTTAACTTCTTGTTTTGTAGAATTTCAAACAGAGATAAGAGTAGACAATAATATGATAAGCCCCAATGTACATGCAGCTTGAATGTGATCATCTAACACTGGCCAGTCATGTTAACCATGTATATATAACCTTGTCCATTCTGCCCTCTGCATTATTTTGGAGCAGATTACAGATTTCATATAGTTTCATCCATAAATACTTGAGAAAAGAGGACTCTTAAAAAAAATATAACCACAATAGCATTTTCATCTCTTAAAAATTAGTAATTGCTTCATATTATAAGTCCAGTCAGTATTCAGTTTTCCCATAATCCCAAATTTCTAATAGTCTCTAGTTCCCAATATTCTTGTTTTTAGTCTGTAGGTTTTCCCTCCATCCTGTATTTGTGAATTCTGTGTCATACTTAATACCCTTAAGGTATGTGTTCTTGGTTGTTCTATTACTATGTTTTACTCTCTCACCAAAGAGTATTTGTGCAAGTTAAATTTGTATCTTATTTTTAAAATGTCTCCTATATACTTAATGACTCCTGACAAATGCCTTCTAAAACAATGTTAGGAACCTTTTGTGATTAGGAACTTGTGTCAGTAGACATTAGAATTGGATGTTTGTGAAAGACCACTCCTCAGACTTTCTGAAGCTTTCAGTAGAATGCTGATAAATGCAAGGATGGTATATTGAATAATTAAACAATATACCCTTACTGTCTCTTCTCACCTCCCAACAGATTTAGTTCAGTGCTACTTAAGCAGTTAACAGTAACAGCATGGTAATCCTGGCGAACATCCCCAAACATCTGAACACGTTATTTTAGGTTAGACACGAATACCTTCCTAATTAGAGAGTGTTTTTTAAGAGGCATCTAGAGGGGAATTAGACACAGTAGTTTTAAGGATTTTGCATGGTATACATAAAGAATCAACTCACAATTCGTGTATTTCATCATTATCTCTTAGATATTAAGTTAATGGACTAGGTGATTTAAAGAGAGTCTCAGAAATACTAGAACCACTTAAAGATTACATTTCCTTGTTACTTTGGGTAGTATCTTGTGAATCCTTAGATGTAGCTGATACCCTTGCATGACTGCCAGGAGACAAACGTGTCAGTTTGTCTCCTCATGTTTTTAAAAATGACCTCATGTTTTTAAAAATGTTCTAATGTTTATGAAGTATTTAGTATCTGTTTATACAAAGTTATTATGCAATAGTAATATAAGGAATATCCTCT
This sequence comes from Oreotragus oreotragus, assembly GCA_006410675.1. Classification (NCBI taxonomy): domain Eukaryota; kingdom Metazoa; phylum Chordata; class Mammalia; order Artiodactyla; family Bovidae; genus Oreotragus; species Oreotragus oreotragus. The sequence goes on from SJYX01009778.1 coordinate 102,683, forward strand.
GCCTGCTGAGAGTTTACATTCTAAAGAACAAACATCTAAATGAAATTCAGATGCTGGCTTTTAATGGTTTTACCTTGGGTGAGGTGGGGTAGTAGGTTTGTTATGTTGGAGAGATTGGAAAAATTGGGGACAGCTGTTGGTAGTATAAACTTTGCATCGAGTTTATAATTTTCACTTTGCTTAGAAAAATGTATATTAACAAGTTTTCCCAAAATAAAATTTAGCACCTCACGTGATATCAGACGTGTTTGATACATGATTAAATAGTTCACATAACATCTGGAGTAGAAAAAGATTAATTTGGCAGCCTTTATGACAGATTTAAAGCATTAAGGTCCAAGTCAGTAGAAGTTCTTAATATAACTATTTTTGTTGAGCATAATAGTCTGTATTTTGTCTTCTCTTAAGAGCATTACAACATTGTGAAGAGCTGATTAAGCAGTATAACCGTGCTGAGAACAGTATATGCTTACCTGACAGTAAGCCTCTGCCTCAGCAGAATGTAACTAACCACGTGGGCAAAGCAGTGGAAGATTGCATGAGGGCCATCATCGGGGTGCTGCTCAACTTAACCAACGACAATGGTAAGTCACGCTTCCGCATGTATCCTCGTTGATAGACTGTCCAGTATCACATGGTAAGTCACGCTTCCGCATGTATCCTCACTGATAGACTGTCCAGTATCACACGATAAGTCATGCTTCCACATGTATCCTCACTGATAGACTGTCCAGTATCACATGCAAAAATAAGTCAGTCCCCTCGTTTCTTCTCTCAGTGTAGTGGTTTTTAAATTGTTGTCATGTGACTCACTTATTCATGTATAGATTTAACTGCTTTTAAGAGTGGATATTTTTAGAACCTGCCTTGTGGCTTGGCTTAGAAATATTACAGTCAGTAATATATTTTAATAAAGAAATGACTATTCTTTTTTGAACTATGTGTTTTTAACTTTTAATATTCGTGTTAATAGTTGGTCTCAATTTCACACTTTCCCCATTCCCCACTTCAGAATGGGGCAGCACCAAAACGGGAGAGCAGGATGGCTTGATTGGCACAGCCATGAACTGCGTGCTTCAGGTTCCAAAGTACCTACCTCAGGAGCAGAGATTCGATATTCGAGTGCTGGTGAGTTTAAGTGGCTTGTATCATACATGCGTACTTGATCTAGTAAGATGATGCAAACAACATCTTTGTTTGGGAAGATCATCATTTTATATACTGGTTTTTAACCATGTGGGTGGTAGAGCACTGGCTTGCTTTGGCTGCCATTAAGAGTTACGTATATTGTGTTCATTTGCTTTTAATCCTCACCTGTGGTAACACGCATGTTTTCATTTTTGTAGGGTCTAGGTCTACTGATAAATCTAGTGGAATATAGTGCTCGAAATCGGCACTGTCTTGTCAACATGGAAACGTCATGTTCTTTTGATTCTTCCTTCTGTAGTGGAGAAGGAGATGATGGTTTAAGGATAGCTGGACAAGTTCATGCAGTTCAGGCTCTAGTGCAGGTAAGCAACAGCTTAACCATAACCCTTTGTTGGTTGCATCTGTCCAAGTTCTTGATCACTTGAATCTTCTGTCTCCCTTCAGTCTCCTCTCTCCCTCTGATATTTTTACCAGTTCAGTGAGAGGTTAGAATGTATACCATTACTTCATTTACTCTGCTGTTTTCAGCTATGACAGTCACTCATTAGACACTGTTAGCAAAAAGCAGAAACAAGGCCCATTTGTTTATGAATCAAAGATAGATTATTAACAACAAATTAGGAATTAACTTCTAGCCTTAGTCCTCTAGCATTTACTGGTCTGATCTGTGCCCAGGACTGTGTGCATCTGAATACTGGGACATAACCTTTCAAAGTATGTATATCTTTGGAGTAATTTCCTAACTTAGAAATTGTTAACATATGTACTAATATGTTAAAACTGATGTCCCCAACTCACCCCACCCAAAACACTCCCTTTCCTCTCGTTTATACTTCCTCCCAAAACTATATGTGAGTTTTTGGGGTTTTTTTGACAAAGCTGGCATTACAATTTTTATCTTTTTGCAAGCTACTTTTGTCATTTCCTTAAGTGACAGTAATAATGAATCGTCCTTTTCATTTTTTTCTGAAGTCTTAGCTAACCTTTAATCCTTTTGGTCTTTTTGAAACTAGAAGTGCTTGAACTGTGTTTTCAGGAAATAATCTGCAACTAGATGACCATCATTCTCTTTTCAAACATTTTGATCTCAGGACTTCTTTATACTCTTAACAATTACTGGGGACTCCAAAGAGCTTTGTTTATGTGTGCCTTATCTGTTGATATTTACTAAATTAGAAGTCAAAACTGAAGAAAACTATAAAATACAGGCACACAGTCTATTAGCCATTGAAACAATAGCATAATTACATAGCGTACAGATTCAGGAAAACACCACCATACAGTCATGAGAGAATGAAAGAAGTCAGTTGACCTTTAAATATTCTTATGAATGCAGTTTTGACGTGACGTACTCCCTAAAAGGATCTTGGGTTCCCCTTGAACCTAATTTTGAGAAATACTGCTTTATATAAAACTTAAATTTTACTTTCTTAAGGGTATTAAAGTTTACATACTATTCTTCTGTATATTTCAGCAAGTTTTTGAGATTTACTTGGCATTTAGTATTCTGATAGCTGTCGTCAGTAATTTAGGGTTTCTCCAGATCATATCAGCAAATATATGAAATGCTTTTTGTACATTCAACATTATGCCAGCACAGGGAAATAAGTAAGTGAAGGCAAGAGTTTTTAGTATGTTCCCTTTTTAGANTGGCATTTAGTATTCTGATAGCTGTCGTCAGTAATTTAGGGTTTCTCCAGATCATATCAGCAAATATATGAAATGCTTTTTGTACATTCAACATTATGCCAGCACAGGGAAATAAGTAAGTGAAGGCAAGAGTTTTTAGTATGTTCCCTTTTTAGACTTTTTTGGTGTATACTTCCATGGACAATTGTACTTGCATTTTTTTTTTTTAAATTGAAATGTTGTTGATTTACAGTGTTAATTTCTGCTGCACAGCAAAGTGACTCAGTTATACAGACACATTCTTTTCCCTATGGCTTATCCCATCACAGTGAATATAGTTCCCTGTGCTGTGGAGTAGGACCTTGTGTCCATCCATTCTGTATGTAATAGTTTGCATCTGTTAACCCCAAACTCCCAGTCCTTCCCTCTCCCACGCCCTCCCTGTAGGCAGCAAGTCTGTTGCATCGGTGTTATCTTTGCATAGGAACCAGGCTAATGCTCTCTGTTGGATGTGTTGCTAAAGCAGGCACTCTACCCCTTTACTGCTAAATAGCAGTTGAGGTGTAGCTCTCAGTCGTTCTCTGAGAACTTGTTTTCTTTCTCTGGTTTTTATTTCTTTAAATTTCTTTTAAAGAAGCCATTTGTTTTCCCCCAATATTACGAAACTTTATTCAGTGTCCTCTCTTCCTTCCAGTTAATTTATCCAGGCTGCTTGGATTTAAAGAATTTTTAACTGTTTTCATTTTAACTTTTAATTTGTAATTTTTGCTTGAACTTCCTGCGTGTTATTATCCAAATTAAAGGAGTGTTGAGATTTTCATTCTTAAAAATAGAATGCATTCATCATCGGTAGATAATTTACTTAATTGAATCCCAGCAGCATTTATAGTTTTGTTTTGTCTTCATTTGGATGTAGAGCTAGGGCTTTTACTGATACGTAGCCTTTTTACCAGACAATATGCTTCTTAGGGTTAATGATGTTTAAAAGCAATAGAGCCTTATATTTGGGTACATTGATGTCGGTAGGTGATCCCTTTTTAATGATCTTCGAAATGTTTATCAGCTGTTCCTTGAGCGAGAACGAGCAGCACAGTTGGCAGAAAGTAAAACAGACGAACTGATCAAAGACGCTCCCACCACTCAGCATGATAAGAGTGGGGAGTGGCAAGAAACAAGTGGAGAGATACAGTGGGTATCAACTGAGAAGACGGATGGTACGGAAGAGAGAAGTAAGAAGGAGGAGGACGACGAAGAACTTGACCTCAATAAAGGTACATTTTCATTGACTGCTTTATTTTTTAAAAGGTGTGTGTGTGTGTCTTCCCCTGTAAGACATTTTTTTACTTCATGTGTTGTCATAGTCTTGCTGTTGGATGGCCTCTCTGGTTGAGGGCACACAGGCTTTGCTGTTTCCTAGCAGTCTTCACCTAGCGGTGAGAATGGTGTGTGTGCACTGTTGGAAGGTCTGTGTTTCCTCCCCGGGCCTCTCTCTACTCGTCTGTGAAGAGAAGCAACCAAGTAACATGACTCCTTAGGGTGCTGACAGTTTTGATATTTTGCCCATATTTTAAATTGGGTTATCTTTTGTTGTTACTGAGTAGAATTTTTAGAGCCTCGATTCTTAGCAAGTACCTGGTTTGCAGATAAATTCTATGAGTTGTCTTCTTGAAGGTGAAGCTTTAAATTTGATAAAGTCTGCTGCTGTTGCTAAGTCACTTCAGTCGTGTCCGACTCTGTGTGACCCCATAGACGGCAGCCCACCTAGTCTCAGAAATACTAGAACCACTTAAAGATTACATTTCCTTGTTACTTTGGGTAGTATCTTGTGAATCCTTAGATGTAGCTGATACCCTTGCATGACTGCCAGGAGACAAACGTGTCAGTTTGTCTCCTCATGTTTTTAAAAATGACCTCATGTTTTTAAAAATGTTCTAATGTTTATGAAGTATTTAGTATCTGTTTATACAAAGTTATTATGCAATAGTAATATAAGGAATATCCTCTGCCTGCTGAGAGTTTACATTCTAAAGAACAAACATCTAAATGAAATTCAGATGCTGGCTTTTAATGGTTTTACCTTGGGTGAGGTGGGGTAGTAGGTTTGTTATGTTGGAGAGATTGGAAAAATTGGGGACAGCTGTTGGTAGTATAAACTTTGCATCGAGTTTATAATTTTCACTTTGCTTAGAAAAATGTATATTAACAAGTTTTCCCAAAATAAAATTTAGCACCTCACGTGATATCAGACGTGTTTGATACATGATTAAATAGTTCACATAACATCTGGAGTAGAAAAAGATTAATTTGGCAGCCTTTATGACAGATTTAAAGCATTAAGGTCCAAGTCAGTAGAAGTTCTTAATATAACTATTTTTGTTGAGCATAATAGTCTGTATTTTGTCTTCTCTTAAGAGCATTACAACATTGTGAAGAGCTGATTAAGCAGTATAACCGTGCTGAGAACAGTATATGCTTACCTGACAGTAAGCCTCTGCCTCAGCAGAATGTAACTAACCACGTGGGCAAAGCAGTGGAAGATTGCATGAGGGCCATCATCGGGGTGCTGCTCAACTTAACCAACGACAATGGTAAGTCACGCTTCCGCATGTATCCTCGTTGATAGACTGTCCAGTATCACATGGTAAGTCACGCTTCCGCATGTATCCTCACTGATAGACTGTCCAGTATCACACGATAAGTCATGCTTCCACATGTATCCTCACTGATAGACTGTCCAGTATCACATGCAAAAATAAGTCAGTCCCCTCGTTTCTTCTCTCAGTGTAGTGGTTTTTAAATTGTTGTCATGTGACTCACTTATTCATGTATAGATTTAACTGCTTTTAAGAGTGGATATTTTTAGAACCTGCCTTGTGGCTTGGCTTAGAAATATTACAGTCAGTAATATATTTTAATAAAGAAATGACTATTCTTTTTTGAACTATGTGTTTTTAACTTTTAATATTCGTGTTAATAGTTGGTCTCAATTTCACACTTTCCCCATTCCCCACTTCAGAATGGGGCAGCACCAAAACGGGAGAGCAGGATGGCTTGATTGGCACAGCCATGAACTGCGTGCTTCAGGTTCCAAAGTACCTACCTCAGGAGCAGAGATTCGATATTCGAGTGCTGGTGAGTTTAAGTGGCTTGTATCATACATGCGTACTTGATCTAGTAAGATGATGCAAACAACATCTTTGTTTGGGAAGATCATCATTTTATATACTGGTTTTTAACCATGTGGGTGGTAGAGCACTGGCTTGCTTTGGCTGCCATTAAGAGTTACGTATATTGTGTTCATTTGCTTTTAATCCTCACCTGTGGTAACACGCATGTTTTCATTTTTGTAGGGTCTAGGTCTACTGATAAATCTAGTGGAATATAGTGCTCGAAATCGGCACTGTCTTGTCAACATGGAAACGTCATGTTCTTTTGATTCTTCCTTCTGTAGTGGAGAAGGAGATGATGGTTTAAGGATAGCTGGACAAGTTCATGCAGTTCAGGCTCTAGTGCAGGTAAGCAACAGCTTAACCATAACCCTTTGTTGGTTGCATCTGTCCAAGTTCTTGATCACTTGAATCTTCTGTCTCCCTTCAGTCTCCTCTCTCCCTCTGATATTTTTACCAGTTCAGTGAGAGGTTAGAATGTATACCATTACTTCATTTACTCTGCTGTTTTCAGCTATGACAGTCACTCATTAGACACTGTTAGCAAAAAGCAGAAACAAGGCCCATTTGTTTATGAATCAAAGATAGATTATTAACAACAAATTAGGAATTAACTTCTAGCCTTAGTCCTCTAGCATTTACTGGTCTGATCTGTGCCCAGGACTGTGTGCATCTGAATACTGGGACATAACCTTTCAAAGTATGTATATCTTTGGAGTAATTTCCTAACTTAGAAATTGTTAACATATGTACTAATATGTTAAAACTGATGTCCCCAACTCACCCCACCCAAAACACTCCCTTTCCTCTCGTTTATACTTCCTCCCAAAACTATATGTGAGTTTTTGGGGTTTTTTTGACAAAGCTGGCATTACAATTTTTATCTTTTTGCAAGCTACTTTTGTCATTTCCTTAAGTGACAGTAATAATGAATCATCCTTTTCATTTTTTTCTGAAGTCTTAGCTAACCTTTAATCCTTTTGGTCTTTTTGAAACTAGAAGTGCTTGAACTGTGTTTTCAGGAAATAATCTGCAACTAGATGACCATCATTCTCTTTTCAAACATTTTGATCTCAGGACTTCTTTATACTCTTAACAATTACTGGGGACTCCAAAGAGCTTTGTTTATGTGTGCCTTATCTGTTGATATTTACTAAATTAGAAGTCAAAACTGAAGAAAACTATAAAATACAGGCACACAGTCTATTAGCCATTGAAACAATAGCATAATTACATAGCGTACAGATTCAGGAAAACACCACCATACAGTCATGAGAGAATGAAAGAAGTCAGTTGACCTTTAAATATTCTTATGAATGCAGTTTTGACGTGACGTACTCCCTAAAAGGATCTTGGGTTCCCCTTGAACCTAATTTTGAGAAATACTGCTTTATATAAAACTTAAATTTTACTTTCTTAAGGGTATTAAAGTTTACATACTATTCTTCTGTATATTTCAGCAAGTTTTTGAGATTTACTTGGCATTTAGTATTCTGATAGCTGTCGTCAGTAATTTAGGGTTTCTCCAGATCATATCAGCAAATATATGAAATGCTTTTTGTACATTCAACATTATGCCAGCACAGGGAAATAAGTAAGTGAAGGCAAGAGTTTTTAGTATGTTCCCTTTTTAGACTTTTTTGGTGTATACTTCCATGGACAATTGTACTTGCATTTTTTTTTTTTAAATTGAAATGTTGTTGATTTACAGTGTTAATTTCTGCTGCACAGCAAAGTGACTCAGTTATACAGACACATTCTTTTCCCTATGGCTTATCCCATCACAGTGAATATAGTTCCCTGTGCTGTGGAGTAGGACCTTGTGTCCATCCATTCTGTATGTAATAGTTTGCATCTGTTAACCCCAAACTCCCAGTCCTTCCCTCTCGCACGCCCTCCCTGTAGGCAGCAAGTCTGTTGCATCGGTGTTATCTTTGCATAGGAACCAGGCTAATGCTCTCTGTTGGATGTGTTGCTAAAGCAGGCACTCTACCCCTTTACTGCTAAATAGCAGTTGAGGTGTAGCTCTCAGTCGTTCTCTGAGAACTTGTTTTCTTTCTCTGGTTTTTATTTCTTTAAATTTCTTTTAAAGAAGCCATTTGTTTTCCCCCAATATTACGAAACTTTATTCAGTGTCCTCTCTTCCTTCCAGTTAATTTATCCAGGCTGCTTGGATTTAAAGAATTTTTAACTGTTTTCATTTTAACTTTTAATTTGTAATTTTTGCTTGAACTTCCTGCGTGTTATTATCCAAATTAAAGGAGTGTTGAGATTTTCATTCTTAAAAATAGAATGCATTCATCATCGGTAGATAATTTACTTAATTGAATCCCAGCAGCATTTATAGTTTTGTTTTGTCTTCATTTGGATGTAGAGCTAGGGCTTTTACTGATACGTAGCCTTTTTACCAGACAATATGCTTCTTAGGGTTAATGATGTTTAAAAGCAATAGAGCCTTATATTTGGGTACATTGATGTCGGTAGGTGATCCCTTTTTAATGATCTTCGAAATGTTTATCAGCTGTTCCTTGAGCGAGAACGAGCAGCACAGTTGGCAGAAAGTAAAACAGACGAACTGATCAAAGACGCTCCCACCACTCAGCATGATAAGAGTGGGGAGTGGCAAGAAACAAGTGGAGAGATACAGTGGGTATCAACTGAGAAGACGGATGGTACGGAAGAGAGAAGTAAGAAGGAGGAGGACGACGAAGAACTTGACCTCAATAAAGGTACATTTTCATTGACTGCTTTATTTTTTAAAAGGTGTGTGTGTGTGTCTTCCCCTGTAAGACATTTTTTTACTTCATGTGTTGTCATAGTCTTGCTGTTGGATGGCCTCTCTGGTTGAGGGCACACAGGCTTTGCTGTTTCCTAGCAGTCTTCACCTAGCGGTGAGAATGGTGTGTGTGCACTGTTGGAAGGTCTGTGTTTCCTCCCCGGGCCTCTCTCTACTCGTCTGTGAAGAGAAGCAACCAAGTAACATGACTCCTTAGGGTGCTGACAGTTTTGATATTTTGCCCATATTTTAAATTGGGTTATCTTTTGTTGTTACTGAGTAGAATTTTTAGAGCCTCGATTCTTAGCAAGTACCTGGTTTGCAGATAAATTCTATGAGTTGTCTTCTTGAAGGTGAAGCTTTAAATTTGATAAAGTCTGCTGCTGTTGCTAAGTCACTTCAGTCGTGTCCGACTCTGTGTGACCCCATAGACGGCAGCCCACCAGGCTCCCCCATCCCTGGGATTCTCCAGGCAAGAGTACTGGAGTGGGTTGCCATTTCCTTCTCCAATGCATGAAAGAGAAAAGTGAAAGTGAAGTCGCTCAGTCTGTCCGACTGTTAGCGACCCCATGGACTGCAGCCCACCAGGCTCCTCTGTCCATTGGATTTTCCAGGCAAGAGTGCTGGGGTGGGGTGCCGTTGCCTTCCCCGTGATAAAGTCTAACTTACCTATTTTTTATATTGTCTTTTGTGATCCTGGTGGTGTATCTAAGAAACCATTTCCTAACCCAAGATCACAAATATTTAGTCCTGTGTTTTCTTCTAAGGGTTTTATGGTTTTAGCTTTTATATTAAGGTCCCTCTACCATTTGTGGGTTGTCTTTTTTTTTTAATTTGGTTAATTTGTGTGGATATTACATCTTCCTAGCACCATTATCCAGAGAAGGTGATGGCACCCCACTCCAGTACTCTTGCCTGGAAAATCCCATGGACGGAGGAGCCTGGTAGGCTGCAGTCCATGGGGTTGCGAAGTCGGACATGACTGAGCGACTTCACTTTCACTTTTCACTTTCATCCATTGGAGAAGGAAGTGGAAACCCACTCCAGTGTTCTTGCCTAGAGAATCCCAGGGATGGGGGAGCCTAGTGGGCTGCCATCTGTGGGGTCACACAGAATTGGACACGACTGAAGTGACTTAGCAGCAGTAGCAGCAGCAGCACCATTATCAACGTTGAGCAGTTTTGAAGTAAAGATGACCCAGTTGCTGGTTTCCTGGGTGCTTTTGTTTGCTGTAGGTTTTGGTGTTTATATATATGCACACGCACTGTTAGTTTTCTGTTTCAATGCTTTCAGCCCTTCAGCACGCTGGCAAACACATGGAGGATTGCATTGTGGCCTCATACACAGCACTGCTTCTTGGGTGTCTCTGCCAGGAGAGTCCAGTAAGTAAGAGTTCTGTGTTGTGTTCTGTTATCCTAGAAGAATTTCACTGTAGCACTTCACATCGTTACTTAATTAACTTGTTACTTTATTTTTCCCGTCCTGTTAAAAACTTTTAAATATTTGGTGAACTTGAGAAGTTACATTTCAAAGTAAGAGTATATTGGTTTTGATGAGAAAGTTCCAGATTGATAGAGGAATCACTTCACATGTCTTTGGTTGAAGTAAAAAGGCATCATATAAGACCTGTGCTCAGCTGGCTTAAGGCAGAAAAGGTTCGCCTCAGTGATACCAGGGACGAGTAATTTCTACCTTTAAACTCTGCTCTCCTCTGTGTGTGGTCCTTTGCTTGCTTGCTTCATGCACCTGTGCTGACTGTGTCTCACCTGGTTAAATGCCCAGCAGGAGAATGTGGCCTCTTTGTTTCTCTTTGTTTAAAGAGCAATGATTTCTTTTCCCTAGGACTTTTCCACACCCAATGCAAAAAGTAGACTTCTTTACCTTGGCCAACATTGGCTCACATGCTTTTGTTTGATCTACTCATTGGCCAGGAAAATGGGATTACTATGTGATATTTAGATCATGATTTAACTATGAAAAATCATGGCTATCCCTGGTGGCTCAGTGGGTAAAGTGTCTGCCTGCAATGCAGGAGACCCAGGTTTGATCCCTGGGTCGGGAAGATCCCCTGGAGAAAGAAATGGCAACCCATTCCAGTATCCTTGCCTGGAGAAACCCATGGACAGAGGAGCCTGGTGGGCTGCAGTCCACAGGGTTGCAAAGACTCAACTGAGCGACTTCACTTTAACTACGAAAAAGATGTGAATGTGTACACAGTTGGGCTGAATCAGCACAGAAGTGGACATTTCTTGCCGTTTGAACAGTCTGCTTTAAAATGGAGGACACGTGGGATTTTTTTAAATTTATTTTTTTAACAGAGAGGCTCAGTAGAAGAGCCAAATTTTAAAATAAAAGAGAGGTGGGTTTTTTTCCCCTACAAGCAAGGTCGTTCAGGATGCAAGAAAGAATGAGACCTGTTGTATAGTGGGATGGCTAGTTTCTCTTTTCTTAAGACTAGAGGGCTAGAAGAAAAGAACATAATCATGACATGAAGGGCTTCTATCAACCCACACACATTTCCTCATTTTTGCCATCAAGTTTTCTCCATTGTCATTTTTGTTCTTCCTGTGTACCTTATTTGTCCTAAGTCTGGTGTGTGTTTCTGGATCTTTGTTGTTCGTTTATTCCATATTGTAGAAAGGCTCTGAGCTAATGCACACTGGCCCACTTCGTTGTTGGCCCTTGCTGGCACAGCTGCTTTCAGGATCAAGACCAGAGTTCCTACCATGGTGCTAGAGGCCCCGCACATCTTTATTTCCTTTCCTGGACTCTCTTCAAGCTCAGCCCTTGTCCTTATTTCCTTAAAATTCAGAGATTTTAAGGGCAAATGGGAAGCACATACCAAGCAAAAAGGAGGAGGAAAGCACACCCCTCCCACCGCTCAAAAAAAGTGTGGGTATGCTATTTAAAGATGTTTACATATTTTGCATACACCCTGGTTTCAGTTATGCTCTTAAGTAATCCTAAAATTGAGTTTTTTTCAGATGTGAATTATTTCTCTCTCATGTCTAAAGAGAGGTTAGGTTGTAGACAATATTACGAATTTATAGAGTCCAGGGTGTCTTTCTTACCTTAGGGGTCATTATGATTAACCCTAAAAAGCTAGCTGATTCCACAAAATGTGAAAGAAATTGGTTTGCCCAGTGTTTAAGTGGAGGAAAGACAAGGAAAGCAACTGGTTATATGCGTAAGGGCTATTTTAAGGTAAAGTGCAGCATGCTTAGGAAGCCCAGGGGACTCTGGTGTTACTTTCCATTACCCAGGATGCATCTGGTGCATTTTAATGGTCAGTCTTCCCCGTGGTCTTTCTGTTCTTGCTACTTCGACTCTCCATTCCTGAAACCCTGCATACCACCGACATAGCTAACTTCCTTAAGCGCACATCTGATCATGTTAGCGCTCTTCAATCTCACTCTCGCCAGTCTTTCTTGACTCACTGTCATTTAGGAAATGATAGCTTTGTTTACTGCTATAAGACTCCAAACTTAAATGCCTCTCCAGTATTTTATTTTACTGAAGCCTAGTTGATCCAGTATTAGAGTCTGTCACAGCCCTTGGTTGCGTTTCTGAATTTCTGAAGTAGGCCATGCTGCTTCACGCCTTTCCTTACCTCCTGTGCACTGCCACTCACTGCACACTTTTAAAATAAATGCTCTGACTCTCCTGCCCATGCCTTGGCTACTTACTGTGTTGTACTCATAATTTGTTGATAGAAAAGGACTTGATTTGGGTTGTTGAGAAGCTTTCACTTGAAACCTAGGATCTAATTCCTTACTCTGAATGAGAGAGGCACCCTTTTCTGTTGAGCCATCTTCATAGGCAGCATCCAGACTTCCCACCACCGTGCTGCCCTGCCCCTCTCCGTGCGGTTGGCTAGGGTGCGTTTAAACCCAGCTTTGCGTTACCTCTGCAGCTAGCTGTTGCCCTCACGATGTGCCCCTCAATATAGCCTCAGTGTGTGTTCAAAATACAGCATTGAAAGATGGCAAAATCCCTCAGGATTGGAGCTGCAAGCTTTTACTGAGTAGCTGTAAAAGTGGGAGAGAGGGGATTGGTTGCAAATTTCCTAAGAGGGTAATATGTACTCTTCCATGCCTTCATCAAATATGAAATCAAAAGCATCCCTCTTCCCATCTTTTTTTTCTTTTTGTATGTGCTTTTTATTATAGGTGAGCCTCCTTAGAAGAGCTTTTCCTTTTATTCTTTATGAATCTTTAAAGCATTTTAAATACATACTGGAATAAAACAGCATTTTAAGCAGGCCATGTATTTTTCTTACAGTAAACTGGTTTATGTACAGTTTGGCTGCTGCTTGCTAATAACAGAGGGAAACATCCTGACATTGCCTTCTGTCCTGACATTGCCTACACTTTTTTTCTATAGATGATACTAGATTTCCTTTGGAAAGATACAGTTAATTCCTAGCCTACATGAAGAATTTTCCTTGACCTTTTTCTTTATATCCCTCATCAGCTTTATGGATACATTCTCAGGCTGCATTTCCTTGCTATTCTTATCCCTGCCCGTCCTGCCCCCACCCCCACCCCCCACAGTACAGTTTGTTATTTCAGGCATTTTTCTGTGCATTTACAAAAGTAAGTGTGCACATAAATGTTTCTTTGTAGTCTTTGGCAGCTTTATCTTTTTCCTTTCTTTCTGAGGATGGGATAGGGTGGGGTAGGGAATGGACTCACAGGCTCACAAAAGTTAGAGTGTGGCAAAGGAAATTGCACATTAACCAAGGAGTTTAAGGACCTTGTATAAGTTTGAAACAGGATGTGTGCCAAAACCAACTACACAGTACAAGGTTCAAACTCATGTTTTCTGCCACCTGACCAGTGTTCCTTTGGTTTGTTTCCTTAGATCAATGTGACCACTGTGCGGGAGTATCTGCCAGAAGGGGACTTTTCAATAATGACAGAGATGCTCAAAAAATTCCTGAGCTTCATGAATCTTACCGTGAGTGACTTGTATTGCAGCTTCTGTGGCTTTACATATGATACACTCATGACAGCAGGACTCCTCTGGCAGGCCGGAGGCTAAGACGGCGCCTTCAGTGTAGGGCGTGCAAGTCCAGTCCCTGGTCAGGGAACTAAGATCCCACATGCTTTGCAACCAAAAAACCCAAAGCATAAACAACACTGTAATTAAAAAAATTCAATATATACTTTTTAAGAAATGACGGTAGAAATACAAGTATTATGGCCATCATGAATAGAAGCAAAAAAATGATTTTCTTTTAATAATTGCGTGGTTTCTTTAAGGTAACTGAATTATTGGGGCCAAATATATTGATACTGTATTATGAAAGCCATAGTTTGATCTCACCTTGTTTTGATTCATAATGGTTGATTTAATGAAGCTAAATAGTTTAAGCTCTGATGCAGTGCTTTGGAGAATTAACTGACTTCCCCTCCACTCCCACTGCCCACCCCCCCCACCTTTCCGCCCCTCCCCTTTCCAGTGTGCTGTTGGAACCACGGGCCAGAAGTCCATCTCTAGAGTGATTGAGTACTTGGAACACTGCTAGCTGCTTGCCCTTTGCTTCAGGTGCTCGGTAATGCTGGAGCTATACTTAGACAAAGAAAAGTCACGGAAGAAGTCCTTGAAGATACACCAAGAACATTCATCAGTATCATTCATATTTGGATTTTTAAGGCCACCTGATTTCTTCTTCGTCATGCATTCTGCATTTGCTAAATGACAGTTACTACATCAATCTGCAACTATCAAAAATGAGGGAAAAGGTTCAGGCTGTTAACAGTTCCACGCAGTATTTAAACACACTTTGGCAGAATTTATACTCTCCCCTTGTTCTCTTGCTTTGTTCTGGGCAAGTTTTAAGGGGAAAACTTGTGCTGCTGTTAGTGCAACTGCTGTGTATGTTGAGCCACTGTTGTCATGCCAGCCAGGTGCAAAGGCAGCTTAGCTACTGAGGTATTGAATGTTCTGAGGACATTCTAGACAACAGCTTAGTTCCTTTTTCAGGCTCATTTGCTTTTGCTTTTTTGTTGAATGATTCCAATCGTAAATAAAGCTTTTAATAATTTTGTGAATTTTTTTTGTTGTTGTTCCCTGAACTACTGTCTATATTTAAAATTAGATGGAATCCAAAGACACAAGGGATTAGTATATTTTTTTATTCTTGATTTGGTTTGGGTTGTTGAAGCATTTTTCACCTTTGAGACCATGACCATATTCATTATCATACCATAGTAAGTCACAGCTGTAGACGCAAGAAAACAAACAACAGCTTGAGGGAATATAAGATGATGTGCCCTGTTAAAGGATGAAGCAGAGTAGACAAACCCAGGGTAGTTTACCCTTAAAGTTAGGGGAGACTCTCGAAACGTGATTAAGTTTTGAGGGAGAACTCTCTAGATATATTTTCTAATGTTCAATACAGTAAATATAAAGAAGCTAAAACACCAATGTGGAATTCATGTTTCCAGATAACATGTATATTCTTCTATAAGAGTGACAGGATCAAATGCATAAACGCAAAGCCTTAAATTGTTGGTTTAGAGAAGATCCTTTTTCTTCATCCAGATTCTTTCAGTTCATAGAACAGTGTGTTGTTTGGAGCACACAGTAACATATTTTATATATTTAATTTTACAACATTGCAAATTTTTATTGTATTAATTATTGTTCAGACCACTGGTTATACATTTTTTCTTTTTTACTGATTGGGCCTGAATACAGGCTTTCCAGAGATTTTCATTTAATACTTTAAGATACCTTTCAGGTAGTTATATCATGTTTCTTCATTGGATTTGTAAAACTTGAAGCCATAAAAATATTAGTTTGGTGTGTATTGGGGAAAATAGCTAAAAGTCTAATTTTTACCCATTTAGACTTTGTTATTTCCTTGTATAAAGTGACAAATCGGGGCTCTTGGATCAGTGCCAGCTGTAATGTTTTTTAATGCAGTGGCTGCCTTTTATTGTCTTCCTATTTTTGATAATGCAGATTGTTGGGAAATCTATAAGGAAGTAACTGATTCCAGTCAAATTGTTTTCTTCTTCCTACCCACCCCAGCCCCCCACCCATCACCTTTTAAGAGCATAGTATGCCAGTGTAACTTGGGAAAGATTGAGGTTGTATTTGCCCTGAGTATACAAGCTAGCTTAGCAAACTATTTAAAATGCTTATTGGTGAATGATATCCGTAAAATTGAATTAAATTATTTTAAAATACGTNCCTATTTTTGATAATGCAGATTGTTGGGAAATCTATAAGGAAGTAACTGATTCCAGTCAAATTGTTTTCTTCTTCCTACCCACCCCAGCCCCCCACCCATCACCTTTTAAGAGCATAGTATGCCAGTGTAACTTGGGAAAGACTGAGGTGGTATTTGCCCTGAGTATACAAGCTAGCTTAGCAAACTATTTAAAATGCTTATTGGTAAATGGTATCCATAAAATTGAATTAAATTATTTTAAAATACATTGATATTTATTAATCATTGGATTTAGGAAAAGGAGATTTTTAGTAAAACTGACTTGTGGCTGAATGATAAGGGATATTATAAAACATTTGGATAAGAACAATCAGGGCGAACTACATTTTTCTGTTACACTGGTAATCATTTGAAAATTGATTTACCTCAGTGTTTAACAGTTTTTTGTTTTGTTTTGTTTTTTAAATAATAACTAATTGTCAAGCACTGATAGAGATGCAGATTTTGGTGGGGAGTGGTGGGGGAGAAATCACCTCACCAAACGCAGTGCATTTGTGTGTGTTTAACCCTCAGAGAACTCTGCATTTTAGGGTACTTGAGGCTGACTTGCAAATTAACTAAAGTTTTAAAGTAACCTTTTTTTCCACTGTAAATATTTCTGTAAATACTACCAATTGGAAACTAGAAGGTAGAGTACTTTTCTGAATCCAATCCTATTTTTATTTTATACAGTATTTCTCAGCTGTGATCTTTGGAGCAAAAGCCAACGGCAGGAAAAAAATAGTTTGTACCAGTTTCATGAAGTATGTCTTTGGGTTTTTGTAAATAATTTTAACTCAAATAAAATTGCTACTTTCAATACACATGTTGTCTTTAACATAAATCTATTGAACTATTTTGGAGGAAGAAGACTCACAAGCTTGATACAGCTGACTAATGGGAAACACAATGTGAAACTTAAGTGAATTTCACACTTTGAAAGTGCACAGAACAGTTTAACCAGTTTTTGTTAAACACTACGTATATCCCTGTGTTTTTAATAATAATACTCATCTAAATGTAATGTCGACTCAGCAACTCACGCATGAGGGATGGTGGTTTTCTGGTTGAGTAGCTGTGCCCTTGTTATGTTCACTAAGTTGCTTTAGTCCTTTTGCACCTCTGAATACGACCTTTGCGTTTGAGTTTTGAGAACTGCTTTTTAGTTCTTCAGTTGTCAGCCTTTAAGTTTCCTGTATTTATTCAGGTGGGTTCCTCAACTTCTACTGAATGCTTTTAACTGTAAACCTGGATAAAACGATCTGTCCTGGGAGCTTCTGCCTGCTTTTCCCTCTTACACACATAGAGGCAAGAATATAACCATGTTTAAGAGTGCAGGCCAAGGAGACAGAAAGATCTTAAATCACATGCATAAATTTTGACTATTACTGCCGATGTTTATGGACTTTGAGCAAATTCCTGAACTTTTTTTCTGTTTATTCAACCAGAAATAGGGGATAGTACTGGGTTGGCCAAAAAGTTTGTTCTGGTTTTTATGGGTTTTTTTTTTGCCAACCCAGTACTTAACCTCAGTGCCGTGAAGATCAAGATGGTACACGTAAAGGATTCGCAGTGTTTCAGACAGGACTTGATAAATAGTAGCTTTTATCAAACAATTTTCACTCCATCAGGAAATTAAAATGTGAAGAACAAAGGAGAATAGTGTGATAACACTTGAGATAATACCTTTTCATATCACTGAGGGCATTGGGTTTGAATTACTTTAACAGCAAATCTCTAATTAATATCTTGGTAGTAACTAATAAGGGGAAAACAAGTGGTCATTAAAAAGTTCCAAACAAGTTTTTATCCACTAGAAAGAAGGGCCAGCGAGGTTTGCACAGTTCACTGTCAGTTAATGATCTCATACAGAATGCATAGATAAGAAATTTGATATAGAAAGTCTTTAAACTGAAGAAAAAATTGAATACTGTTGAATGTTTTGATCAAACCTCTGTTTTCTTTGCTTATATGTCTGCAATTTGAATACTCCAAAGGTCATGCACTGGCTTAAGGAACAAAAATGGAAACCCATACCTGTATACCACCTAGATTACAGGGACCTGTCTGCTATCCAGAGTTGTATAACAGAGGGTATGGTAAATAGAATCTCAACTACAAATTGGCACTTGCCATCTGTCTCTACAAGGACTAAGTCATGTGCTGTTGCAGCTGCTGATTTTCAACACCCACTAAAAGTTCAGGGTGCACAGAAATGAGGCGCTCTGTGCTGGTTGGGGGGGTTACTGGGGGCACTGGCAGAACAGGTCTTCAGATATTTCAGGAGCTGATTTTATTAGCCCAATTGTATCTCCTCATATGGAGAAAAGCACTA
Source organism: Oreotragus oreotragus (assembly GCA_006410675.1). NCBI lineage: Eukaryota > Metazoa > Chordata > Mammalia > Artiodactyla > Bovidae > Oreotragus > Oreotragus oreotragus. Next base: position 120,961 of record SJYX01009778.1, read on the forward strand.
AAATACTTCACAGTGATAACTATTCATCTTGACTAGCAGAAAGCTTCATGAGACGAGCAGAAACCTGGAAAAATGTGTGCCTGACTGCATGTAATCACCCTTCACCAAAATCAAATATATACTGTCCTTTCCCCAACCCAACCTCTGGAGCAGTTTTTCAGAGCTATCTGAGGTGCTGCTTAAGTCCACAATACCTTACTCCCTACAGCAGCAAATACTTTTAAGGAGACAAAATGGCTAAAGTTCACATGGAACTGCAAAGGACTGGAAGGAGCAAGATAATCCTGAAGAAGGGTATACACTGTGGACAAGAGGAGCCTAGCAAGTTACAGTCCATGGGGTCACAAAGAGTCAGTGAGCTACAAAACTACACTAGTTAAAACCATGTGATATTAGCATTCGGGCAGATAGATGTGTACAAGTCTAGAAACAGATGCACATAGAATTCATCACCAAATTGTTTTTGGCAGAGGCACCAAAGCGATCTTTAATGTGGAAGTACTTTTTAACAAATCGTACTGAAACAATAAGATAACCATTTTTAATAAACCTTGACCCTACCTCTTACCAAACACAAAAATTCCAGATAGATCATAAGATCTAAGTGTAAAGGCTGAAACTACAAAGCTTTTAAAAGCATCAAAGAACATCATTTGGGGAGTGGCAATTTTTTTGACAAGATGCAGAAATCTATGAAAACTGATTAAATTTATCAAAATAAAAAATGCATGTTCATAAAGATACATCATAAGAAAGTGAAAAAGCATTCTGACTGGGAGAAAATGTTCACAAATCATTTGCTTGACAAAGGACTTTATCCAGAATATAGAACTTACAACTCAATAAAGAACAGCTCATACATGAGTAACTAATAAACATTTAAAAAACACTCTGCATCATTAGTGATCATGGAAATGCACTTTTAAATTACAGATACTACCTATTCAGCAAAACAGCAAAATTTAGCCAGTAACACTAAATGTTGCAAAAATGAGCAGTTGGAACTTTGTCAGTGTTGGCTGGTGAAAATCATAACACCACTTTGGAACAAAGTTTTGGGAGTTGCTTGTAAAAGTAAAGATACATTTCTCTTTCAGCACTTGCTTTTTGTGCAGGAAAAATGAAAGCATTCAACAGATGGTTGTGAAAAAATTTTCACAACAAATTTGTGAAAAAATGTTCATAGCCATTTTATTAATAGTAGCCAAACACTGGAAACACAAATGTTTGTCCATCATCAGGCAATGGATCAACTGTATTTATGCAACAGAATTTAGCAATAAAGGGGAGTGACCTACTAATTCAATCAGAAATGTGGATAAATCTTATTGCTGAGTGGAAGAAGCCAAATAAGCTTACATATAGCGTGAATCAACTGACAAATTTATAGGACTGGCAAAACTAAGGTGAAAACATTCACAACAGTTCACTTAGAAGACAATAGCAAAAATGAAAAATTCTTCATGTTTAGAAAATTAAACCTGACAACTTATGGATTAGAGAAGTTATGGTGGAAAATGTTTAAAAACTAGGACTAACAACAGAAGTCTTAAGATGTATCAAAACAATACGAAGGATAAATGTTTGACTTTAAATGTTAGTACGTGAAAAACAATGGCTGAAAATTCTAAAAGCCAAGTCTCCATTTTGAAGATAGAACAAGAGCAACACAATAAACCTTTGATAAGGAGAAACAAGGTAATAGAAAAAACTTTGAAAATTAGCCCAAAATAGACTTGAAAGGGGGAATTAACTTTGGGGACACTGACCAAGAAGAAAAAATACATATTTAAAAATTAAAAATGCAAAAGTACAGAGATAGGAATTTAAAAGACCTTAATTGAATACTCTGAAAAGATATGATAATGAAATTGATAATGTAAATGAAATCAAATTAGAAAAATGAAGTGAATAAAATGAAATGGAAAGCAAAAGAGCTTTGTAACTTCTAAAAAATTTTTTTTTAATTCCGCAACATATATAACACAAAAGTTCATGATCTTGAAAGTTATTTCCACTAAGTTTTCAAGAAGTCTCATTTTACACAGATTCTTCTGGAGCACTGAAAAAGGGAGACCCCTATAAATACCTGATGAAATATTGGTAACAAAATAAGGACAACAAGGAAAAGGAAAATTGCAGGATTACCTCACTGAAAACCATTGACACTAAATTCCTTTAAAACATGTAAGTAAATTGAATCCAGGAATATATATATATATATATATATATATATATATATATATATATATATTGAA
>SJYX01009778.1:123372-211409 GCA_006410675.1 Oreotragus oreotragus
GGGTAGCCTTTCCCTTCTCCAGGGGATCTTCCCAACCCAGGTATTGAACCCAGGGCTCCTGCATTTCAGGTGGAGTCTTTAGCATCTGAGCCATCAGGGTAGCCCAATCATGCTTAAGGATGCACGGACAGGAAAACTCCAGAAGGCTACTAATCAAACACATAACAATGATTTTTCTGTGGGAAGATGAGATGAAGGGAGATGTCGAGGTGAACTTTGTTTAATCGGTATTCATTTGGGTTTTTTAAAAAATGACATTCATTTCATATAAATTAAAAAAATAGATTTGAAAGGCCAGAAAAATGAACAGACACAAAGCTGGTATTTTTGCCAATGCTACCTAGTCGCTGTCAGCAGAGGATACGAAGAGACTTAATCGTGATCTGGATGGCATCATCAACTCAGTGGACACGAATCTGAGCAAAATCTGGGAGATGGCGATGGACAGGGAGAGCCAGCGTGCCGCGGTCCATGGGGCAGTGGACGGGGAGGGCCAGCGTGCCGCGGTCCATGGGGCAGTGGACGGGGAGGGCCAGCGTGCCGTGGTCCACGGGGTCACAAGGAGTGGACTGGGCAACCTAACAACGAGTACCTGATGGCTAATTTGAAGCCTGGTAGGTTTTTTAGTTGCTCAGGCATGTTTGACTCTTTGCAACCCCTGGCAGGCTCCTCAGTCCATGGAATTCTCCAGGCAAGAATTCTTTTAAAATACGAAAGATCAGAATTTCTACTGGGGCAATTTTCCTCATAACCACTGCAAGGAATTTCTGACATGCAGAACTTGAGTTGAGCTCTGAAATGGGGATGGGTTACAACAAAGGGTTTATCTTCCAGTAAAACAGCATTTTGGACCTCCTTGACCGTCCAGTGGTTAAAACTCCATGCTTCCGATGCAGGGGGTGCAGGTTCGATATCTGCTCAGGGAACTAAGATCCTACACGCCTCGAGGCATAGGCCGAGAAAATGGTTTTAACTGAGCTTCCACTAGCTACAAAACTGTAAGAGCCCAAAGTTTGTAGGGTGGTCTGGGGGAGAATGATTGCAATGTGAAATTAATGATGGCACAAAGCCTAAGGTATGTGCACCTTGTGTTTTATTTGGAGAGTTTTCCTGGGACTGTTATGGTCCAAAGTGGCGGTAGATGCTTTCCCATGTCTCTTCTCTGATGTTATCTCTCCAACATTCTGGAAAGGTGAGTAGTATCTGTACTTCATTGAGAAATAAACTGAGGCTCTGGGAGGTTAGGTTGGTTACCAGAGGTCCCACATCTGCCTGACCCGAAAGGTGGGCACCCACCCAGTTCCACCTGGGATGACCTCTTGGTTTTATTCCCTGCAAGTGTCTGCACCTTTCTGTTTCATGGGTTTCCTCATCCAGACTGAGTTTATTGAGAGCATGAAGCTTGAATGCTCCAGGTCCTGATGAAACTAGCTTAAAATAACTAGATCTCAACCGATTTCTAAAATAAATTCTGATTTCTTAGAGCAAAGAAGAAACCATTTCAAGTTCTAAGGAAGACAGTAATTAGAAGCAGTAGGACTCTAGGAGGGACATAGTTAAGAAAAAAAATTAGGCTGCTGGATATCTCATTAGTTTGAATGTACTGAGAAGCAATTTACATTTCAGTTGGCAACTTGGGATAAGTTAGAGATAGGTATTTAGAAAACCAGGCAAATTATTAGCTTGGTTACCAAAGTTCTTGTGCAGGAACTTGATTAAAGAATTGAAATCAAGATACACACAACTCATCTGGGGACAGTATTTACATAATAGTTATTCTGAATGTTGAATACTTGATAATGATTTCACCAAAACTTGTGATAGTAGGTAAGTTGGAAGGATAAGTGTGGGGTGGGGGCCATAGGAGAGGGAATCTCAGTCTTCCAGGGTGGCTAATTGATGAAAAAAATAAGAACTAGCAGTACAAGCACATTGTTTAGAAATACGGAGGTAACGGGCGGAAGAAACAGCTGAAAGAACAGGAAGTGGGTGCTTCTGGGGAGCTGGTGGGGGTGTGATGGAGGAGAGCCAAAGGAACCGCTATATTTCACTGTAAACTTCTGACTTGAAGGTACGTACGTATGTTACTTGGACAGAGGCAAAACTTAAATTATAAAGCGAGTGGAGGCTGGCACTGTCTTCAGGGTGTAACCCACGTCCTGAGTTGAGCCTTTAGACCATGGCACAGTTTCTGAAGTACTCGAGCATGAATTCCTGCATGATTAGCCATGTGGAGCACCAGATAATTTTTGGTGACTACACTGAAACAAAAGCAAGTATTTGGGGTTTCAGTGCTGAGGTTATTAGTACTCTTGCCGTACAGCACATCATGGAAAATAACACAAATCAAATATTACTTCAGCACATCCTGCTTTTCAACTTTTTCTGTTGCTATCATTCAAGATGAAAATGTAAGCAGTTTTCATAAAAAGAACTCACCTAGACTGAACATTCACTGTGTCTGTGCCAGACCCTGAATAAACCACTTCCTGCCTTTAACCTTTGGATCACCGAACAGTTTCTGAAATGGTAGGCATGAATGACTGCGCAGCCTACCGCGACCAGCCAGAAATAGCTTAAGTGGGCTAATATTAAATGCAACACTTACTTTCAGGGTTTTAGGGGTAAGTGACTGGGCAAAATCACAGAAGAGAAACTAAAATGGAATAAAGTAGACCAGCTTTTTAAAGCACCTGTTAATTTCCCACTGACTACCTCATCTTGCCTCCAACCTAGGATGGCATTTTGAGTAATGTTTTAAGGTAAACTGCTAACCTCTACTGGGCATCTAGGCTGTGCCTGGCACAATGGTCAGTGTTTGGATCCTTCCAAAAGAGCTGACGTTTCAGTTCTGGGGCCCTAAATCTATCCTTGAAGAATTTGTGAAGTGTGAACAAGGTAATTTTTAGATAAATTTTAAGGCAATGTGAAGGTAAAAAGCTATTGGAGGCTTACTTTCAGCCTTGCTTGGAAGTTAATGAATTGTTTATGATGTATTTAACAGTACGTAGTCCTCTTCTTGGAGAAGGCAATGGCACCCCACTCCAGTACTCTTGCCTGGACAATCCCATGGACAGAGGAGCCTGGTAGGCTGCAGTCCATGGGGTTGTGCAGAGTCGGACACGACTGAGCAACTTCACTTTCACTTTTCACTTTCATGCATTGGAGAAGGAAATGGCAACCCACTCCAGTGTTCTTGCCTAGAGAATCCCAGGGACGGGGGAGTCTGATGGGCTGCCGTCTATGGGGTCACACAGAGTCGGACACGACTGAAGCAACTTAGCAGCAGCAGCCCTCTTCTATCCATCAAGTTAATATGATGTTTTCATCAAATCTTCTATGTGGTCAAATGACCCACCAGTGCTGGACCACCAGAGTATACAGCCTCATGTAGTAGAAAAATGAACAATTCTTTTGGAAGAGGCAGTGCCAAGTGGGGACTACCAGGGAATGGTTACGTGACAGTTGATAAGTGGCTGTTGGGCACAGCCAGCTGTCTACAGAGCTGCGCTGCTCCAGTAGGCCCAGTAGAAGCCAACCAGCTACTGTGTTATCTACAAGGCGCTCTGTATGGTACTCGGGGCTTCATGCACCGCCTCATGAATCATCGCAGTAGGAGGAACTGAGGCCTGGATCACAGTTAGCAGATAATGACCAAGTCAGTACTGTAACCCAATTCTCTAAGCCTGTCCTGTATCAGTGATGCTCCCTGAGTCTGCAGGCTCTGAAGGGCAGTTATGCCCTGCTTGAGCTCCATGGGTATTTTCTGAAATTATCTACTGGTTTAGAAGGCTGATTGACATATTTTATCTGCACCCTTTCACATTTATTTCTGTTTTGCTCCATCTACATTTTTTATGATACTTTGGTTTTTTGAAGATATAGCTGGAATGAGGGAGAAGGCAATGGCACCCCACTCCAGTACTCCTGCCTGGCAAATTCCATGGACGGAGGAGCCTGGTGGGCTGCAGCCCATGGGGTTGCTAGGAGTCAGACATGACTGAGCGACTTCCCTTTCACTTTTCACTTTCATGCATTGGAAAAAGAAATGGCAACCCACTCCAGTGTTCTTGCCTGGAGAATCCCAGGGATGGGGGAGCCTGGTGGGCTGCCTTCTCTGGGGTCGCACAGAGTCGGACACGACTGAAGCGACTTAGCAGCAGTAGCAGCAGCTGGAATGAGATATCCAGGAAAAAGCTAGGTGTAGCAGGGAACAGTTTCAAGAGAGAGGACTGACTTAATTGTCCAGACATGGGTTTACCCCCAAATAAAGTTTTCTTTTGTAAAAGAAATAAAAAATCTTAATCTCTCAGTTATAGAATGGATGATACCTCTGTGCATTTGCTTAAGCAAGTTTTCTTAGACACACAGAGGATACCTCATACTTGGTGCAAAGCCCAAGGCTGTGGTTTGACATGCTTTTATGTTTGTTTTAGGGACAGTGGAAGCCATTATCTGAAACTTTCACAAGAGCTCGATGGGAAGGGAAATGATGTGTTAAAGTAATGCCTGCAGGCATGTTAAGAAGAGGGAAGCCCTTATTTGGGCTGCCCCAGGTGATACGGGGCTTCCCTCATGGCTCAGCCGGTAAAGAATCTGCCTTCAGTGCAGGACACCCCAGTTCGATTCCTGGATTGGGAAGATCCCCCGGAGAAGGGAAAGGCTACCCACTCCAGTATTCTGGCCTGGAGAATTCCATGGAATATATAGGCCATGGGGTCCCAAAGAGTTGGAGATGACTGAGCAACTTTCACTCATAGATGCTGCTGGTAACACGGAGAAGCAGCCATCTGAGCCCTGCTCAAATTTCTGACCCACAGAATTATAACTGACAAAGGACTGTTGTGTTAAGCTGCTAAGTTTTAGTATACTTTGTTACACAGCTTTAGCTGAGCCAGAACTTTATTAGGAAGAGCCTAAGTGGCCAAGGCTGAGTCCAAGCAACCTAAACTCAAGAGACATAAAAGATCCACAGAGAAGAGGGTGAAAAGCTGAAGGAATGAGGCAAGCACAGAGGGAACAAACTAGGGTAGCGTGAAGCTAGTTCTGCTGCTGAGGGATAAATAAGATGGCCTGACCCTTAGAGAACTTCCTACTACGTCTGCACACGGCCGAAGTTCAGAGAGTATTTGTTGAATAAACAAATGAATTCATGAGGCAGTCAGCTTTCCTGTTCTACTTATCTCTATTCCATCAGAAAAATACGTTCCTCTCAACTGGTCGAGAGGAATGTTCAGCTGGTTTCTTGTTTGTCTGTGAGCCATACTGTGTCCCTAATAATACTCAGTTTATTTGCTGTGTTTGCTCACTGCGATTCAAGCAGCTTTCCTCAGGCAAAATGTCAAGGGTTCCAGAATTCTTATACAGGGCATTCTGGGGAGGAGAAACGGGGTTAAAGGGGACATGAAGAATTTTTTTAAGCTGTATCACCTACATATGGTAAATACACAAATCTTAATTGTTCAACAATATAAAGTGTGTATGTAACCCCATGCACATGAATACACCATACAGTCACCACTCAGATCAATATCCAGAACATCTTTATCATCCCGAAGGTTCCCTCGTGTATTTTCCATGAAGCAGCCAGCACTCTGATTTCTTTCCTCACAGAGTAACTAACCTGCTCTTGAACTTCATACATATGGAAATATACAGCACGTGTGTATTTGACTTTTTCTCCTCTGAGCCCTGCTCAAATTTCTGACCCACAGAATTATAACTGACAAAGGACTGTTGTGTTAAGCTGCTAAGTTTTAGTATACTTTGTTACACAGCTTTAGCTGAGCCAGAACTTTATTAGGAAGAGCCTAAGTGGCCAAGGCTGAGTCCAAGCAACCTAAACTCAAGAGACATAAAAGATCCACAGAGAAGAGGGTGAAAAGCTGAAGGAATGAGGCAAGCACAGAGGGAACAAACTAGGGTAGCGTGAAGCTAGTTCTGCTGCTGAGGGATAAATAAGATGGCCTGACCCTTAGAGAACTTCCTACTACGTCTGCACACGGCCGAAGTTCAGAGAGTATTTGTTGAATAAACAAATGAATTCATGAGGCAGTCAGCTTTCCTGTTCTACTTATCTCTATTCCATCAGAAAAATACGTTCCTCTCAACTGGTCGAGAGGAATGTTCAGCTGGTTTCTTGTTTGTCTGTGAGCCATACTGTGTCCCTAATAATACTCAGTTTATTTGCTGTGTTTGCTCACTGCGATTCAAGCAGCTTTCCTCAGGCAAAATGTCAAGGGTTCCAGAATTCTTATACAGGGCATTCTGGGGAGGAGAAACGGGGTTAAAGGGGACATGAAGAATTTTTTTAAGCTGTATCACCTACATATGGTAAATACACAAATCTTAATTGTTCAACAATATAAAGTGTGTATGTAACCCCATGCACATGAATACACCATACAGTCACCACTCAGATCAATATCCAGAACATCTTTATCATCCCGAAGGTTCCCTCGTGTATTTTCCATGAAGCAGCCAGCACTCTGATTTCTTTCCTCACAGAGTAACTAACCTGCTCTTGAACTTCATACATATGGAAATATACAGCACGTGTGTATTTGACTTTTTCTCCACATAATGTCAAAGTTTTGTGCGTGTTGTATCAGTAATTTGTTCTTTTTATTATGCAAATATATCAACACTTACATACATTGTTGATGAACATGTACGTCATTTCCAGTTTGGGGCTATTACAAGTACGGCTGCCATGAACATATTCATCCATGTCTTTTGTAGACATATGCATTCATTTCTCTTGGGTGAATACCTGGTAATGAAATTACTGAACGATAGGGCTGAGCATATGTTTAGCTTTAGTAGATAAAGTCCAACGGTTTTTGGAAGAGAATGATGATCTACTCTCACTCTGAAAATGAAAGGTGCTCTCTATCGTTTTCAGCACTTAACATGGTGCATTTCCCACATGAGAGATGAGGTGAAGCACTTTTTCAATGCTTATTTCCCATTTGGATGGCTCTTTGTGATGTGCCTGTTCAAGAGCTTTTTTTGAAAAAAGTTACTTTTGGCTGCATGGGTCTTTGTTGCTGTGCTCAGGGTTTCTCCAGTTGCAGCGAGCAGGCGCTCCTCTCTGGCTGGGGTGCGTGGGCTTCTCATCGCAATGGCCTCTCTCGTTGCGGAGGGCAGGCTCTAGGGCCCGCAAGCTGCAGGAGCTGCGGCTCACGGGCTCCAGAGCACGGGCTTAGCTGCCCCACGGCATGCGGGGGTCCTCCCAACCACGGCAGAACTGGCCCCCCTGCTGCGCAGGGCAGGCTCTGGAGCACCAGACCACCACGGCAGCCCTGCAAAGTGCCTCTTCAAGGTTTTTCCCGTTTCAAAACTGAGTTGTTTGTACGTTTCTTATGTAGGTGTTCTTTTGTCAGATTGATGTGTTACAAACTTATTTTCCTAGTTTCTGGCTTGCCTCTTAATGAAACCGTTTGCTTGACAGTAATGTTTATTTTTAATCATCCAAGAGTTATTTTTTTAAAATACGACGTATACATAAATTACAATAGTAATAAAAGGGATACCTGCAAACCCAAATTTCAGGCCTAGAACGTGATTCCTACTTTGGAGCAGCTTACCCTTGAAGTCAAGTACTCCCTCCCTGCCTCTCCCTCAGAGGCAGTTCCTGCCTTGAGTTTTGTGTTTATCACTCTCATACTTTTAAAGATAACGTTACCTAATACAGATATATCTCTAAACAACAGGCCGCTCCACTTGCTTGCTTTTGAGATTTATGAAAAGTCTCATACTGTGTGTCTTAGGCTTTCTTTTTCTTTCCTCCTACTCACTTTATGTCTCTAAGATTCATCTTTACTTCTGTATGTAGTCGTAGGTCATCCATTTTCACAGCTGGATAACATTCTGCTACGAGCTATTTATGCATTATCCCACCCGTGGAAATACAGATTGCTCTCAGTACTTGTTGATTTCAAAGAATGCTGTTAGGATCCATCTTGCAAATAACTTCTTGTGCACCTGTTCAAGGGTCTCTCTAGGGTGCAAACAAAAGAGTGGAATATACAGCTCATAGGATGTGGTCAAATTCAGTTTTGCAAAACACTGTCAAATTGTTTTCCAAAGTGGTTGTACCAATTTATACTCCCACCTGCATTAAAGGTACTCCCATTGCTCCACATTTCCCCTAACACTGAAGTATTAAATTTTTTTTCTAATATAATGGGTATAAAATGATATCTCATTGTCATCTTAACTTCCATTTTCTTCATTACTAATGAGCTGGAGCATATTTATGGACCACTGGGCTTTTGTCCATTTTTCTATTGGATTATCTTTTCCTTATTTATTGTTATAATTATTTATTCTCAATAGTGTTCCTTTATTGGTTAGATATGTTATGAATATGTTCCCGCAGCTTGTAGACTGACTCTTTCTTCACTGTCTTTTCACAAAAAGAAGTTCTTGATTCTAATGTAGTTGCTTTATGAGTCTTTTTCATGATTAGAATTTTCTTCTTGTGGCTGTACCACGTGCTTGCAGGATCTCAGTTTCCCAACGAGGGACGGACGAGGGGCTGCAGCAGCTAAAGCACTGAGTCCTAACCCCTGGACAGCCAGGGAGCTCCCAGAATTTGAAAATATTATTTAGTAAACAGTTCTCTACTCAAATTGATAAAGACATCCATCTGTATTACCTTCTAAAAGTATTAAACTTTGCTTTCGTATTTTAAGTGTTTGATTTGGAATCGACTTTGTCCTTCAAATATCAATTTCATTTTTTTTCCATATGAATAACCAATTGTCCTAGCTTGACAGCCCTTCCTTCTCTGTTGGGTCTTTGTGGTAGGCTGAATAATGGTTCCTCAAAGATGTCTACTTCCTAATTCTGGGAACCTGAGAATGCGTTACCTTTTATGGCATAAAGGAATTTGCAGGTGTTGATTAAGGATCTTAAGAATGGGAGATTATCTTGGATTATGTGGGTGAATCCAGTGCAATCAGAAGGCTCTTCATAAGAGGGAGGGATAGACTTACAGTCAGAGAAATACAAGGACAGATGCAGAGGTCGGTAGGCAGTCTTTAGAAACTGGAAAAGGGCTAACAGCACGTTCTTATCTAGACATTTGTTCTAAATGGAACAAAACCCTGTGGACACACTTGAGAATGCTGACCTCCAGAACTATGTGATCATCAATTTGTGTTGCTTTAAGCCACACAGCCTTTGCTAATTTGTTGCAGCAGCCAATGGGAACTAATATAATCTTCATCATCACCTTTGTCATATATCAAGGTTTCATATTGTTCTGAGGCTTTCTAGGCTCCAGTGAAAGTGAAAGAGAAGTAGCTCAGTCATGTCCAACCCTGTGGACTGCAGCCTACCAGGCTGCTCCTTCCATGGAATTCTCCAGGCAGGAATACCGGAGTGGATTGCCGTGCCCTCCCCCAGGAGATCTTCCTGACCTGGGGATTAAACCCCCACCCCTTACATCTCTTGCATTGGCAAGCGGGTTCTTTACCACTAGCACCACCTACTAATTACAGTAGCTTTATAACTATTTATCCTGGTAAAGCACCCTCCTCCCTATGTCTTGGTTACTTACTCTCCTTAGGCCTTTGCTTTTCCAGATAAATTTCAGAATCTGCCTGTCAAGTTCCCCATAGGACCCTAATGTGGTTTTGTTTAGAAATATATGTCCCCCTAGGGCTGGTGCCAAACCACTCTCTAGGCTCACCCTTCGGAAAACTGTTTCCCAGCTTCCAGACACATCAGTGTGCAACCTAGCTCTGAAACTTCCCCTGTTCCCACCCACCAGCTGGCCGTGGCTGCCCATCCCCTCTGGAGCCTGAACATCCCCCCATGGCATTCAAGGACCCCCGCGGTTTGTTTCCATCCCCTGCTCCATCCTTTGCTTCCTCTGTTCTCACTTCAGATACTGGTGTGTCCTCCCCTCTCATCCGCAGGCCCAGCGATTCTGAGGGCTGCCGAGCAGGCTGACTCAACCTTCTGCTCCCAAGACCAGCTCTAAGCTGACGAGTAGCAAGCAGTAAGGAGGGTGGGAGATTGCCCTTGGCGGACTCCAAATCCAGGGCTCCAGTCCCTGCCTGCACCTCTGGAGGGATGGCGGAGGAAACCTCATCCCGGAGCCCAATCAGGGAGGCGCTCTCTTCTCTTAGGTCCCATCACCCAGCGGCGGAATTGGAGGCCCCCGGAGGAGGACGCGCCTCAAGACGACCTGGAGAGGAATCTGACACTGGCGGGTTCTAAGGGCCGCCTCAGGCTCCTGCGCCTGCCTGTCCGCCCGTCCCCTGGCCAGCGTGCCGGCCCAGCGCGCGCAGAGCCAGGATCCGCGGGGGTCCCCCCTGGGGTGAGTAGGTGGGCGGAGCGACACGCCCCGGCACAGGCCCCGCCTCCAGGGACCTCGCCCTGCCGCGCTCCTCCCCCCGGCCACCACGGAGGCGCGCCTGCGGTGCTGGCACCGGGTGCCTCCAGCCGCTCCCAGCCTTCAGAGCAGGGATGGAGGGCCGGTCGTCTGGCTCACTCCCCGCAGTCCCTAGGGAGGCCCATCGTCTCTGGATTGACTGCCCCGGCCCAGCGCCTGCTGGGCCTGGAAGGTGTGGCTTGGTGGGTGGCGAGGCTGACCCCAGACCAGTGCAAACAGCTCCGGAGCCCAAGTCAGGCCGGGGTCCGCTTGAGCGGGGCACTGGGGAAGTCCGCAACGTGGGCACCTGCAAGGGGACGCCCGGAGGGAAACGGGAGTCGGCCACAAGGAGCCCCCGGGACAAGCCGCGCGGAAGGGGCCGCCGCCTCCCAGGCCCGGATCGTTGCCTGGGGCTCCCCCGGCCACCACGGAGGCGCGCCTGCGGTGCTGGCACCGGGTGCCTCCAGCCGCTCCCAGCCTTCAGAGCAGGGATGGAGGGCCGGTCGTCTGGCTCACTCCCCGCAGTCCCTAGGGAGGCCCATCGTCTCTGGATTGACTGCCCCGGCCCAGCGCCTGCTGGGCCTGGAAGGTGTGGCTTGGTGGGTGGCGAGGCTGACCCCAGACCAGTGCAAACAGCTCCGGAGCCCAAGTCAGGCCGGGGTCCGCTTGAGCGGGGCACTGGGGAAGTCCGCAACGTGGGCACCTGCAAGGGGACGCCCGGAGGGAAACGGGAGTCGGCCACAAGGAGCCCCCGGGACAAGCCGCGCGGAAGGGGCCGCCGCCTCCCAGGCCCGGATCGTTGCCTGGGGCTCAGCGGACTGCAGGCCTCTACCCTCTTGCGTCGGGCTGCAGGCCGGGTTGCTCAGGGCCACGCGGCAAGGCCTGCCCGTCTGACCCCGGGCTCGCCAACCAACTGCGGGGCTCAGATCCCCAAGGCCCTCCTCGCTGTCTGCTCTCGGGTTCTGGGTTGGACTGCAGAGGCCGCTGGGCTCCACAAGGGTCCGGTCCAAGAACTACAGCCCTTTCCTTGATTACAGCACCCCCCGCAGTGAGCTTCCAGCGCGGAGCCATTTCCCAGCCTGGCCTCGACTAGAGTCCCTGGAGCCGCGCTTTTTTCCCACCTGGCAGACTTGGCTTCTGTGGGTGTGTCCTCGGGTGATGGAGTTAGAAGCACTCAGTCTGTATCAAATATCCAGTATGTAGAAAACGACACAAAAACAAATGTGAAGCTTAGTGAATTATTACAGAAAGAATAGCCTTGTATGCTTCAGTATCTTCAAGTCAATGTAGTATACCACATTAACAAACTGAAGATTAAAATCATATGTTCAACTCAATAGATGCAGAAAAAACTTCTGGCAAAATTCAACATACGTTTATGGTAAAAATTCTCCAGAAAGTAAGTATAAAGGGAACATACCTAAACACAATAAAGGCCACATATAAGCCCAAGCTAATATTGCATTCGACAGTGAAAAGCCGAAAGTGTTTCCTCTAAGATCAGGAACAAGACGAGGATGCCCACTCTTGCCACTATTATTCAGCACAGTACTGGAAATCCTAGCCACAACAGTCGGGGGAAGGCAACGGCACCCCACCCCAGTACTCTTGCCTGGAAATCCAATGGACGGAGGAGCCTGGTGGGCTGCAGTCCATGGGGTCGCTAACAGTCGGGCAGACTGAGCGACTTCACTTTCACTTTTCTCTTTCATGCATTGGAGAAGGAAATGGCAACCCACTCCAGTGTTCTTGCCTGGAGAATCCCAGGGATGGGGGAGCCTGGTGGGCTGCCGTCTATGGGGTCACACAGAGTCGGACACGACTGAAGTGACTTAGCAGCAGCAGCAGCAGCCACAACAGTCAGACAAAAAAACAAACAAAACAAAAAAATAGAAGGAATACAAAATGGAAAGGAAGAAGTAAGTCCGTTACTGTTCACAGAGGGTATGATACCATACATAGAAAATCATAAAGCCATTATCAAAAAACTGCTACAGCTCATCAATCGATTCAGTAAAGTTGCAAGATACAAAATTAACATACACAAATCTGTCGCATTTCTATACACTAAGAACTATCAGAAAGAGAAATTAAGAAAACAATCCCAGTTGCTATCACATCAAAAAGAATAAGACACTGGTGAAAGAAACTGAAGATCATATCAAAAGATGGAGAGATATACTGTGTTCATGGATTGGAAAGATTAATATTGTTACAACAAAGATTAATATGGTTACCAAGGCAAACTACAGGTTCTATCCAATCCACGTCAAAACACCAACAGCATTTTTCAGAGAACTAGAGCAAATTTTTCTAAAATCTGTATGGAAATGAAGACTCCAACTAGCCAAAGCAACCTTGAGAGAAAAGAACAGCTATGGAGGTATCATGCTCCTGGACTTTATACAACAGAACTACAGTAATCAAACCACTGTGATGCTGGCACAGAAACAGGCAAATAGATCAATGGAGCAGAACAGAGTGTCCTCAGAAATAAAACCCATAAGTAAATGGTCAGTTAATCTACAACAAAAGAGGCAAGAATATACAATGGGGAAAAGACAGGGCTCTTCATAAATGTGCAGGGAAAAACTGGACAGCTACATGTAGAAGAATGATTAGAACACTTTCTCACGCTATATAAAAAAATAAACTCAAAGTGAATTAAAGACCTAATTGTAGGACTAGAAAACATAAAACTAGAAGAAAGCAAACAAAACATTCTTTGACATAAATTGTAGCAATTTAAAAAATAATTTCTCTCCTAAGCCCAGGGAAGTACAACAAAAAATAAACAAATGGGAGCTACTTAAAAGCTTTTGCACAGCCAAGGAAACCATCTACAAAACAAAAAGACAAACCACTGAACTGGAGAAAGTATTTGCGAACAATATGATCGATAAGGGGTTAATATCCAAAATACATAAACAGCTCATACAAGTCAACATCAAGAACCCAACAACCTGATGAAAAATATGCATAAGACATGAATAGACATCTTCCCAAAGAGACACACAGATGGCCAAGTGAAAAGATGCTCAACAATATATCAAAGAAATGCAAATCAAAACCACCATGAGATATTACCTCCCACCTGCAAGAATAGTTATCATCAAAAAGACAACAAATAACAAATGTTCTTGAGGATATGGGAGAAAAGAAACTCTTGTAAAACACAAAAATATCAACTTGAAAAGATATATGCACTCCAATGTTCAAAGCAGCATTATTCACAATAGCCAAGCTATGGAAGCAATTTAAGTGTCCAGCAACAGATAAATAAATAAAAAACATATGTAAACTACATACGTGTGTATGTATGCGTGTATATATACGTGTGTGTGTGTGTTAGTTGCTCAGTCATGTCTGACTCTCTGCAACCTCATGGACAGTAGCCCGCCAGGCTCTTCTGTCCATGGGATTCTCTAGGAAGAATACTGCAGTAGGTAGCCATACTTTCTCCAGGAGCTCTTTCCCACCCAGGGATTGAACCCTGGTTTCCCACATTGCAGACAGATTCTTTACTGTCTGAGCCACCAGAAAAGCCTTCTACATACACACACCCACATACACACACACAGCACTACTCAACCATGAAAAACAATGAAATTTTGCCATTTGCAAGAAGATGGATAGATTTGGGAGGTATGCTTAGTAAAATAAGTCAGAGCAAGACAAATACTGTATGTGGAATCTAAAAAATGAAACAAACGGATTTATATAATAAAGAGAAACAGACTCACAGATGTAGAGAACAAGCTAGGTGTTACCAGTAGGGAGAGGATGGAGGGACAAAGTGGGAAAAGAAGATTGAGAGACACAAACTGCTATGTATAAAATAAACTATGTGTTGTCAGGAATTTTTACAAATATGCTTTACCCTTAATCAAGACCCCAGTTTTGTCATGAGGGTGTTTAATGAATGCTGGGGCTAGGGTAAAGCTACTTTTGTAAAATCACTGCAAACTTTCCAACAGCTTAAAGAAACTGGTCTTCAGGTCATCTCTAAGTGAATCTAAGGCTGACTTTTAAAATTCTTTTAAGAAAGCGGTCTGTTGAAAGTTTTGGTTCTTTTTCCATGTTAGTAACTTTTGTTTTCCAGAAAATTACTCATGAAGCCTGGGCTTCCCTTGTGGCTCAGCTGGTAAAGAATCTGCCTGCAATGCCAGAGACCTGGGTTCGATCCCTGGGTTGGGAAGATCCCCTGGAGAAGGGAAAGGCTACCCATTCTAGTATTCCGCCCTGGAGAAAATAGTGGACTCTATAAGTCCATGGAGTCGCAGAGTCGGACACGACTAAGCGATTTTCACTTTCATTCATGAAGCCTAATGTGTCGTGTCAATGACATAGATATCAAGTTGTTCATTATCTTATTTATGATTTTTTTTTGTACAGTATTTGTCTTACTCCTAATAAACTTTTTAAAATTGACTTGACAGGGTTCATCTATTTCCAAATAGAAACATTACTTTCCTTTTCCAAAAACCAGGATTTAGTTGTATCCATCAAGCATAATGTGAGGTTTCCAACTGTTTTCAGTTGGAAAGGTTGTTTTCAGTTCAGTCGCTCAGTTGTGTCCATCTCTTTGCGATCCCATGGACTATAGCACACCAGGCCTCTCCATCCATTGCCAACTCCCGGAGTTTACTCAAACTCATGTCCATTGAGTCGGTGATGCCATCCAACCATCTCATCCTCTGTCGTCCCCTTTGTCTCCCGCCTTCAATCTTTCCCAGCATCAGGTCTTTTCAAAGGAGTCAGTTCTTCACATCAGGTGGCCAAAGTACTTCAGCTTCAGCAGCAGTCCTTCCAATGAATATTCAGGACCGATTTAATTTAGGATGGTTGGATCTCCTTGCAGTCCAAGGGACTCTTAAGAGTCCTCTCCAATCCCCAGTTCAAAAGCATCAATTCTTCAGCACTCAGCTTTCTTTATAGTCCAACTCTCACATCCATACATGACTATAACCATACATGACTAAAAACCATAGCTTTGACTAGATGGACCTTTGTTTGCAAAGTAATGTCTCTGCTTTTTAATATGCTATCTAGGTTGGTCATAACTTTCCTTCCAAGGAGCAAGGTTGTTTTAGGTTTTCCATATTAAATTCCTCCTCCCTAAGTGTTAAATTTTTGTCTTCAACTCCTAGGTTGAATGCATGCATTATGTAATTTCAATCTGGCTAAGTAAAGAAAAAGTGCAAGTTTTTACTAAAAAAAAAAAAAAAGAAGAAGCAGCACAGTTGCTCTAAAAGAAAAAAGACACCAGAAACAAGGCAATAGTGAGTGACAGATGGAAGAATATATTTTCAACATAAATAAAACAAAGAGCTAAAATCAATAACATAGAAAGAATACCACAAATTAAGGAAAAAATAGAAAAACTGACAAAGGGATAACAAAAACTCACACCTGAAGAACTGCAATGCTCACTAAATCTCAAAAGATATCCTTGACCTTACCAACTTGTAAGAAAAGGAGCATTTCAGTGAGTTCCAATCACACCAGTACTTTTGTATAAATATTAAAAATTTGTAGCATGCTTTACCTGGCATTAAATGCATCTCTTTCACAAGAGAAACCAGCAAACCTTCAAGATGAAATCCTGAGCACATATCTCAATAAAAAAGAACACCCTTGTAACTATCATCCAGACCAAGAAATTGTACTTTTCCACCCACCCCAGAACACCCTCCCTGTACCTCTTCACAATCTCAATCACCTCCCTATTTCCAAAAGTATTCTCTATCCTGATTTTTATACTCATTACTTTCCTTGAGTTTATAGTTTTTAATCACCAAATCATGCTCTCCAGACCTATAGCTTAGACTTGCCCATTTTGTTGATGTCTTTTAAATCTCTTTTAGTCTGTAGGTTTCTTCTCCAACCCTTTCTTTTTCTTTACACTGTATCTATGGAAAAACCTGAGCCCTTCCCCCTATGGAACTTTTCAGTATGATTTTACAGACTGTATTCTAGGATGCAGTTCAACACATCCCTCTGTTCTCTGCATTTCCTGCAACTTTTCAAGTGTATTCAGAGGCTTGATCAAGCTCAGAATCAAGATTTTTGATGACATTCTAGGTATTGATATGCTCTTTTATCGAGGGGCACATAATTCAAGGTGTCTGTTGTTTTTTTTGAGATACTACCAGAGATGATATCCGATACTTACAGTCATTAATCCACTTGGGGTAAAAAATGATGATAGTCTAATTACATCATTTTTTTTTCATTTATCACCTGGATTAATTTTATAAAGACATTCTTTTCTTCATCTACTATTTGGTCACCTGGTAGAACAGCTTATAGAGGAAGGGCAGGATAGGTGTTTCCTACTTTTCCTTTATCCATTGTCAAGAGAATGAATTGCTACCTTGTCATCCCTCAAAGATGATAAATTAATTAAAAATGATAAAGTCAAGGATTAAAACATATTTGATGGCTTTTAATACATTACAGTTATTACATATATTGATATTCAAACTGTCCCATCTTTCACCAGCTGGTACCTCTTCATGTTACGCTTAAGTCATTTTGAACTGACCCTAATAATCTGAGTGCTTTCTGATATCTGGTTTAGCAAGATGTTTTAAGTTCATCTTGTGTATTTCCTGCCCAGGACTAGAATCAGTCATTTTTACAAGAAGCCTTGGTTTCTTTTAGCAGGAAATAACACTGAATATTGAATACTGAACACTGAAGGGTTAGGGATGCTCCTTGCTTCGGTTTGGCCATTGTTTCTGGTCTTTTCAGTGGGAAAAGCTAGATATTACATATAGGATAAAATACTCTAACAGTTTATAAAGGTACATCCAATTCAAATTGAGAACTCTAAGATTTTTACTTTATCTCTTCTGTGACATCTATATCTCCTTTCTTCCACACTGTAAATCTTCTGCACTGTGTTCTCAAGGACACAGGAAATAACTGAATTAGAATACCCAATCAGTCATTTTTTTCATCTCAACTGATGCACACGTAAGTTCAGATTAACAATACCTATAATACCACTAAAAACACTGATGATTTCCTCTGTGTCTCAGGAAACTCAAACAGGGGCTCTGTATCAAACTAGAGGGGTGAGATGGGAGGGAGGTTCAAAAGGGAGGGGATATATGTATACCTATGGCTGACTCATGTTGGGGTTTGACAGAAAACAACAAAATTCTGTAAAGCAATTATCCTTCAATTAAAAAATAAATAAGTAAAACTATACAACCAAAAATAAATAAATAAAGCCAACACTGATGAAAAAAATTGAAGATAGGACTAAATGGGAAGATATTCCATCCTCATGAACTGCAAAAATTAAGTAAAATATCCAAGCTACCCAAAGCAATTTACAGACTGAATACAATCCTTATCAAAATTCCAATGGCATTTTTCACAGAAATAGAACAATCCTAAAATTGGTATGGAAACACAAAAGACACTCAATAGCCAAAGCAATCTTGAGCAAGAAGGATAAATAGGGAGGTACTTCCTAATTTCAAACTATATTAGAAAACTGCAAATATCAAAACAGTGTGATATTGTCATAAAAACAAACACACTGGTGAATGGAAGAGAACTGAGAGCCCCAAATAAGTTCATGCATATATGGTCAGGTAATTTATGACAAATAGTGAATAATACAGAATGGGGAAGGGACAGTATCTTTAGTAAATGGTCATGGGGAAACGACATCCACATGTGAAAGAATGAAGCTGGACCATTGTCTTACACCATACACAAGAGTTAACTCAAAATGGATTAAAGTCTTGCACGTAACACCTAAAACTATAAAACTCCTGGGAAAAAAAAACCAGATAGTAAGCCCCTTGACCTCAGTCTTGGTGATGATTTTTTGGGTCTTACTTCAAAATGAAAGGAAACAAAAGCAAAAATAAACAAGTGTGACAATATCAAACTAAAAAGCTTCTGCATAGCAAAGGAAACAATCAATAATATGAAAAGGCCCCCTTGGAATGGGAGAAAAATTTGCAAATCATGTATCTGATAACTGGTTAATATACAAAATATATAAAGAACTCATACAACTCAATAGCATACAAACAAACGAACACTCTGATTAAAAAATGGGCAGAGAGTCTGAATAAACATTTTTATGAAGAAGATATCCATATGGTCAATGGGTACATGAAAGCATGCTCAACATCACTAATCATCTGGGAAATGCTAATCAAAACCATAATGAGATACCAATTCACACCTGTCAGAAAGGTTATTATCAAAAAGGATAACAAATAATAACTGTCGGAAAGAATGTTGAGACAAAGGAGCCCTTGTGTACTCTTCATGGGAGGAAATGTAAATTGGTGCAGTCACTGTGGAAACCAGGATGGAGTTTACCCAGAAAATTAAACATAGAACGACCACAAGACATATCAATTCTACTTCTGGTATTCATCTGAAGAAAAGGAAAACAGTAACTTAGGAAAGATATATGCACACCTATGCTCACTGCAGCATTATTTACAATACCCAAGCTATGGAGCCAATCCAAGTGTCCAATGAGAGATGAATGGATAAAGAAACTTTGATATAGGTATACAATCAAATACTACTCAGCCAAATGAAAGAATGAAATCACACCATGTGACGGCGTGGAAGGACCTTGAGGACAGTATGCTAAGTGAAATAACTCAGAAAAAGGTGAATACTGCATGATCTCCCTTATATATGAAATCTTAAAACAACATGCCTCCCCCTCCAAAAAAAAACCCAACAACAATAAACACCAAGGTCACAGATACAGAAACAGGCTGGGGGGTGAGATGGCAAAATGGGTGAAGGTAAAAAGGCACTTCCCTGGGGCTCAGAGGTTAAAGCGTCTGCCTGGAATGCGGGAGACCCAGGTTCGATCCCTGGGTGGGGAAGATCCCTTGGAGAAGGAAATGGCAACCCACTCCAGTACTCTTGCCTGGAGAATCCCGTGGAGGGAAGAGCCTGGTAGGCTAGGCTACAGTCCGTGGGGTCGCAATGAGTCGGACATGACTGAGCCACTTCACTTCACTTTAAAAAGGTACTAACATAGTTTTAATATAAATAAATCATGGAAATATAAGACGCAGTATGGTGACTATAGTCAATAATACTATCTTGCATATTTGAAAGTTGCTAAGAGACTTTAAAAGTTCTCACAAGAGAAAAGTTTTCATACCCATGCATGGTGACAGATCTCACCTAGACTTACTGTTGTGATTATTTCACAATATATGCAAATAACAAAATATTATGTTGTACATCTGACTAATCATGTTAGAAGCAACTTACCTGAAAAAACCCATTGTGATATCCTAGGGAAAATATATCAGAACTTGCTGTGGCTTCTGAAAACAGTGTGCACTTTTTGCATGCCGCTTCAATTCTTTCCTCCTGCTCCCTCATTTTTCCTTTGTGCCGTGTCTACATTCTCTGAACATGAAGCCACATGAAATGCTGGGACCTGGACCCTCAGCCGAAACACCTGCATTGGGACAAACATCTTCTGGAGCAACACACCACCAAAAAAAAAAAAACGTCTAAGGAACTGAAAATAGCTGCATTCACATGCAATTAGGAACAAGAAGATACAAAAGGCCCAGACCTCCTGCCACTTCTGAGGTGTCAGGAGCAGGAGGCAACTGCATATGATCCCTGCGCACGCACCACCAAGGCGGTGCGCAGAATCCCTGAGCCAGCGATCTGCCCCACTCTTATCCCATTTAGAGAGCCGGCCCGCCCTCCTGAGAGAGTGAGCAAGAGCGCCTGTTCCTTGTATTCACTCCCTCATGCTGCAGCAAACTAAAACCCCAATATAGCCTCCTCTGCATTCCTCCTGTGGCGCCTTATCAATTTCTGTTGATGAACAAGTCCAAGGACCCAAATCTTATTAGTTACATAGTATAATCTCTTCACTCTCATTTAATCTAAATTTTACAAATACCTGTATGTTCACTGCACACACTAATCCTTACTGCAATGTCTCTTTAGTTACTTTGGTTTCTGAAGCTGGTTCTTTCCTAGATTCCTCAAGGAGGGCTCTGGAACATTCTTCTGTCATAAAGACAGGGATCGGTATTACAGATTTCTCTTTTTGCCTCAAGTCTCCAGGATGGTTCAGCCTCAGACTGTTACTAACTCTGCCTTTATCTAAAAGTTTGATATGTTACTTATCAAGGATTTTGAGCATTAAAAATTTTTTTAAGTTGTTACATTAAAATCTCATTTATCTTGATATCTGAGTTGTTTGGAGTCCCTAAAATTCTGTGCAGGCTGCCGGTGCCTTTCCTGTCTCTCCTGCTTCTAGCCCTTGAGTAGGAGCTTTGCTGTCCTTTATCTTTACTGCTCCTATCCTATTTAATTTTGATTCCACTTCTTATAGCCGATGTCCCTTGTGGGAACCCAGTCCCAGGGGATTTCTGGCACCGGGCTTCCCAGGTAGGACTAGTGGTAAAGAGCCTGCCTGGCAGTGCAGGAGACTGAGAGACACGGGTTTGATCCCTGTGTTGGGAAGATCCCCTGGAGAAGTGCAAGGCAACCCACTCCAGTACTCTCGCCTGGAGAAGCCCAAGGAGAGAGAACCCTGGAAGGCCATGGTCCAAGGGGGTGCAAAGAGCTGGACACGATTGAAGCAACTTAGCATGCAGTGTCAAAATTCAAAGACTTTCATGCCCTACCTTAGACTCTGTTTCATTCAGTGTGGAGTTGGCCGAGTCCTTCTCCTGCTCAGCAGCAGGTCCTGGCCAGGCTCCCACACTGCCCAAGTTCTAGGCTCTGCTGTGGGTCACTTAGTTTCTGCACAGCACATGCCTCGGGCTGTCCGAGGAAGAACGCAGCGCGGGCTCCCGCCACTCCTGTACTGAGCACGCGAGGGCTCTCAGGCGTCCGCTCACGCCTTCTCCTCGCCCCGCGCTCATGGTGATGCTGGGCAGGGTCACGGCTGTTGTGCACCCACTTGTATCTTGTGGTCACAGGGGAATACCTTGTCATCTAGTCTTGTGAATACTGCCTATGGGTTTTGGGTTTAATATTGTACTGATCCATCTGTGTTTATGTGGGGATTCTGGACGACAAAAGCTATACTTTCATGAATACTGCCATCTTTCCAGAATTTGTTTTGTTTTAAAAAGAATATTTTAAAAGAAAACAATGGAAAACCAGAATTTGTGTGTGTGTGTGTACAGAAAGCGTTTCAAAAATACATTAAAACCCACAAGAGAGTCCTGTTTGCTCAAGGTCCGCTGCTGCGATTGCTAGCAAGGGAGAGCGTAACTGCTGAGGGTGGCACTCCTGGTCCCCACAGGATGAGGACCAGGCAGTCCAAACACCCTTGGTACAAACACCAGATGTGTGACGGCCTGGCCGCACTCAGAGGAGAGAATGGACAAGGCCCTGGGAGTGAAGAGGGGAAGGGAAAACCAGGTGGGAGTTTGTGACCCAGCTGCCAGGGTGGGGTCCTGCCGCTGGTCCACGGAGCGAAGTGAGTGACCGAGCTTCACTGCTTTTTGATGGAAGAGGAGGCAAAGGTCAGAAGGGGCGGGGAGAGACACCCCCTCCCCTAACATACACACATAAAGCCAAGTCTACTGGTGGGTTGTGCCCCTAATAGAAGGTTGAGTAGAAAACATTCCACTCATTGAGGAAACTGTCATCTAGGTTCTGGGTGAGGAGGAAGGAGCCTCCTCTGAGGGGATAATCACTAGGCCTGTGCTGTGGACTGAATATTTACGTCCCCCAGATTCCTAGGCTGACATCTTAACCCCTGAGGTGATGGTATTAGGAGGTGGGCCTTTGGGAGGCGGTTGGGTCAGAAGGCAGAGGCATCAGGAAGGGATGAGTGTCCTTGTAAAAGAGGCCTGAGAGCCCTCTTGTCCCTTCTGACAGGGGAGGACACGCCAGAAGCATGAACCCATGAACCAGAAGGTGGGCCTCTCCAGACGGGGATCTGCCGGCGCCTGATCTTGGACTCCCAGCACCTGCAACTGTGAGAAAGGGATTTCTGTTGTTCGAGTGCCACCCAGTCTGTGGTATTTGTTACAGTTGCCCAAACGGAACAAGAAGCCTGTGATTCAGGCAGCCAGTGTCTGATTCTAAGTGCTATCAGTTCAGTTCAGTCGCTCAGTCGTGTCCGACTCTGTGCGGCCCCATGAATCGCAGCACGCCAGGCCTCCCTGTCCATCACCAACTCCCGGAGCTCACTCAGACTCACGTCCATCGAGTCAGTGATACCATCCAGCCATCTCATCCTCTGTTGTCCCCTTCTCCTCCTGCCCCCAATCCCTCCCAGCATCAGGGTCTTTTCCAATGAGTCAACTCTTCACATGAGGTGGCCAAAGTACTGGAGTTTCAGCTTCAGCATCAGTCCTTCCAAGGAACACCCAGGACTGATCTCCTTCAGAATGGACGGGTTGGATCTCCTTGCAGTCCAAGAGACTCTCAAGAGTCTTCCCCAGCACCACAGTTCAAAAGCATCAATTCTTCGGCGCTCAGCTTTCTTCACAGTCCAACTCTCACATCCATACATGACCACAGGAAAAACCATAGCCTTGACTAGACGGACCTTAGTCGGCAAAGTAATGTCTCTGCTTTTGAACATACTATCTAGGTTGGTCATAACTTTTCTTCCAAGGAGTAAGTGTCTTTTAATTTCATGGCTGCAGTCACCATCTGCAGTGATTTTGGAGCCCCAAAAAATACAGTCTGACACTGTTTCCACTGTTTCTCCATCTATTTCCCATGAAGTGATGGAACCAGAGGCCATGATCTTAGTTTTCTCAATGTTGAGTTTTAAGCCAACTTTTTCACTCTCCTCTTTCACTTTCATCAAGAGGCTTTTTAGTTCTTGTTCGCTTTCTGCCATAAGGGTGGTGTCATCTGCATATCTGAGGTGATTGATATTTCTCCTGGCAATCTTGATTCCAGTTTGTGCTTCATCCAGCCTGGCATTTTCCATGATGTACCCTGCATATAAGTTAAATAAGCAGGGTGACAATGTAGAGCCTTGAGGTACTCCTTTCCTAATTTAATTGAAGACAGTCAATTAAATCAATTAAAGAGAATCGAGGACTTCCAGAGGAGGGATGTCAGACGACAGTGAGAGCAGATAGCAGACCAGCCGGCAGTCCGAGTTCAGGGCAGGACAAATGTCCGTATAGATTTCATTCTAAACTCTCACTCAAGGATAAAAGTATAAAACAAACTTTTTAAGATAAAAAAGATTATGAGAGTTTGCATCGCTCAGGCTCTCATTAAGAGTGAGGAAGGGCGTATTTAAGGAAGAAGTGAATGAATCCCAGAAGGAAGGAATGGAGTGAGACACAGAGGCAAGAAACGGGTGAATGCTGGTCTAAGTCAGACAGTCATTGACTGTGTAAAACAGCAATCAGGAATTAGACATACACCTCTGTGATTCAGTGCTGAATCCTGGCAACTGCCTGCCAACATACCAGGGTTCAGACAGCCTGAGCTGAGGCTGGGAGTGCACATATATTTACTGAGATATGAATCACTTGAATCTATTTATATAATAAGAATTAGAATCATGAACAAGTGAAATTTATTCCTGGGTTGAGAGGATGCATCAACCTAGGGAAATGCATTGGTGTAATATATCACATTAATGGAAAGAAGGGAAAAAAATCAGGATCATCACAAATAATGCTGAGAAAGCAACTGAAGAAATTCAAGAACACTTTCATGATTAAAAAAAGAACACTCAACACACTAGGCTTGAAGGTAATCATAACGTAATTAACGCCACGTATAGAATGCGCGCAGCCGACCTCATAGTCAGTGGTGAAAGACGGAAAACTTCTCTTTTGAGATCAAGAAACGTGAGCTGAGTGTGACCACTTTTAAGCAGCACAGAAGTGGCAGTTTTAGCCACTACAGTTAGGAAACACGTCAATAACAGAACCAATGAGTAAATCACATCAATAACAGAATCAATGAGTAAGTCACTTACATTCACATTTTAAAGGTAGTAGAATTATCTCTGTTCACACATGACATGATCTCCTACTTAGAAATCCTAAGGAAGCCACAAAAATAATGTTATAAATGATAATTCAGCAAATAATATGAATGTCAACACTGGATATTATTTGTATTTCTATATGCAAATATGATAGACTTGAAAAAGAAATTAAGACAATTTTATTTACAAATACGTCAGAAAGAATAAACTACTTAGTAATTAACTTAACCAAGGAGGTGAAGACTGCAGGACAAGCTTGCCTGACTTGTTAAGGGATTGATTATATGAGACAAACCACATTTTCACGGTTGGTTTGGATAATTTACTGCTAAGATCTCAATACTACCCACTGTAATTGATAATTTGATGCGATCTCTGCAAAACTCCATCCTAAATCAAAAAGCCTCTCTTAAAATACTTTACCCCTAATAGACCCCCAAATAGTCAAGTAATGTTAAGCAAGGAAAACCACGATGGGAGGACGCACACTTCCCGGTTCCAGAACATCGCATGGCTACAATAACCAAAATAGTCTGGTACTGGCATAAAGACAGCATTGTCGCTCAGTGGAATAGCATTCAGAACCCAGAAACAAGCCTCCACATACGTGGCCAATGATTTTTGACAAGAGTGGCAGATAATTCAACGGGGGAAAGACAGAACGGTTCACAAAATGTGCTGGGGGAAATGTAAGGTCCATGTTGAGAGGAATGAGGCTGCTGCTGCTAAGTCGCTTCAGTCGTGTCCGACTCTGTGTGACCCCATAGACGGCAGCCCACCAGGCTCCCCCATCCCTGGGATTCTCCAGGCAAGAACACTGGAGTGGGTTGCCATTGCCTTCTCCCCTGCAAATACTGTTTACAAACGTTAACTCAAAATAAAGAACTGAAAATGCATAACCTTATCTCTCTCCCCCAATTATTATAACCGTTGTTCATTATTCTGACCATGATGCTCCTTCAGAATATACAGGATTTTAGCAAAGTTCCCCGGGGGAGAAGCAGACTCAGTGTTTTGGGAACAGGAGCCGGTGTGGACCTGACCTGGGCTGTGCTGAGCAGATCTCCCTGCTTTACCAGCTCCCACTGAGACCTACTGAAGAAACGACTCCCATTTTGTCTCCTAGGGCATCAGGGACATTCCCACCGTCTCGTGAGCAGGGCCCTTGCCACCCAAGGATTCACATCACAAAGAAGGGGCAACACGATTGGAGAACATCTTTACTGCATCACCTGGTTTGTCATTAGCTGCTTTACACACACAGATGGGGTGCGGTTTGGACACACAATTTAAAATGCTTACAATGTTATCACGAGGGCCACCGTCCAGTCAGTGGCTCTACTTATATTACCTGTAGTGGATTTTCACTAGTTTCCAGAGGAGACTGGAGAAGAAAAGCAAGTAAATCTAAGAAATCCCGTAAGTTTCTCAAACATGTTCCGAGGAAGGCTAGCTTGAAAAGGGTCCCTTTTGGAAAGGAGCCGTGTGTTGGTCACAAGCAGCTACACAGTGCCCTCTGATGGCCATGTGAGATATGGCATGCATGTGTGCTTCAGGGCTGCGTTGTGTCCCCCAAAGGAACCAGCTTTTATACTTACACATTTCCACAGTTCTGTTGTTAGAGCAAACCAAATTCTGCAAGACTCAGTGTTTGGGGTGCCTTCTGGTGAAACTCACTGTCTTTACCACAACACAGTAGGCCACTTCCCAAGTGCATTGTCTCAGGAAGTGTTGACTGAGCCCCCGAGTCAGACCCTGGGTCCGCAGCAGAGGACGGGAGGCTGCTGACTCAGGGGCCCTGCAGTGGGAGGGTGGGGACGTGCTGGGTTCTCTTGTCTGCATCCCAGCTCTGTGTGTCTGGTGAGGAGAAATTAGTTTATCCAACTAAAGAAGCTGATGGCACTTCTCTGCTTATATTAGCAGTAAGAGATTTTAGAAAGTTAAAAACTTGTAACTCAACATATCTGGGTAAATTCATCCAAATTTATGGTTAAAAAAATGGGATTACTTTATATTACCAATCACTTACTACGAGTAATTATTCCATCTATTTAAAGTTTTAGAATTTATGAATTTAATGGCTCCATAATATTCCTTCAGAGAAGGCAATGGCACCCCACTCCAGCACTCTTGCCTGGAAAATCCAATGGATGGAGGAGCCTGGTGGGGCGCAGCCCATGGGGTCGCTAAGAGCCGGACACGACTGAGCGACTTCACTTTCACTTTTCACTTTCATGCATTGGAGAAGGAAATGGCAATCCACTCCAGTGTTCTTGCCTGGAGAATCCCAGGGACTGGGGGAGCCTCATGGGCTGCCATCTATGGGGTCGCACAGAGTCAGACACGATTGAAGCAACGTAGCAGCAGCAGCATAATATTCCTTATGATGTCTTGTACTTAATGGACCCGTTTCTATAGTGCCTGCAGCCAGCTTCCTCCACAATTGTATCTGGTTCATGTCTGCAAATGGAGTCCAAATCCTGTCATCCCCAGGAAGCTTCCTAATCTAGACTCATTCCCTGAACTTGCAGAGAAGGTTCTCTTCGTCCTTTTCCCCTAGGATAGCAAGGCATCTCATTCTGCGCCTTCTCTCCTTCCGCGGATTCAGAGCTTCTCCCAGCCCAGGATGCTGCTCACTCTGCTCTCAGGCCACTCAGCCCAGCACTCTGCATCCGGTAAATATTCAGTAATAACTGCGGGCTTCCGTGGTGGCTCAGTGGTAAAGACTCTGCCTGCCCATGCAGGAGACATGGGTTCCATCCCTGGTCTGGGAAGATCCCACACACCGTGGAGCAGCTAAGCCTGTGCACCACAGCTGCTGAACCAGAGCCCGGAGCTGCAACTACTGAGCCCGGGCACAAGTACTGAAGGCTGAGTGCCTAGAGCCGGCTCCACAAGGAGAGACGCCCCTGCAGTGAGGCGCCCGCGCACCACCCTGGAGAAAGGCCCCTCAGAGCTCCTCCCAGCCCAGCATGCTGCTCAGTCAGTTCTCAGCCCGTTCTCCACACGGGGAGCGGCATATGGCAAACAGGCAAGATTTGAAAACACAAAGAGATCTAAACGAGCTACTCACTATTGCTGATGTCCTCCTAAAATTGGAAATAAATCAGAAACCATCGAGGTTGCCTGGAGGCAAAAGACTGGTTCATTGTTGGCAGGTTTGCAGTCTGGGGGTACACATCTTTTGTCTGTAACTGAAAGTAGTTTCCCAGAAGGTCATGGGACTGAGGAGTTTTAAAAAGCAAAATCCACAGAACACACAGTTGGGAGACTTGTGAGAGCGCTGCATGGCCCCCGCAGCCTGACCAGTCCTCGCAGCTGGAGCGCAGTTTGTGATGATCGGCTGTCCCTGGAGCTTTGCCTCTGGGGCGTTTCCAGGTGGGCCCCTAGCACAATCAGGAGTCAGAGTTCTTGTTTGTGGTTTTCTAAAATCTCAGAGCACATCCCTGCGCCCCAGGCCTGTCGTCCCTGCGCCCCAGGTCTGTCGTCCCTGCGCCCCAGGCCTGTCGTCCCTGCGCCCCAGGCCTGTCGTCCCTGAGCCCCTGGCCTGTCGTCCCTGCGCCCCAGGTCTGTCGTCCCTGCTTGGCTCCACTTTATTTTTGGTCTCTCTTAGCCTCAGCAGGTCCATTTTTTACGCACTTTCCTTAGGGGATTTCTCTCATTTTTATTTTCCTGGGAGATATGATGATACTTTCGCACCGACGATGTTAATTGTCCATGAACATCTGCTCCCATTCTTGGAACACAGCCGAAAGACTCCCCAGCCTCTCTTGTGGCCGTAGGGCCATGTCGCTGCCAATGGAGCAGGAGAGGAGCTGACGTGTGTCCTTCGAGACTGGGCCCACTATCACCTCCCACAAGCATTTCTTCACATTCTGGCCCCTTCTGCTGACGGACGTAGATGGGCATGAGGTCCTAGGGACAGAAGAGACCCAGGATGGGAGACTCTGGGCTCCTGAATGATCACATGGAGAAGTGCAGTCTTCCCAGTGTGGCCACCAGGGAGCACTACCATGTGGGGAACACAGCAACGTGCTGCTGAAATCCGGGCAGTTGTTTGGTCATTGGCCACAAACTAAAGTCCTGGATATATACTCAAAGAAAACGCAAATTCAGAAAGATACATGCTCCCCAGTGCTCACAGCCGCATTATTTACAAGAGCCAAAATATGGCAGCAACCTAAGCGTCCAGCAGCAATGAACTGATAAAATAGATCTATTTATGCCTATAGGGGAATACTATTCAGCCATAAAAAGAATTAAATTTTGCCACTTGGAACAACATGGATGAACCTGAAGGATATTATGCTTAGTGAACTCAGAGAAAGACAAATACTGTATGTTATCATTTATATGTGGAATCTAAAAAATAAACGAAAGTATATGACAAAACAGACAGACTCACAGATGCAGAGAATAAACTGGTTGTTTGTAGTGGGGAGAGGGATATGGGGGACAGGATGGGGTAAAGGATTAAGAGACACAAACTACTATGTATAAAGTTAAGTATGTATTAGGAATTTCACGTGTATGTTTTAGACTTAAGGCCCTTGTATTGTTGTGGGGATGTTTATGGATGCTGGGGCTAGGGTAAGGTGGCCTTTGTCAAATAATTACAAAGCTTCTGAGAGCTCCAAGGAATCAGCATCTCAGGCCATGCCTAAGTGAACGCGTGACCAACTTTAGAAATTCTTTCAAGAAAGTGGTCTGTTTGGAGTTTCTGTTCTTTCCATTGATTGACTGATTTTATGGATGCTGGGGCTAGGGTAAGGTGGCCTTTGTCAAATAATTACAAAGCTTCTGAGAGCTCCAAGGAATCAGCATCTCAGGCCATGCCTAAGTGAACGCGTGACCAACTTTAGAAATTCTTTCAAGAAAGTGGTCTGTTTGGAGTTTCTGTTCTTTCCATTGATTGACTGATTTTGTTTACCTTTGTTGGCCAGAAAGTTATTCACGTAGCCCAACACATCAAGTATATGGGCAGGAAGCTGTTCGTTATTTTTATAATGCGTTTTTGGTACAGTAGTTCTTGTCTTACTCAAAAACTGATTTCTTATTGCTTGACAGAGTTCATCTCTTTCCAAACAGAAAGACAACGCTTTCCCTTTCCAAACACTGGCTACTCGTTGTGTCTATAAGCACGGCATTGGCCTTCCGTTTAGCTATGTAGGCTTTTCATATGAAATTCCTCCTCCATTTCTAATGTTTAACACTTTACTTTCAATTCTTTGTCCAGTTTCAGTCTTGCTAAATAAAGAGGAAGTTCAAGTTTTTACTGTAAAATGGGAAGCACAGCTACCACAAAGGGGAAAAGACACCAGAAATGAGACCAGAAAAGATACCATAAACCAGGTTACAGTAAGTGCTAAGTGGAAGAATGTATTTTTGACATAGATAACACAGTAAGAGTTCAAATCAATAACAAACAAAGAATGCCACAAATTAAGAAAAATAGAAAACCCAACACAGGGCATGGCAGAAAACTCAGTCTGAGGGATTGCAGTGCTCAGCGAATCTCAAAAGACATCCCTGACACTACCTAGTCATAAGAAGAAGAGCATTTGAGTGAGCGCCAATCACATCACTACTTTTACACAGATCCCTAAAAGTGTCAGCATGCTTTCCCTGGCAGTAAATATCTCTTCCATAACAGGAACCAGCAAATACCCTTCGAGATGAAATGCAACCCATGGCGAATTCACGTCAATGTATGGCAAAGCCAATACAGTATTGTAAAGTAAAATAAAAATAAATAAATAATGAAAAAAAAGATGACATGCTAAGCACAGATCCTTTGTGTTTGTTTAATAGGAGACAGAATCTTGATTGGATAAATGGAATCACATGGATGCTAGGGAGAGTCATTTCACTCACCCGCTTAGCTTTCTCACAATTAATCCAATGATATAAAATGCTGGGGGGCTGAGAAACCTTCTTCAAGGAGAGACTGTTGACAAAACCTCGTTATATATTAGTTAACCATCACTTCCTTGTATGAAACCGGGATATCACAGCCTTGTGTTCCCCTGGTTGTTGTTGGTAGGAGTTCCATTTGGCTTCACCTGATGACTGAACTGAACTGAACCGAACTGATGATGGTTTGGTTAAGAGGAGGGAAGGCTCTTTGTCAGCTACCACTCACTTCATACCAGGGTTTCCCTACATTCCTGAGCACAGCTTACCTAGTGCTTCACCGAGGCCTCAGCAGCGAGGCCAGGAGGATATACTTTCCATAGCACCCCAGGGCATCTTACCATCAGACTGGAAAATGCTGATTCTAACTGTTCACTCTGTGCTTAATTCACAGATTCACGGATATACAAATGAGGTACAAAACCCACGTGCTCAGAGTGTACAGTTCAGTGAGGTTTGACGTATGTATATACCCAGAAGAGCAGCAGCCTAATTAAGATAAACATATCCATCACCCCCAAAATTTCCTCATGCCCTCTTGTCATCCATGCTTCCCTCCTCCCCTCCCATCCCCAGGCAACCACTAACCTGCTTTCTTCCACTGAAAATAACACTGTTAAAAAAATTTTTTTGTCCTAATGTTAAACTGTATTCATTTTTCCATGTGCTATACCGTAGGTCCTTGTTGGTTATCCATTTTCAATATAGCAGCATGTACATTTCATATGAATAACATTTCTGGATCTGGCTGCTTTCACTCAGCATACATATTTTGAGGTTGAAATAATAAATAAACAACAAGGATACATTTTACAAGCCAGGGAATATAGACAATATTTTATGGAGTATAATCTATAACATTTTTAAAATTTTATTTTTAATTAGAGGATAATTGCTTTACATATAAAATTTCGAATCACTGTTTTATACCAGAAGTGAGTTGTAAATCAAGTATACTTAAAAAAAAAAGAATACCCTTGTAACTACCATCCAGGCCAAGAAATTGTACTTTTCCGTCCACAGCAGAACACCCTTCCTGGGCCTCTTCCAAACCTCACCCGCTTCTCCACTTTCAAACGGACTCACTGTCCTGACTATTATACTCCTTATGCTCCCTGACTTTCTCCATTGTTTTTGTTCCCCAGGTTGCCCCCAAGACTCTGCAGATTAGGATTCTATAGTTTCTGCAGATTTTCACCTCTACTCAGAGGCTTCATCAGATTCAGAATCAAAAATTTTGAAGAAATTTTTGTTATCTTAGAAATTTTAGGTACTGTGGAAAATTCTGAAAGAGATGGGAATACCAGACCACCTAACCTGCCTCTTGAGAAATCTGTATGCAGGTCAGGAAGCAACAGTTAGAACTGCACATGGAACAACAGACTGGTTCCAAATAGGAAAAGGAGTACGTCAAGGCTGTATATTGTCACCCTGCTTATTTAACTTATATGCAGAGTACATCATGAGAAANGAAGCAACAGTTAGAACTGGACATGGAACAACAGACTGGTTCCAAATAGGAAAAGGAGTACGTCAAGGCTGTATATTGTCACCCTGCTTATTTAACTTATATGCAGAGTACATCATGAGAAATGCTGGAATGGAAGAAACACAAGCTGGAATCAAGATTGCCAGGAGAAATATCAATAACCTCGGATATGCAGATGACACCACCCTTATGGCAGAAAGTGAAGAGGAACTAAAAAGCCTCTTGATGAAAGTGAAAGAGGAGAGTGAAAAAGTTGGCTTAAAGCTCAACATTCAGAAAAGGAAGATCATGGCATCTGGTCCCATCACTTCATGGGAAATGGAGGGGGAAACAGTGACAGACCTTATTTTTGGGGGCTCCAAAATCACTGCAGGAGAAGCCTGACCTAAA
Source organism: Oreotragus oreotragus (assembly GCA_006410675.1). Taxonomy (NCBI): domain Eukaryota; kingdom Metazoa; phylum Chordata; class Mammalia; order Artiodactyla; family Bovidae; genus Oreotragus; species Oreotragus oreotragus. Next base: position 155,515 of record SJYX01009778.1, read on the forward strand.
TGTGGTCCAGGTGACCGTGTTTGTCCAGTGACTTTCTCAATAGTCGTGAAGTGTCAGAAGAGAGAGGTTACCTTCCCTGTCTTCCAGTTCTAGATCCCAGTGGATGGTATCACTTCTATCTGAGAAGCACATAGATTTACTAAACAAGGTGACACCTATGCACATTCCAGCTGAAACTATTCCTGTGATGGTAGAATAATTAAGCAATGCACGGAAAGAGAGAAAGAGAGAGGCGAGGAAGGTCATCTATACCAGCCACCCTGTGGTCGTGACTGATGATTGTAATTTTCTGTTGCTGAAGACCCGGACGTGGGGTTGATGGAACAAAGATTAACAGGCATTGCCTGGCTAGCCTGCTTGGAATTCTCTTCCATGAGACGCTTCCTAACAAATACATAGAAGAGGTATCTGAATGTAGTGAGATTTCAAGTGAGAAATTTTAGGGAATTTGGTGATTCTCTTCCCTGACCCTCCTCCACCCGCAGCTCAGTGAGCATTTTTTCAGATTGAACTGGCTGTATTCCTGATCTATCAAGGAGATGATAACCCACACAAGACAAACCTGTTAAGCCATTTCTGTCTCAGTGGGAATATTTTTAAACCCTTTTCTGAAAGCATCAGTTCAGTTCAGTTCAGCCTCTCAGTCATGTCTGACTCTTTGTGACTCCATGAATCACAGCACGCCAGGCCTCCCTGTCCATCACCGTCTCCTGGAGTTCACCCAAACTCTTGTCCATCGAGTCGGTGATGCCATCCAGCCATCTCATCCTCTGTCGTCCCCTTCTCCTCCTGCCCCCAATCCCTCCCAGCATCAGAGTCTTTTCCAATGAGTCAACTGTTCGCATGTGGTGGCCAAAGTATTGGTTTCAGCTTTAGCAGCAGTCCTTCCAATGAACACCAGGACTGATAACATAAGGGCTCCAAATATGAGGTGAGGAAAAAGGCATCAAAAAACCCAGAAACTGCTCTTTAAATATTGGAAGGTCCAGCTCAGGGGGATGGGATTCCTAGGGGATGTTACTTTGTAAACGCGCTTCTTTGAAGAAGCTAATATCTTCGAGCCTTAATTTTCTGTATCTCTAGGGGAAGCTATGAATTTGGCCCACTTCCGCACTTTTGCAAGGCTCAGGCCTGGAGACAAACATTTTGGAGACGAAGAGCTCAACGTACATCTGCCACTTAGGGTCGCTGCCACAAGAGGGCGGCTATAGTGCGTGAGTGGTTGTGTAAGCAGTTCTGAGCTTGTTTCTAGTGGACTTTCCATTTAGAGGTTCTGGAGAGATTTCATACATCAGCATACCCATGCTTGTGCTTGGCTTCAGTCAGACTAGAGTGGGGGTTGGCAGTGGGCATGACTCTGAACCATCTCCTACCCCCTCTTTCCAACTCTTCTACATTTGCTTAAAGGAAGGAGTGGGACAAGTTCACTGCAAACCAGAATTTACAATAACATTTTCTGTTAAAAGAAAACTTTTATGATTCTTCTAAGCCACTCCCTACTTTAGATCTCAAATATACAGGTAGGAGTAGGGCAACAAAATAGGCTTTCCATATTGGCACAGGGGTAAACAATACACATACCAATGTAGGAGGCACAGGAGGGGTGGGTTAGATCTCTGGGTCAAGAAGATCCCCTGGAGAAGGGCATGACAACCCACTCCAGTATTCTTGCCTGGAGAATCCCACAGACAGAGGAGCCCGGTGGGCTGCAGTGCGTGGGGTCGCACAGAGTCAGACACAACTGAGCAAACACGCACTAGGGGGATGAACTTTGAGTGGAGCTTTCCTGATCATAGGCAGTTTCCATAGGTGCACAACCCATCTTTCGCCTTCAGCCAAGTCCTCCAGCATTTGGTGAGGACGCAGGAGCCTGAAGGTTCCCATGCATAAAGAATGCACTGTGCTGGTGGAAGGCACTTCACTCCCACACAGATCCTAGACTTTTTGTCTAACAAAAACTTCTTTACCATCAAGGTTAAGGGTATCGTTTATCAGCTAAAGTCATTTTTTTTTTTTCAGGAAATAATCCTGCTGAAACAAATCATGTCATATTAAGGTAGATAGATTAAGTAATGTTTAAGAAATTTCCCAACTTCGATTAGCTATAGGGTGTCAAGATAGGAATTTTTACAAAGAAAACCAAACTTTTATTTTTTTTTCCTTCTGCGGCTCTTATGATTCTGTTATTTTTAGTGGCCCCACCACCCTAACGTAGACTCATTTCTTCTCCCCCTTGGGCTGTTAAGCCAGAACAGGAAGCATTTCATGACGGGCAGGATGGATTTCCAGAACTCCCCAGTGCTTCTAAATCTCCTGCTTTGGCTGGGGGAAATTGCCCAGCACAATTTGTAATATCAGACAGCAGTGTAAGGAGAGGCTAAATGTCAGGGCTGGGGAAAGAGAATGATGAGGGATAAATGTGATCGCCTAAAGCAGGGCTGAAGACGATCTCATTAATCTTCCATTTTATGGGCACTGGTCTCCAAGACAGACAACAGGAGCACACATAGGAGAGGCATGCTCTGGGCAGCTTAGAGGACAAAGCTTTCCCACACTGAGCTAGCTGGAATGTCAAGTGACCCTGGGGATGCCCGTATTCTGATGTTCTTGGTGTTGCCTCAAAGACTGTTGGAAGAATATGGACATGTGAGCCTTAAACCTCTGTGGGGGAAATCTCTCATTGTTTGTGGATCAGAGTTGGGGTTTTATGTTTTACACAAATCAGCCTTCTTTTAGATGATGGCAATTAAGAATAACTTTTCTGTGGTATTCAGGACCCCAAAGCTTCAATGTCATAATTGCTATATTAAGGCCCATCTCTATCTGAATAAAGGCTTCCCTGGTAGCTCAGATGGTAAAGAATCTGCCTGCAGTGCAGGAGATGCAGGTTTGACCCCTGGGTTGAGAAGATCTACTGGAGAAAGGAATGGCAATCCACTCCAGTATTCTTGCCTAGAAAACCCCAAGGATGGAGAAGCTTGGTTGCCTACAGTCCACGGAGTCATAAAAAGTTGGACATGACTGAGCGACTTCACTTTTACTTTATGGTGGCTCAGACAGTAAAGAGTCTGCCTGCAATGTAGGAGATGCAGGTTTGATCCCTGGGTTGAGAAGATCCCCTGGAGAAGGGAACGGCTACTCACTCCAGTATTCTTGCCTGGAGGATCTCATGGACAGAGGAGTCTGGTGGGCTACAGTCCATGGGGTTCCAGTCTGAATAAACAATTTCCCATTAAGCCAGTTTAGGTGACAGTCAAATTTTTTATCATTTCATGTGTCTCATTCAGTGATTCTGAACTGTCAGTCTTAATCATGGATTTACAAGTGAAATTATTTCATTTACATATTTATTGAGATGGTGCAGTGGGCTAGGTATTGTAGTAGAGTCAATGTCTGGCACAGAAGTACCCTGAGCAGAAAATTACATTAAAACGTGACAGTCCCTACGGCTTACAAATGAATACAGAAGCAACAATGTAGCCAAGGGAGAGTGTACACCCGCTTTGGCCAGGGGGATGAGGAAAAGCTTGAAGATATGTTCCTGAGGTTGATTCTTGAAAAAATAGGAGTTTGCTATAAGCACAATCCTGGTGAAGGTTTTCCTAGTGTAACAAATATTACTCAAATGGTGCACACCAAAAAGAGTGTCTGATGGATTGAATGTTTCGTCTTGAAATATACTAAGCTCAGTTACTAAAAAATACTGGACAAATAGTTTCAGTTCTGTCATAGTTGAAAACACATAAGTTCTTTCACACATTATACCAGTGCATAAGTTAGCTAATGATCAGATTCTGTGCTGTGAGAATTGTATGATTAGTCATTTAGAATGTTATATGAGAATATCTCATATCCCACATTCTAATAAGTGTATGTTTATTTTAATTTGTCTGTTCCCATGCCTACAATACACTAAAAACTTCTATTCATAACAATTGTAGAACTCTGAAATGATTTCTGACATAATGGAAAAAAAAAAGCTTATGGAACAGAGTTTTAATGTTGTGGATTTTCAAATTTATTTTTCATCCTTTCCTTTTAAAAATCTTTAAGTTTTGATATAATTTATTCATTTCTAAAAGGCAGAGCTATATCTCCCCAAACCTGACTGTCTTCTTGTGCATTGTGTAGAAAAAGTGTTCCAAGCACATTTGTCAGATTGTATTTAATGCATTGAGTTTGTTTACTAGAAGAACTGACTAAACTACACAAATTGTTTTCTTATTTTGCTGAGGAATCTGATTCCATAGAGTCATTTGGGACCATCATTATTATTTTTTTAATAAACAACACAATTTTAACCTTAATTTTAAAATAATTTCAAAAGATAAGAGTGGCAAAAGCAGTATGAAGATTCCCAATCACCCTCCAGCTTTCCAAAATGATGACAGCTTTGCATAACTACAAGCATAATAGTCATTTTAATATCTTAGTTTAATGTCAATAATTAATTAATTAGTGAAGTAATCACAAATTTCACAATTGTGTACCTAATGTGATTTTTCGGGTCCAGGATTCAATTCATAATACCACATTGTAATTCAAGATTACGTTTCTGTAGCCTCCTGCAAGTTGAAATTGTTCTTTATTTTTCATGACCTTACGTTTTTGAAGAAGGCTGGACAGTTGCTTTGTAGGCTGTCCCTCCTTCGGGGTTTGTCTGATATTTCCTTACAATCAAATCTGGGTTTGCATTTTTGGCAAGAGGGGCACAGAGGCGTTACTCCTGTGACAGAGCATCATATCAGGAAAGGTGTGTTGGTGCTGTGTCTCCTTACTGGTCACGCTAGCTTTGGTCACTATCGAGTCTGACAAGCTTGCAATGATCACTGCTATATTGCAGCTAGACCAACTTAGGTTCCCAATTTCACCTTCAGACATTTATTTTGGGAACAGTTGTTGAGATAACTATGTAAGTTCTGGTTGAAAGAGCCAAGATTGTGATAATCTTTCAAATTCCATAACTGAAACTCTGGAAACCAACACCCAGGTCTAAAGGTTTTGCTTTAGAAATCAGCAGATGCCTCCTCTTATTGCTTTCCTTCCTTCTCTGTCCAGAGTTGGATAAAATCCACCAGGATAACCAGACTCCACTGCACTACCCACTGTCTTTTCTTTCTAGAAATGGAGCAGCATGGATCACATTTCCCCAAGAAAACTTTAACACAGACTTGCCGTTCTTCAGTTTTTCAGCCTCATGGTAAATCGTCAACTAAATATCCTTCTTTTTAATTTTTATGAGGGAAATGACCTCTTTCTGATCCCCAGTTTCCTTTTAATGTTATCGGATATTATAAGATTGGTTTATGTAAAGACAAAAGAAGACCAATGACCCAGTTGAAAATGACAGGAAACGGGAGAGATAAAACCAAGAAAGCACAAGAGCTGAAAAAAAAATTAGCAAGAAAGTTTAACTATATATGCGTCATTGTGGGAAACAGCAGTGGAACAAAATTTACCCTTCTCCAAATCAGGAATTCAATTGGAAATAGGAAGAAAGAGCAAGGGCACGCAACTGACAAGGCCCCTAATATGGACGTGCATGTGAAATTACCCTGCCAGGGCCCATCATTACAGAATTACTGTGCTAGCAGCCGGTGGCTGGCAAGTTAACAGTCTGTTCATGTGATCCTAAATAGAGCTGATGAGATCATTTTAGCAAGATCATATAACCACTCTGGCCACTTTGTGATTAAAAGAAAAGAAGGCTGTTACTATGTCACAATCCTAGTACTGTAAATTATCAAATGAGTATACAAAAAAAAAATGTGGTCTTCATTTGAGGTTCAGTATATTCATAGAGTCAATCAGGATTTATCCCTGTAGAAACTTAGTAAATATGTGACTTGGAGCATTAAACCATGGCTGTTTATAGTTTCTCCATCTTGGAAGAACCTGCTGTGAAATCAGAGGGGAGAAATCACTATTTTAGTGACTCTAAGATTCAGATGACCTAGTTGGAAACCTTGGCCTCACCACCACCACATTAAAAATGATCTGGCCCTTATTGCCAAGGTCCAGTCCAGGATGGAGAAGCAACTGATATCCCCTCATCCCCTCTAACATCTGAAGAAGGAGATGAGAGAAGAGTCCAAAATTCACTCACTCCATGTATCTGAACTGTTCACAGGGTCCACTTTTAAGTACATCCAGTCTCAGCATTTGACACCAGTATCAAGTGTAAATGTTCACTTCCCAAAACACCTTCATGACTGTTCTCTAGTCTGTCTTTCTTGACAGCACCGTTCAGTTCTTAGCCTGTCCTTTTGAAAATGATGCCACAGAATTAAATTCACGAGCTGCTTTCCCTGCTGCGTTTGCGAAGAAGTTTTTAAATAACAATACATCCTCTGTAGTTATTTAATACTTTCAAAAGGAATATATATATATATATATTTAGCTACTTCATGGTTAACTCTTGAAATGTGTAAGCCTAGGAATTTAGCAGGTCTGCAAAACTCCAACACCTTCTAAATCTGACTTCCATTTGAAAAGCTAGAAGACCATTTAACTGTGATAACAAGGGCCTTAAAAGATCACATTGACTACCAAAGAGAAGTAAATAGATCCGATGAAAGAAATTTCTGTGGCTGACTGCTTGGGTTTGCTCTTGTAAAAGGCACCTTTTTATTTAAATTAGGCAAATGGCATCGTTTCCTGCCTAATGAGGCCGCTTGGGCTAGTGGTTTGGAGGTGTCACCTCCACTTTCATCAGATAGTCATAATTAGGGTGAATGGACCAACCAGGGCAGTGGAGAGCAAGTCAAAGGTGTTCTGAATGGAAACGAAAAGGACCTCCAACCAGCAGACCACCAGGGCGCAATCAGAAGGAAACGGCGATGGCGGGAACACACAGCTGGGGAAAAGCAACCTGGTACCAGGGATGTGGCTGCTGAATTACAGTCCATCATAAGTCTGAATCCTGGCTATCCAGGTTGCCTAACCATTTCTGTTTTCATTACATCCACTTTCCCAGAACAGCTCCCCAAACTCACTTTTCTCCCACTTTCACTGCCCATCAAAACAGCCCATGATGGATTTAAATCACATTTGTTCTTTTATTTGCCTGTTGCATCTTTCTGTTTCAACTTGAGGTATCTTTCAACAATGTTAGAATTTCTCTGCCTTTGTTCACAAGAAGTCCTCTGACTTCTTAAATGTACACCTTTGGATGCCTTGTAGAATCTGTATCAGATAGAAATAACTGCTCTGCTGCTAAGTCACTTCAGTCGTGTCCGACTCTGTGTGACCCCATAGACAGCAGCCCACCAGGCTCCCCCATCCCTGGGATTCTCCAGGCAAGAATACTGGAGTGGGTTGCCATTTCCTTCTCCAATGCATGAAAGAGAAAAGTGAAAGTGAAGTCGCTCAGTCTGTCCGACTGTTAGCGACCCCATGGACTGCAGCCCACCAGGCTCCTCCGTCCATTGGATTTTCCAGGCAAGAGTACTGGGGTGGGGTGCCATTACCTTCCCCGAATAACTGCTCTAAATCCCCTTTAAATTTAAGTTTTTACAAAGTTTCAAAACATAAATGTCTTTTACTTAAGGAAGATTTCTGAGGGAAATTTCTAGGCCAATCCAGACCCCAACCTGAACTCTGACTCAATAAAAGGGTATGATAGTGCAGGGGAAACATACTCAAGGTCAAGTTACTTTTCAAAATACTGGAAAGATGGACCTGAGATAACCGTGTTATTAATTTGAAGGAGGCATGGAAGTAGCTTTGGAGAGCTTAGTGGGTCAAGAAAATGGAAAGGAGCAAACAGGTTCCAGATCAGTGAGTAATAGACATCAGAATGATAAATCATGTCTATTCCTGAGCTCATTTTCCAGAAATTCTGATTTCTGGGGGCACACAAAGATCCACATGTTTTAAAGAACCCAGACTGATCTGATTCAGACTGTCATCACAGAGAGTGCCTCTGGGGAACACAGTGCTGATATATGATTGACCTCTTTTTGTGGCAAGGGACAAACTCATTTCAACTTTATTTAAGCCAGAGAAGCAAGAACGTATTGATTGAAGTGGTTGAAATGTTCCAGAGCAGATCTTTGAGGTTAAGGTGAAACTGGACCCAGGTGCTGAGAGGAAGGCATCGGGAAACATTTTCTGACTTCTGGCTGTCTCTGTATACTTGTGGGTTTTCTTCTTATGACGGGTTTGACTGGGGATGATATTGACATGGTACTAACAAAGCTGGCTTAAAGATAACTCTAAACGAGCAACCCGATCAAAAAGATAGCTTCTACAATCAGTTCAACAAATTTCCCTTGATTTAATCATATTGGATTAATTTGTGGAATTAATTAAATTAATTTGTGGAAATAATTAAATTAATTTATGGAATTGCTGGAGCCCATGGAGTCACAAAGAGCTGAACACGACTTAGCAACTGAACAGCAACAACAATGGAATTAACTTGGCCCACTAAACCAAGGCTGCAGTAAACAGGAAGAAGGAACATACTGATTAACCAGTGAACGGGAAGAAGGAACATACTGATTAACTACTGCCTGGATCACGGGTTAGGGTCTGCACACACAAACTAGTATGTGAAATATGAAGCTTGGAAAAATACTTTGTTTAAACACAAAACAGTGAGCTTAAAATGTAAAGTAAAACAAAAAATAAAAGTGATAGGTGGCTATGGCAAAATTTTGAATGCAATTCATGAATGACTGAAATTTTGATAACGTATCATGTATTCAGGAAGAACCGAGTGGGAAATACACCCATTGTTAGGGAGAAAGGTACATGTTAGTCAGTTAATGTCACAGTTAGAGACAGAAATGACAGAATAACAGGTTATAACACATTGGAAAGAGAGAACTAATTAATCTTTATTAAATACACATGTATAAAAGAGACATAGGAAAAAAGATGAATTTGCCCAGAGTTTCAGCCAAGATTTAAAAAGAGGTGATAGAAAGAAATTTTTGCCTCTTTGTTTCCAGTGCTAATGTCAGATTCCCTTTCTGCCAGAATTAGCTTAAGTTCAGTTCAGTTCAGTCGCTCAGTCGTGTCCGACTCTTTGCGACCCCATGAATCGCAGCACGCCAGGCCTCCCTGTCCATCACTAACTCCTGGAATTCACTCAGACTCGCGTCCATTGAGTCCGTGATGCCATTCAGCCATCTCGTCCTCTGTTATCCACTTCTTCTCCTGCCCCCAATCCCTCCCAGCACCAGAGTCTTTTCCAATGAGTCAACTCTTCTCATGAGGTGGCCAAAGTACTGGAGTTTCAGCTTTAGCATCATTCCTTCCAAAGAAATCCCAGGGCTGATCTCCTTCAGAATGGACTGGTTGAATCTCCTTGCAGTCCAAGGGACTCTCAAGAGTCTTCTCCAATACCACAGTTCAAAAGCATCAATTCTTCTGCGCTCAGCCTTCTTTACAGTCCAACTCTCATATCTGTACATGACTACTGGAAAAAATTAAAGAGGGTGTTAAAAAAAATAGAGGGGGGAGGTGGTGGTTTCTGAATGAAGTTTCATTTGGGGCAAAATGAGGGCTGCAAGCCAGGAGTCAGCATCTCAGATAGCTTTGAGGCACTGGCTCCAAAGAGAAGGTCATGGGGAAAGTTACTATTATATGTGATTTTATTGAAGGGGGTACATGCACATATCTTTGTCAAGGCTTACAACTAGTTATGAGGAGCAGATGTCACTGTTAATGACTCTGGTGATTTTTTAAATATCTGAAGATGCAAGAATTTGGGCTCATAAAACCTCCTGAAAATAACAATCTAACAGCCTATTCTGCCACTAGTTCTGGCTTCCATCCTGAGCTCCTTTCAGAGTATGCTGAAGGTCAGTGGCCACACTGGTGAATGATTTATCCTTGCAGAGGCAGATAGTGAGTGCCAATTTTTAGTTGGCAAGGGTGGAGTGATTTTTACACTGAATCCTTTCAGCAGCCCGCCTGGTTTTCTTGTTCTTTGTCATCCTCAAACCCTACATGTCACATTCAACATATTAACACACAGCATTGACCTATGGAAAAGGTAAGTTAGCTCCTGCACATCCAAACTCTAGGTGTTATTCGTAAAACTCAGCTCAAAATACTTGATTTCTTTTTCACTACAGGAGGTAAAATCAACGTGTAAAAAAAAAAAAAAGGCATTTATAGATATCCCCAAAGAAATTAATGAACCTAATAATTTATTTTTGCTTGTGTGATATTCGGTAATTTCCTGTGGTTTACCCTTAATGAAACTTTTTTATTTTGCATCATTTTCTCTGTTGCAGAGATGGAGATTGATGTGGTAAGGAATGAGAAATAAGATGTTTTAGTAGGAAATTGAAAAGCATCACTTCTTAATAGCAGAAAACCATCTGCTCACCATGTATACTTGTGAGGATTTGAGTCAAGAACATCACATAGGCATATCTGAATGTAGTTCAAATCAGCATTTCTTAATTATTTGCCCATGACCTAATCAGCAAAATGGAAAACTCTATGGATTAGGACTTTGCCTAAAAATTCTGTACCTCTACATTTCCATCCCAGTTTAGAACCATCAGAATGGTTTAGTACATTTTTGTGGAAGAGATAACATATGTTCCTTTTAATGAAAGTTACTTGAAATTTCCAATTGAGCTTAAAAATAAGTAATTCAAAATCTCTTAGGAAGAAAAGCTAGCTATCTTTTGAAAGTTAAGGCTTAAGGTTTGTAAAAAGAAGTAAAGTTGAGAAATTCTAAACATTTTTAGAGTTTATATGAAAGACATACAAATATTTGGAGTTTACATGAGAAATGTATTATAATGGAGAATACAGCACCCTTTTTCTGAACTGATGGGTTTTTTCCTTTGCCACAACTAAATCCATCAAAATATATTCTAGATCATTAAATTTTATGATTTCCCTAGATTTCAGGGTACTTCTGATTTTTGGACGTATTAACTTTATATGAGTGTAATATAAGGTCAAAGCTGATACTTCTTAAGAAAAACAGGCTAAATTTATCCATTCATTTATTCCCCATTAAAGTTATCCTAAATGACTTATCAAATACTTTAAAAAGACAAAGGCCACTTTTCACATGGGTCGTTAAGAAGATACTGGAATCATGGGGTATGCCTGTGATTATTTCTAGATTCAAAAAGATTTAGTAAATCTGCTTAAAATTTCATACTTAGAAGACCTTTTAAATTAACAGTATATATTAGCAACATTCTAAGGTTCTAAATTCAATAAATTAATATATTTCAAAAATTGGTATAAAACACTTGAAAATACAACTTAAAACATTCATGAAATTTTGAGTGAAATATGGACTTATTAGCTCTTGAATATTATATATTATTTAAAAGCAGTATCATGCAGCATTTTAAAAACATGTTTCATGCAACACTATTTTTTACAAAATGGTTTATGATAAAATGATTTAGGGATTGGTGCAGCCCCTACTGAGAGCAATATGGTAGTTCCTTAAAAACTAAAAATAGAGTTACCGTTTGATCCAGCAATCCCACTCTTGGTCCTATACCTGAAAAAGGCAAAAACTCTAATTAGAAAAGATACATGCACCTCAATATTCATAGCAACACTATTTACAATAGCCAACACATGGAAATAACCTAAATGTCCATCAACAGATGAATGGAAAAAGCAGATGTAGTACGTTTATACAATGGAATATTGTTCAGTCATAAAAAAGACTGAAATAATATCATTTGTAGCAAATGGATGGACCTAGATATTATCATACTACATGAAGGCAGAGAAAGACAAATATTACATATCGCTTAAATGCAGAATTTTAAAAAATGCAACTAACATATATACAGAACAAAGATAGACTTGCTCAAAGACACAGAAAACAAGCACATGGTTTCTGAAGAATAAAGGTGAAGGCAAAAATTAGGAATCTGGGATTAATAATATACGCTACTAATATATAAAAGATATAACCAACAAGGACTTACTGTAAAGTACAAGGAAATATATTTGATATCTTGTAGTAACCTATAATAGAAAAGAATCTCAAAAAGAATGTGTGTGTGTGTGAATCACTTTCCTGTATACCTGAAACTAATGCAAAATTGTAAATCAACAACGCTTCAATTAAAAAACAGGAAGAAAAAGGGATTTTGTAGTCCAAGAAGTTTGGGATTTGTGTTCTAGAAAATCAAAATGCACATTAGTATATTAAGGTCTATAAGGCAATGCATGCTAAGTGGCTTCAGTAGTGTCTGACTCTTTGTGACCCTATGAGTCTGTTAGGCTATTCTGTCCATGGGATTCTCCAGGCAAGAAGACTGGAGTGGGTTGCCACTCCCACTCCAGGAGATCTTCCTAACCCAGGTATCGAACCCATGTCTCTTGTGTCTCCTGCATTGGCAGGTAGATTCTTTATCACTAGCACCATCTGGGAAGTAACTTGTCTTCAAGTTGAACATATATTACATACTTTATGAGTCATTTTGTCACAGGTTTTGTAGAATAGTAGAAAGAAGTCATAGGATATCATGATTAAGAAACACTTTGGGACCAAAATGATTGGATTGAAATATTGCCTCTTAATTCACCTGAAACTTAATTAAAATTTCTCTAGCTATGGGCTTCTAAAATGGGCTTCCCTGATAGCTCAGTTGGTGAAGAATCCACCTGCAGTGCAGGAAAGCCTGGTTCGGTTCCTGCTTCGGGAAGATCCCCTGGAGAAGGGAAAGGCTACCCACTCTAGTATTCTGGCCAGAAGAGTCGGACCAGACTGAGTGACTTTCACTCCACTTTAAGCTATAAAATGGTGATGTTGGTATAATAATGTCTGTCTGATAAAGTTATGATTAGTACAATATTAATTAATATATGTAAGTGCTCAGAATAGTTCACAGCACAAAGAATAGTTATCAAATGCTAACTATTAACATAGTTTGGTAAGCTTTATTGGGACATTGGAGTAATCCGGAATTGTTTCATGTGTTCTTATTCTTTCTCTTTTTAATATGCATGTTTGTGTACATGGTGAATATGCACACATGTACACTTATCTATCGATATCTGTGATAATAAGTCCTACTTTCCAAAATATTGCAAAATACTTCTAATTAAAAATCATAACTTAAAATCAGTTTCATTCCTGGGGTTAAAATATTCAGTTTACTAGAGAGTTGTTTATGACATTTTCTTAAAATATGAATAAAATCATGCCATTCTGTTTCCAGGAACACTGTGCCTATATAGCCAATATGAATTAGAGATAGTGCTTCCCAAGGACTGACCCACCTTTGACTAGCATGCTCATTTCCAAGTCTACTAACAGAGTTTCTTAAATCTTTTGACTTTAAAATTTTATCATACACTTGCATTGGTTGCATACCAGAGCATAAGTTTCTTGAGAGTATTTTATTAATATAGTATCTGGTTGCTTGATACATATGGCCTCTTCAACTATTACTCCTAGGTTAGACACGGTATAACATATTCATTGAAATCTATACATTTGTAGTAAGATTGAAAGAAAAAATCTACATTGCCCATATATAGCTCGTACTGTCCTCACACTCTTGTAGAATGATAGTTGTGGAAAAGAACTCAGCAGAAAAATGCAAACTCATTTATGCTTTTTTTAAAATGAGTTTTGTTTTTTAAAATAATGCATCATCAGTCTAATGTATATTGCCAAAAAGAGGAATTTCTTGGCTTACATAATTGTACTATTCAAGCTGTGAAATTGCTTTAGCTACCTCTGCATGCAAAACCTTAAATCAATGGATCTCAGTGGGGGAGTTACCACCCTTCAGGGTGCATTTTGTAAATTTATGGAGGTTATTTTTAGTTATCACAACACTTGGGGGTGGTGGCTAAACTACAGTTGGTGACTGGGGCCAGGAAGTTTAGATATCCCGCAATGATCAGGAGTGTGCTGCAAATATGTATAGTTTGTATTCAAGAGAGATGTTAAATAGTCTTCATGTAGCCAAAACCTGTTTTTACCTAAACTGTAAATTGAAACCCCAATTTATATATAAATTCAAACAATTTTTTGACAGACCAAATAACCAAGAAATGAAAATGTTATATAAATTAAAGGAAGACTGTTCTGCTTTAAACATTACCAAGAATTGTACATCATTTTGAATATTTATGTGGCCACACTTCTCATGGAATTTAAATCTGGATCTCAATTTGCAGATTTTGCATGCAAATTCTTAACAGGGGATATGGGAGACTCTTTTTCACAGCCAGGTGAAAATATTAAAAGTAGTGGAGACATGAGATAAAAGTAGTGGAAACATTATATTTTATTAATAAAGTTGATCCAAAGTTAATTCATATTCTTAACTTTTTAGTTTTGAGTATTTCTATAGTACAATGCTGAAGCTGAAGCTCCAATACTTTGGCCACCTGATGAGAAGAGCTGACATTATAAAAAACCTTGATGCTGGGAAAGATTGAAGGCAGGAGAAGGGGACAACAGAGGATGAGATGGTTGGATGGCATCACCGACTCAATGGACATGAGTTTGAGCAAGCTCTGGGAGATGGTGAAGGACAGGGAAGCCTGGTGTGCTGCAGTCTATGGAGTCACGAAGAGTCAGACACGACTCAGCAATTGAACAAAATAGCAAAATGAAAAATCAAGTTTTGAACAACCATATTGAATCAATTTTTATTGTTGTGTTTTCTATACTGAAAACATGTATTCATGATGTTCCTAAAGGTTTGATCACTATGCCTCTATAGATTTTTTATTGATATTCTTTGTCCCAGTGTCTCCTGTCTTACATTAATCCATATGGCCTCCAAGACCTTTTTTACATAATAGAAACAGTTATATGCTTCAACATATGGTAGAATCTTAAAACAGGAGATACATTTTGTGATTCTCTGACTCCATTCTATTCCAAATTGTATTCACATGGCAATCAAGTGTGTAGACACTGCCATATATATATATATATATGCCATATATATATATATATATATATGAAGTGAGCTAATGTGCAGTACACCTCAAGTGTTAGCCATTCAATCATGTCTGACTCTTTGTGACCCCATGGACTGCAGCTTCTCCAGGCAAGAATATTGGAGTGGGTTGCCATTTCCTCCTCCAGGGTATACACCTGAAACTAACACAAAATTATAAATCGACTATACGTCAATGAAATTTTTAAAAAATGAAAAAATATATACCTAGTTTCACATCTTGGCTCTGTTGCTCACTAGCTATGGAATCCTGGGTAAGTTACCTAACCACTCTGTGTCTTAGTTTCCTGTAAAATAATGATTCCCATCTATTAAGGAAATTCACATGATGATTAAATGAGTTAATACACTTAAAAAGTATAGAAATAAGCCAGACACACAGAAAACATTATAAAAATATTTTGATAAAGGAAATCTTAAGAATTATTTTCAAACTACTCCTATAAAGGAGGTCTAAACTGTCTCCAAACATTTTGACTTCTCATTTTATCCATTTCTGTGATATTCGTTGGGGCTGTGTACCTGTATTGATTAAAGCCGTTTACCTCTATATCACTCACAGGCAACCTACTTTATTATTTACTTCTCCTCATGCTGAGCTTTGTTCTAATGTCCAACTGTATCTCTGCTTTCATTTTATGTAAAAATTATACAAAGTTGCTGCTGCTGATCTTCTCCCTTTTTACTTTAAAGGGAAAAGTGAAAGTGTTAGTCACTCAGTCGTGTCCAACTCTTTGTGACCCCATGGACTGTAGCCCCCCAGGTTCCTGAGTCCATGGGATTCTCCAGGCAAGAATACTGGAGTGGGTAGCCATTTCCTTTCTCCAGGGGATCTTCCTGACCCAGAAATCAAACCCAGGTTTCCTGCATTGCAGGCAGACTCTTTACCTTCTGAGCTACCAGGGAAGTCCCATGTTTACTATAATTATTAAAATAATTGATGACTTTATGTCTCCTAGTATAGTCGGTCTGAGCATTTACAAACTGAAATGAAATATTTCAGTATGAATTACTTTATTTTTATTCTTCTGTGTAACAGGGCTTTAGACTGACTTTTAAGGAAAAAAAAGTGTTATATGTGAATTTTATTCCAAGATAGGAAACAAAACATTAAAAAATATTCTTTTCATCTTGATTGAGGATTATTGTGGGAGAATATGAAGAAACCTTAAAACATCTCTTCCCTGAGCCCCTGGACTATTTTTTTTAAATTGGAGTATAATTGCTTTCCATAGTTGTGTTAATTTCTGTTGTATAATAGTGTAAATCAGCTATCAAGAAGTAAAGTGAAGTTGCTCAGTTGTGTCCGACTCTTTGCAACCCCATGGACTGTAGCCTACCAGGCTCCTCCCTCCATGGGATTCTCCAGGCAAGAGTACTGGAGTGGGTTGCTATTTCCTTCTCCAGGGGATTTTCCCGACCCAGGGATCAAACCCAGGTCTCCCGCATCCCAGGCAGACACTTTAACCTCTGAGCCACCAGGGAAGCCCTAATATCAATTCTGCCGGAACCCAGGATTGAACCAGGGACCTTTAGATCTTCAGGCTAATGCTCTCTGAACTGTGCTTTTCCAGCAGCTATATATATATACATATATTCTCTCCCTCTGGGACCTCCCTCCCAACCCCCCCCCCTACCACCCCTTTAGTCATCAGGTCCTCACAAAGCAGCTTCCCCCTAGCTATTTCCACATGGGAATGTGTGCTCACCAATGCCACTCACATCATGGTTGCAGATAGTCTTGAGAAGTAAGAAAGCTCTTCTCAGAGTCAAGGGACGGCCCTATGACCCTGTATCTAATACTTCTAAAGGAAGAAACAGGAAATCAGGTTTCTTTATTCCTCATAAACTCCAAAAACTAATAATTATAGTTGACCATAATTATCAAACAAGTTTCAATAAGTTATACATACTGAATGAAAATACAGAATTAAGGAAAGAAATCACCAATAAATCTTTGTCTTAAATTAATTCTTACCCTCTTATGTTTAAAGATGGGGAAACAGTGGAAACAGTGTCAGACTTTATTTTGGGGGGGCTCCAAAATCACTGCAGATGGTGAATGCAGCCATGAAATTAAAAGACACTTACCCCTTGGAAGAAAAGTTGTGACCAACCTAGATAGTATATTCAAAAGCAAAGACATTATTTTGCTGACTAAGGTCCGTCTAGTCAGTTCAGTTCAGTTCAGTTCAGTCAAGGCTATGGTTTTTCCTGTGGTCATGTATGGATGTGAGAGTTGGACTGTGAAGAGGGTTGAGCTGTGGTGCTGGAGAAGACTCTTGAGAGTCCCTTGGACTGTAAGAAGATGCAACCAGTCCATTCTGAAGGAGATCAATCCTGGGATTTCTTTGGAAGGAATGATGCTAAAGCTGAAACTCCAGTACTCTGGCCACCTCATGCGAAGAGTAGACTCATTGGAAAAGACTCTGATGCTGGGAGGGATTGGGGGCAGGAGGAGAAGGGGACGACCGAGGATGAAATGGCTGGATGGCATCACTGACTCGATGGACGTGAGTCTGAATGAACTCCGGGAGATGGTGATGAACAGGGAGGCCTGGCGTGCTGCGATTCATGGGGTTGCAAAGAGTCGGACACGATTGAGCGACTGAACTGAACTGAACGGTTTTAAAGTAAACCATATGGCTTTTTCAACTTTTCCAGATTCCCTTTGACTCTGGGAAAAATATCAGAATACTTTATCTTAGTTAATTATACTGTCCACTCTGAGTCCTCACCTTAGGGACCTTAAGACTTTACACACCTTTAATAATAATCTGAATCATGAATCATTTTTATCTCCAGGTCAATAATGACTCATTTATGTAATGTGTTGAGGGAAAAACAAAATCCCAAACCGAAACTCCACATCACTCTCTTTTCAGAATTAAACAGTCTTGAGTATTATTTCCTTTGCTACTTCAACTGAAAGAATGTGAGTCCAAAAGCAGTTTTACAAGACTTGAATGGAATTATAAAATATTCTTAAAGCCAATTTTATCCTCCTGAATTTTAATGATAAAATGAGCCTTGTTCCTAAAAAATAGGATCAGAATAGTGGTCTAGAAATTGTATGCAGTTACTAGCCCAGGTAATATTTGAGTCAGTGGAATATTAACTTCCTGAACGCTTGCTTGCTTATTACAAATTTGGTTGGACAGTCGGCAGTGCTGACTGTGGCACAGCCATTCTCTCTGTTCATTCTCTTTTAGGTGTCTTGCCTTCTAACGGGGCATAAGAGCAATGCGCTATAACTTGGGTTTGCTTGCAGCTGCAGGTCTACCTAATTTGTACTTTGGCACTCGAAAGATTATAATAAATGAAGTGCCGCTTTCAAAGTTTCAGACACACCAACTTTTCCCCCTGTTTGGCAAAGGTGGATTTAATTTGACTTTCATGAGTGCAAAATCCGTCTTCTTAGAAGTTGGTCAAACTATTAATTTTATAGCGGGGACAACTGAGTACAGTAAACCTTTTCACAAAGCCAGACAGCTTAACCTAATTAAAGGGTTGTTTTGACAGGTGGTTTAAACGAATACTATCAAGAACATTTCAAGAAATGAGGCTGATGAATACCTAGTGTGTGCACGTGGGTGAAAATGTGTTTTGGAAGGGTGTGACGACAGGTCTGTGTCCAAAACAAATGCCTCAGGATTCATCTGTGTGCTCGCTTGACAATTTATTGTTTTTATATAGATATTTTAAGGAGATGGATAACATAAAATCCACGTGAATATCATAAGATACCAAAAACTGACACTGTTCAAATAACGTGCAAAGTAACTGGCTTGTCTTCGAATTATTGTATTCCTTTAAGAGATCTTCCAAGGCGGCTCAGTGGTAAAGGATCCACCTGCCAATGCAGGAGACCCAGGTTAAATCCTTGGTTTGGGAAGATCTCCTAGAGTAGGAAATGACAACCCACTCCAGTATTCTTGCTTGAAGAATTCCATGGACAGAGAGACCTGGCGGGCTACATCCTATAGTTCCACAAAGAGTTCATGCGACTGACTGATTTTGCACGCACTCCTTTAAGAAACTGGAGATGAGTTAAGACAGAAGTTTAAACTTTGAATTGAGATTTTACTGAATATTAGTAAAATTTCTTACGCTTAGTTTTTTTTATAATGTTTATTTTTACTTTATTTTGCTTTACAATTCTGTATTGGTTTTGCCATACACTGACATGAATCCGCCACAGGTGTACATGAGTTCCCAATCCTGAACCCCCCTCCCACCTCCCTCACCATATCATCTCCCTGGATCTTCCCCGTGCACCAGCCCCAAGCATCCTGTATCCTGTATCAAACATAGACTGGTGATTTGTTTCTTACATGATAGTATACATGTTTCAATGCCATTCTCCCAAATCATCCCACGCTCTCCCTCTCTCACACAGAGTCCAAAAGTCCGTTCTATGCATCTCTGTCTCTTTTGCTGTCTCACATACAGGGCTATCATTATCATCTTTCTAAATTCCATATATGTGTGTTAGTATACTGTATTGGTGTTTTTCTTTCTGGGTTACTTCACTCTGTATAATAGGCTCCAGTTTCATGAAAAGATGCTCAACATCACACATTATCAGAAAAATGCAAATCTAAACCACAGTGAGGTACCATTTCACACCAGTCAGAATGGCTGTGATCCAAAAGTCTACAAGCAATAAATGCTGGAGAGGGTGTGGAGAAAAGGGAACCCTCTTACACTGTTGGTGGGAATGCAAACTAGTACAGCCACTATGGAGAACAGTGTGGAGAATCCTTAAAAAATTGCAAATAGAACTGCCTTATGACCCAGCAATCCCACTGCTGGGCATACACACCAAGGAAACCAGAATTGAAAGAGACACGTGTACCCCAATGTTCATCGCAGCACTGTTTATAATAGCCAGGACATGGAAGCAACCTAGATGTCCATCAGCAGATGAATGGATAAGAAGGCTGTAGTACATATACACAATGGAGTATTACTCAGCCATCAAAAAGAATACATTTGAATCAGTTCTAATGAGGTGCTTAGGAGTTTTTGAATCCTAGGACTTGAGACATTCTGGAGATACTACCATTAACTTGTTCTATGATGGCTTGGACAGTTAAGCGCACAACTTTTCCACAGCTTTTCATGTCCTTTCATGCAGGTTTCAGTAATGAAATGTAAGCTGATTAACCTTCAAGAATGCGCTCTCAAGAGAAGATGCTTTAAGGTTTTTTCTAACATGATAGTATGTGGTCTTCTACGCCATGCTGCTCAGAATGTGGAATCGTGACACATTTCCATTTCTCGCTCTCTGTTTCTTCTCCTCATCTCTCCAGTAGAAAATAGGTTGGCCAAAAATTATTTTGGATATTTTTTGTAACACCTTTCAGAAAAGCTCAAATGAACTTTTAGGCCAACCCAAAAGTTAAGGTGATATGAGGCGATATAAGGTTCTGGGTCCTAGAAAATAAAATGATACCAAATCAATATGGGTGCTCATTAGTCATTTAATAATCATGCGATAGTATTATCTAAAAGTGATAATTTCTTGAGTAAACTTGCAACATTGACGACATCAAGAGTTTCAGAAAGAGCTGCCTTAGGTAGCAGCATATCTCTCATCAAACTGCTTCTTGATCTCTCTGATACTGGAATAATAATCTCTTAAAAATAATTTATGAGAATTTCTATTTTCACTTTTTCTGTATTTATAAAATTTTAAAAACTCTGTCAATAGCTGAAGTGGCATTATTACTGATGACAAGAATGGTAACAGAAATGAGGACACAAAACTTGCTCAAAGTCACATACCATAAATTAATCTGAAAATTAATCCATAAAGCTAAAATTCACTCCATGCCCTTAAAACTTGGAACATATTCTCTTAACCATTTAATTTTCCAAATATGTACTCTGAAATTTTGCATTGTTCAAATTTAATTTAAAATTTTAAAATAATACCAAAAAGTAAGATTTTTCCCCTTCATTTTTTAGGCTAATACAGAGCTAGCCTACATCCTAAAACATAGTTTCCACATAGATTATCACTATGAGGATGGTGAAATTACATTTATGTGAAAATTCTAACTATGTTAAAAGTTGAACTAATACAACTAATACTAGACATAGTAATGCTAGAATCATTAAGGCTTTTATTGATTTCAGTGTAACTAGAACTGGGGCGGGGTGAGGAGGCGCAGGGCAGTTAGAAATGTCAGAAAGCCAGAAGCCAGGTATTGGAATTAGGAGATAATACACAACTCAGGAGACTCAGACTTACTAAGATTCAAAATTTAGAAGAGCATCAGGTCCAAAATCTTCTTTCTAAATGTGTGCTTAATGAGTACACACCATACTTGGCAGAGAACAGTAACAAAGTCAGTATCTTTATTTGTCCATGGACACGGTGTGGAAATTGTCCTTTATTAAAATAAACTGTGTGGTCAAGAGAAGTGAAAGCGCGCGCGCGCGCACACACACACACACACACACACACACACACACACACACTTCTTAGATCCTTAT
The DNA here is from genome assembly GCA_006410675.1 of Oreotragus oreotragus. Classification (NCBI taxonomy): domain Eukaryota; kingdom Metazoa; phylum Chordata; class Mammalia; order Artiodactyla; family Bovidae; genus Oreotragus; species Oreotragus oreotragus. Next base: position 176,955 of record SJYX01009778.1, read on the forward strand.
CAGTAAATGATTTGCCAATGTTTCTCCACTCTATTTTTTTCATTCTTTTAATAGTGTCCTTTGATATACAAAAGTTTTAAATTTGGATAAAGTCCAATCATCTTTTTTTTTTCTTTTTCTGTTTCAGTTCCCTTCCATTGCTTTACACAGCACACACATCAAGTCACTTAATATATGTTTTTTAAAAGTGGAATCTGCGTGAGGTGAAAGTGTTAGTCAGTCATGTCCAGCTCTTTATAACCCCATGCACTATACAGTCCATGGAATTCTCAAGGCAAGAATACTGGAGTGTGTAGCTATTCCCTTCTCCAGGGGATCTTCCCAAACCAGGGATCAAACCCAGGTCTCCTGCAATGCAGGAAGATTCTTTACAGTCTGAACCACTAGGGAATCTTCATAAACTTCTCTCCAAAACAAATGGGATTTAATTCTGAAATCATGGAAATACAGGTCAACAATATCTCATTGCTGATGGTAAAATCCAAAAAGCTATTGAGATGAAAAAAATTTGTTTCTCAGTTGAGAGTAAAATCTGTCTAAATGGTCATTAAGTTATACATGGTTTTTGTTTATTCCTCTGAGTGGGAATATTTGTCTATCTTGCAGTAGAAATACTAATGTGTTGTATTATGACTTGTTTATTCAGATCTCACCGAATCTAACAATTTGCATATGTACTGAATCGCTTTTCTAAAATCCAAAATATTTTGAATTTTGAAGCTATCTTCAGAAGATTAAGTATCTTGCAAGAGATTCTGAGAGACTTGTGAATCTGCAGTGACAATAGCAATTTACAGTGGTGTAATACCATTTAGCTTCGAAAGGAATTTTCTGTATATTATCTCACTTGAGCACCACCAAAATTTTTGTAGAAGGTTTTATTCCTATTTTACAGATAAGAATACTGAGATTCAAAGAGGTTAAATGATTTTCCCAAAGGTGAAAAGGTGTAAGATCCAAACGAGTGGATTCCAGGTCTTCCAAATCCCAGTGCATAAAACAGATTCCTTTGGCCCAGTGCATAACTCAGAAGGGATCTGCTAAAGGAGCTGACCCCTTTATGAAAGCTGATTCTCTTAAAAAACAAAACAACAACAACAAAAAAACTAGTAGATGTTGATTACATGAAATAGACTTAAAGCGAGGTGGGAAACAATGTAAAAGTAAGAAGATATATTCAGGAAAATGGAAATAGAAATTTATACTGTAACTCATACTTACAGAGTTCTAAACCCTCAGAGACACATTATGGAGACTGTACTGTACTGTTATTATCCCCAATTACAGCTAAAGAAACTGAGGCCCACTTATATATTAACTTATCTTCAATATGTAGTTTCAGTAAATAGCAGAGTTTGCTTCCAGAGTTAGTGTTAAAGTTACTATTCAGTATAATTTACACTATTGATATCATGAGAGAAGTTTTGAGGCAAAAACATTAACACAAGAAAGCATTTTTTTAAATACTCAGGGATGTAATTCATAATGGGCTTCCCTGATATCACAGTTGGTAAAGAATCTGCCTGCAGTGCAGGACACCTCAGTTCAATTCCTGGTCAGGAAGATCTGCTGGAGAAGGAATACCCACTCCAATGTTCTTGGGCTTCCCTGGGGGCTCTATTGTAAGGCCTCCCCAGACAGCCATTTTGCTTTTTTGCATTTCTTTTCCATGGGGATGGTCTTGATCCCTGTCTCCCATACAATGTCACGAACCTCATTCCATAGTTCATCAGGCACTCTACCTATCAGATCTAGGCCCTTAAATCTATTTCTCACTTCCACTGTATAATCATAAGGGATTTGATTTAGGCCATACCTGAATGGTCTAGCGGTTTTCCCTACTTTCTTCAATTTAAGTCTGAATTTGGAAATAAGGAGTTCACCTGCCACAGCTTCCAATAAATCCTCCTGTACCTCTTCTCCCTCTTCATCAAAGCACTTACCAGTCTGCCTTATGATTTTGCTTCTCAACCTCCATCAAGGACAGGGAACTTATTTATTCTGAGTAACTAACAAAATAACAGCTACAGAGATCAGATGTGCCAGGCGCTGTGCCAAGTGAGGTTACTCATCTTACCCTGTTGCACCCTCACAATGAACAGTGTAGGGTGGGGGCTATCACAGGTCAAGTAACTTGATGCTCAGAGAGGTGAACCGACCCTCTGGATTTAAGTCCAGGAAGCCAGACCTCAGGGCTTACGCTTTGACTTCATCTCCACCTTTATTCCCTTGCAGTGTCTTGCCAAGTCCACGTGCCTAATAGTAAGTAGTATGCGTGGGCCCTTACTAGGTGTAGTGAAGTTAAGTGAATGGAGACAGTGAAGCCCAGAGCAGTCTTCTCAAGGTCATACTGCATGCAAGCCACAATCGCTGGGCAAAAGCACAATGCTGAGTGGCAGCATCTTCTCTTACACATATTAACTAGGAAATGGAGGCCATTTTCAAAGCAAAGTAAACATTTCTGACTGACTCAGGAGCAAAGGATTAGAAGGCAGCTTGTTGAATGTGGGAGCACTTACTCTTAGCTTAGGTGGTGACGTGCTGCACTCACAGCCCTCTTTTGACTAGACATGCAAAGCAGAGAACTTCCCACTTACATACACCCTCTGCTGAGCCTGAGAGGACGTATTCCACGAGGGGAATTCCTTCTCCCCGTCACTGGACAAGACCTGTCCGTTTCCGTAAGGAAAGGGTGTGGTCTGTCTCTTATACACATCTAGATGTGTATAAGAGACAGGTACTGTTATTATCCCCAATTACAGCTAAAGAAACTGAGGCCCACTTATATATTAACTTATCTTCAATATGTAGTTTCAGTAAATAGCAGAGTTTGCTTCCAGAGTTAGTGTTAAAGTTACTATTCAGTATAATTTACACTATTGATATCATGAGAGAAGTTTTGAGGCAAAAACATTAACACAAGAAAGCATTTTTTTAAATACTCAGGGATGTAATTCATAATGGGCTTCCCTGATATCACAGTTGGTAAAGAATCTGCCTGCAGTGCAGGACACCTCAGTTCAATTCCTGGTCAGGAAGATCTGCTGGAGAAGGAATACCCACTCCAATGTTCTTGGGCTTCCCTGGGGGCTCTGATGGTAAAGAATCTGCCTGCAATGTGGGAGACCTGGGTTTGATCCCTGGGTTGGGAAGATCCCCTGGAGAAGGGAAAGGCCACCCACTCCAGTATTCTGGTAATTCATAAGGATAAATGTTTTTAATATGGTCACAAGGCAAAGTAATCAGAAAACATAAAATGAACAACATAATAAAGGCTAAAAGTCAATTATATAAACTGACAGTAATAATATTAATTTATCTTTGACAGATATTATACATTACAATTCATTACATGGATTAAGTTAATATACTTGTACATGGAACTCTATTTTCTTTATACAAAGTCTGTAGTTTGCTTTCAAATGCTTATGGAATATTTCAAAATTTGAGCAATGTGACTTAAGGAAAATATCAGAGTCCTTGAAGCAGATGTTTTAGAGAATATGCTCTTTGACTACAACAGAAGATAATTTTAAGTTAGTAACATTAACCACATTCCAATTATCCTTATCCAAAGAAATCAACAAAATTTTCCAAATACCTGGAAATTTAAAACAAGCACACTTAAAAGTTTTGCCAAAGAGGGAAACAAAGCTGTTATAATAATGACAATAATATTTCTAAAAGCTTGTGATATTTATTCTAAGATATATAAGGCAGAATACTGATATAATTGAGTGCTTTTATTATTAATGGGAAGATTAGGATAAAGAAACCATGCTTTATTTATCACACACACACCTATACACACCCACTCATGCCACTCTAAGGGGATTAGATACTAGTAGAAAATGAACAGTTTACAAATTGAGATAAGAGTATATTTTTTGAAAGATTAATCATTGACAAGTTTATTTATGATAAGAGAAATACAAAAGCTCACTATTATAAAATGGCGGGTAAAAATCACACATAAAAAATGATTTTTAAACGGAATAGGCCAATAACATAAACACTATTTAAAATGTGACAACAAACTAATACACTCCATCACCAGAAAATTTTTCAAAAAGTTCTAGCAAACCACCGAGGATAGATATGTCTACATAATTTAAACAAAAAAAAATCAAAGTTTAGAAGATAGAAAAATAACAGGAACTATTCAAATGATAAAATAATATATTTCACTGTAATTTTCCAAGATTTAAAAATAGCTGTGCTACCCACTATCTCTGAGCCTATTTTTAAGGAAAATAATGTATCTGACTGATGCATGTAAAAATGGATTGCATTTTTATCTGTAGACATTTGCTACAGAAATACTATGGACCAGTGAGTCAATAACACATATCTAAGCATTTGATGTAAGAAAGAAGTAAAAACAAAGTGTGTGCTCCGACATGTGTATCGGGATTTTTATTACAGCATTGCTTTTTTAGTATCTAATAATATCACTATAGTTAAATCAATTTCTGTGCATCCTTATGTTTATACAATGGACTATTATGAAACTCATCAAGAGAGATGATATAGATATCTACTTATTGATACGGAAATAGCCTCATCATTTACAGGAAAATACAGGTGATATCTTTTAAATTTTTTTCCATGTATTTTTTGCTTATTCAAATAATTTTATGTATACCCCTCTATTTTTCTTGTCTGGGAAATTCTATGGACAGAGAAACCTAGCAGGCTCCTGCGTCCATGGAGTCTCAGAAGATTCGTACACAACTTAGTGACTAAACAACAAATTATTTGTTACAACAATAGCCAAATATTAGTGCCCTTAACACTTGCTAAACCCTCACTAGAAAGGAAGGATTGGAGAAGCCCGGTTCATCGAGTGGTTACAAGTATAACTGGGTATAGAGGACATTGCTAAAAGAAGGAGAGTATAAGCAGATAAGTATAAGCCGTGGAGGTAGAGCAAGGTGTGTTTAATGGTTGATCTGCACCAAACGAGAAATGAAAGAAATCAGGTTTATGGTCAGTTACACTGGCTTGTTCCTGCATTCATCACGAGCAACCTGTGTTAACCTGGACATTTGCTCTTCGGGACTGAAAACCCATTTTTTTGTTGTTGTTGTTGTTCTTCCCTGAGACCCACTTGACTGTTTTAGAAACACCTCTTTTTAGATAATTGACATAGTAAGATTGGGTGATGGTTCCTGTAAGAGAACCAGGCATCCATTCGACATTTGACAAATGCCTCTCAGATTTGCGTAGGACACAGCAGGGGCTTGAGCTGGCTCATGCTGTGTGGTCTGTGTCTTTGTAAGCCATCTCTTGAGACTCTTCTCAGGTAGGCACACACCAAAACAGTTCCTTGACTCAATATATTATTGAAATTGTTGATACAAGATTCATCAGTGAACAGAATCTGGACCCGTGTCAATATTCTGTATGATCCCAGCTTTTGACCATTACAAACAGTGATTGCTGTGAACATCCAGTGTATATGCTTTCACTTTCCTGTGTGAATACAGCAGCAAGATAGATTCCAGGAACTGGTCAAATACATGTAGGTGCTGAGCACCATTTGTTGCTTATCTACACTTCATCTGTTGACTATTTATACATCTTCCATTGGGAAATGTCTATTCAGGTCCTTTGCCCATTTTTCCATTACTTTTTGCTTTTATCTATTAAATTGCATAATTTCCTCACATATCAATATTTGGATATTAACCCTCTATCAGATACATGGCTTGCCAATGTATTCTCTGATTTCATAAGTTGTCAGCACACTGTCGATTGCTTCTTTTTCTGTGCAGAAGCTATTTGGTTTGATGTAATCCCATTTGTCTGTTTCTGTTGTTGCTGTCTGTGTTTTTGGTATTATGACCAAAAATCACTGGAAGACTAATGTCAAGAAGAGTTTTCCCTATGGTTTACTATAGCAGTTTTACAGTTTCTGTTGATGCCTGTATATGGTGTGAAATAAGGGTAGGGCACTTTGATTCTTCTGTGCGTGTATATCTGGTTTTGCCAACACTGTTTATTGAAGAGACTATCCTTTCTGCATTGTGTGGTATTGATACCTTTATCAAACATCTAGTAACTATGATTATGTGAATTTATTTCTGGGCTTTCTATTCTATCTCTTTGGTCTATACGTCTGTTTTTATGTCTGCACCATACTGTTTTGATTACTGTTGATTTGTAATATGGGCTTCCTTTGTGGCTCAGCTGGTAAAGAATCATTTGCAATGCAAGAGACCTGGGTTCGATTCCTGAGTTGGGAAGATCTCTTGGAGAAGGGAAAGTCTACCCACTCCAGTATTCTGGCCTGGAAAATTAACTGTTTTGATTACTGTTGATTTGTAATATGGGCTTCCTTTGTGGCTCAGCTGGTAAAGAATCATTTGCAATGCAAGAGACCTGGGTTCGATTCCTGAGTTGGGAAGATCTCTTGGAGAAGGGAAAGTCTACCCACTCCAGTATTCTGGCCTGGAAAATTACAGTCCATGGGGTCAAAAAGAGTCAGACACGACTGAGCGAATTATTAGAATATTATTCAACCTTTAAAAAGAAGAAAATCCTGCCATTTGTGACAATATGGAGGACTTTGGAGCACACTATGTTAAGTAAGCTAGACACAAAAAGACAAATGCTGTTTTGAAATCAAAGATTATCAAAAGCATCCAAATCCAATGAGGTTATCACCTCACACATGTTAGGATAGCTATTACAAAAAAGATAAAAGATAAAAGTGTTGGTGAAGATGCGGAGATAAGGGAAAATTGTACACTGTTGATGGGAATGTAAACTGATATAGCCATTTCAGAAAACAGTATGGCAGTCCTGCAAAAAATTAAAAACAGAACTCCCATATGACCCAGCAATTCCACTTATGGGTACATAACCAGAGGAAATTAAATCTGAATCTGGAAGAGATATCTGTAGCCACATGTTCGTTTCAGCACTATCAACAATGGCCAAGACACAGAAACAACTTAAATGCCAGTGGATGTGTGAGTGATGAAAACAGGGTACATCTATGCAATAGAATATTACTCAGCCTTTAAAAAGATGGAAACCCTGCCATTTGTAACAATATGGATGAATCTGGAACACATTCTGCTAAGAGAAATAAACCAGACACAGAAAGACAAATGCTGCATATCATTTATATGTGGAATCTTGGTCAATCGAACCATAGAAGCAAAGAATAGAATGGCGGTTGCCATGGGTGGAGGGTAGGTGAAGGAAAAGGAGAAGATAGTGGTCAAGAGCTGCAAAGCTTCAGTCCTACAAGATAAATGAGATTTGGAGATCTAATGTGCAACATGGTGATGATAGTTAATGTATATTGTATACTAGAAATTTGCCAAGAGAATATATCTTAAATCTCCTCAATATACACACACACACACACACTGGTAATTATGTAGAAGTATATGTGCATGCTCAGTCGCTCAGTTGTGTCCAGCTTTTTGAGACCCATGGATTGCAGCTCACCAGGCTTCTGTCCATGAGATTTCCCAGGAGAGGATACTGGAGGGGATTACCACTTCTTCCTCCAAGGGATCTTCTCGACTCAGGGATCAAACCTGCGTCTCCTGAGTCTCCTAACATTGGCATGCAGATTCTTTACTATTGAGACACCTAGGAACGGCTAAGTTATTTAGCTTGATTGCGATGCCTTTTTCACAATGTATACATAGAGCAAACCTTCAAGATATATAGCATGAATGTATATAGTTTTTATATATCAAAGATGCCTCAATATATTAAGCTAAAAAAAGAAGGGAAAATAAATGCATGCTATAAATCTTCTCTTTGTCTTACATTTTCCTCTGGGTCTTTCTACCATACTTAGTATTTATACCCTTCATTCTGGGATAGCTAGCCTATTGTGCTTCTAGACATTGCAGAACAAAAACTGAGGAAAGTTTATTTGAAACAATATTTCTACATCTTGGCACTATTAACAGTAACTGCAATAAATTGTCATGAAATCTGGTTGAGTCTCCATGGACTTTGTTAACTTTTCAAATTAAACTTTATTATGTTTTATAGCTTCACATTGAGATTTTACAATGCTGTCTTTACTGAAATTACTTTATAGGACAAACCCTGTGAACGAAATTAATTATTTTAAAACTTAACCCCATGCAGAAAAGTTCCCTGATTCTTAGATGAAAACATGTGCAATGAAAATTTAAACCACCTAAAAATTGCTGAATAAAATGCATTTAATTTATTTATTAAGAATATTATTTTTAATAAAATTGGTATTTAGACAGAAGTTTCAATGATCACAGAATAACCAGATAATTGGAAGTATCACATATTTTCCTATGTTTTGCCTCTATTACTTAGATCAGCACTGAGCTCAGATGAAGACATTATTTTTTCGCTAGGTAGATTACTTACTACAATAAGTCGTCTTATAATGAGTCAATCTAGTTCTCCATAGACATGAAAGAATGGTTGCAAAGAGTATTTTCCAATTGAAAACTAAAAATGCTTAGGGCATTAAGAAAAGTTAAGTCAGGAGTTTTATTTGTCTCCTTGACTGAGTTTTATAATAAGCATTAAAAGTAAAGGAATCGGCAGCCGAACTTCCTGGATGACTGATAAGAAAATAATCTATAGGATGGGTTCGTCTCACAACAGGGAGATCAACTTCAAGGAGAGGTGTACTGATATGAAGTGAAATCTTACTCACTATTAGATTGGACTTAAGTGAAGCTGATGAACATGCTTTATATATACATACTATATTAATTTATGTAATACTCTGTAAAGGGGACATTCATAGAGTTCTTTAACTGTAGAGTTCTAATCTTGAGGGATTTGTTTTCACAATCCTGCTGCTGCTACTGCTAAGTCGCTTCAGGGGTGTCCGACTCTGTGTGACCCCATAGACGGCAGCCCACCAGGCTCCCCTGTCCCTGAGATTCTCCAGGCAAGATGTGTATAAGAGACAGCTATTAGATTGGACTTAAGTGAAGCTGATGAACATGCTTTATATATACATACTATATTAATTTATGTAATACTCTGTAAAGGGGACATTCATAGAGTTCTTTAACTGTAGAGTTCTAATCTTGAGGGATTTGTTTTCACAATCCTGCTGCTGCTACTGCTAAGTCGCTTCAGGGGTGTCCGACTCTGTGTGACCCCATAGACGGCAGCCCACCAGGCTCCCCTGTCCCTGAGATTCTCCAGGCAAGAACACTGGAGTGGGGTGCCATTTCCTCCTCCAATGCATGAAAGTGAAAAGTGAAAGTGAAGTCACTCAGTCGTGTCCGACTCTTAGCGACCTCATGGACTGCAGCCTACTAAGCTCCTCCGTCCACGGGATTTTCCTGGCAAGAATACTGGAATGGGTTGACATTGCCTTCTCCATTCACAATCCTAGTGACTACATTTTTCCTTAAAACTTTATGGAGATATAATCCAAATATCAAATAATTCATCGATTTAAAGTATACAATTTGACGGTGTTAGTATATTCATATAGATGTAACTATCACTACAATAAATTATTATTTCCTAAAACCACTCTGCATCTATTAACAGTTACTCTTTCCCCATTTCTATCCTACTCTACCATTCCCTGCCCCCCAGTTCTTTCCAATCACTAGCCTAATTTCTGTCTATATATTTGCCTATTCTAGACATTTCACATAAAGGAAATCGTAAAAGATGTGATGAGCATTAGCAGAATATTTTTAACATTCATTCATGCTTACTTTTTTCCTTTTTTATTTCTAAAAAGTATTCAGTTATATTGAAATATCACATTTGTCTCTTTAATAGTTGATGGACATTGAAGTCACTTCCGCTTTTCAGCTATTATGGGCAATACTGCTGTGATCATTGATGTACACTTTTTTTTTTTGGCATGGACATGTTTTCATTTTCCTTGTTATAAATGTTTGTCCTTTATTTTGCTTGTAGTCTGTAATTATCTAGTTTGAATATGAAGTAGCTGAAAATAAGAGAAAGAAAAAAAAATCCTCAATACATTATACAAAGGTACAAAATTTTAAAAGATCAGATTCAGTTCAGTTGCTCAGTCATGTCTGACTCTTTGCGACCCCATGGACTGCAGTACACAAGGCCTCCCTGTCCATCACCAACTCCCAGAGCTTACTCAAACTCATGTCCATTGAGTCAGTGATGTCATTCAACCCTCTCATCCTCTGTCATCCCCTTCTCCTCCTGCCTTCAATCTTTCCCAGCATCAGGGTCTTTTCAAATGAGTCAGTTCTTCACAACAGGTAGCCAAAGTATTGGAGCTTCAGCTTCAGCATCAGTCCTTCCAGTGAATATTCAGGGTTGATCTCCTTCAGAATGGACTGGTGGGATCTCCTTGCAGTCCAAGGGACTCTCAAGAGTCTTCTCCAACACCACAGTTCAAAAGCATCAATTCTTTGGCATTCAGTTTCCTTTATAGTTCAACTCTCACATTCAGACATTACTACTGGAAAAACCATAGCTTTGACTAGATGGACTTTTTTTGGCAAAGTAATTTAAAAGATGAGAGCTCTTTAAATTGTCATTTAAATAGTTTACATTTCCAACCAAGGAAATTGCAAAATTTGTTCAATATACTCAATTTACCCTGGAGAAGGAAATGGCAACCCACTCCAGTACTCTTGCCTGGAGAATCCCATGGAGGGAGGAGCCTGGTAGGCTACAGTCCATGGGGTCGCAAAGAGTCGGACACGACTGAGCGACTTCACTCACTCACTCATACTCAATTTAAGAACATAAGAAATGGATGTACTCTATGTTTAACATACTTTCACAAAAAATTTGACATGAAATCTCATTCTGCATAGAAACCTAGTTGCCAAGTCCTGTTGACTATCTTTACAACATCTCTTAACGCTATAAATACCTCCTGCTCCCTATACTGACAGCAGCTGTGTGTTCTCTCTAGAAAAGCATCATAGTCTTTATGTTCTTTTCATATATATCTCTTCTATAACGTTGCTATTCTGCTAAAATGCAATAAAAAACAAAACCATAAAAAGCTCTCAATGTTTCACTATTGCCCACAGAATAAAGGGAAAAGAGGCAAAATGTAAATTGTGGCAGTCCATTTCTTGGATACCAGCTTCAGACTGAACTGGTTTATTGAATTCATAAATTGAATAATGAATTCTGAAACACATTTAACCAGTGTCCTAGGGCTTATATTCAACACAAAGTATATATGCCTTTAGTCATTGCATTAGTCCACATTCTAAGAGATGCAGATGCCAAATAAGATTAAACATACAAGACATTCATTAAGGGAACAACTTGTGAGCAAAATTTGGGACTAAGCCAGGACAGGAGAGAAGTGCAGTCAGAGCATGATGCAGGTGTGACCTCAAGTGAAGGAAGGTGAGGGGAATGCATCTTATTCTGCAGTGTACTTCTCAAGAAAATTAGAAAAGATTGTGTGTGTGTGTGTGTGTGTGTGTATATGCGTGCGTGCTTAATCACTCAGTCATGTCGACTCTGTGACTTCTGCAGCCTGCCAGGTTCCTCTGTCCATGGGATTTTCCAAGCAAGAATATTTGAGTGTGTGTAGACATTCTCTTCTCCAGGAGATCTTCTGGACCCAGGGCTTGAACCTAGGTCTTCTGCATTATAGGTGGATTCTTTGCCTGCTCTATCACCAGACAAGATTATCAGGGGACTTCTCAAGCCAGTGTTGCTCCTGAGAGAAATACTGTGTCTCCAAAATGGATCTGAGGTGACATCTCTGCTGTGTCCAACACCTGGCTGGGAGTAACTGAAACCATGAACCTACTGCAAACATGATGTTAAATTTTAGTGTACGAATAGCTGAACCCCATAGCTAGAGATAAAAACTGCATTGTCATGACTGACAAAAGTGAACAGTGTACCCTCAGAAAGGATGATAGTCATCTAGATCACGCTCTGGGGATTGTTATGGCCAAGAAACAACTGGAGGGATCTCCATATAGGCAACTTCTGTTTTGCCTCTAGGAGATAAATTTCTGGTTGAACAAATTAAAAAATATATCTCTCATGGTACATCACCTCTGGTAATTCATTCATTATGGTCTACTCAAAATAGAAGAGCAAGTTTAACACAAGTGTGCAAAAGTGATTATCCTGTTTTACATTCCAGTTACCAGTGTACCAAAGCTTCAGCTTTCTACAAATTTTCACCAACACTTGGTAATGTTAATCTTTTAACTTTTGACTGACCAACCTAGGAAGTGTGACTAATTATTCTGCTCCATTATCTCTTCATCTATGTTTATGCTGATACCTCACTGTCTTAATTCCTACAATTTTAGAATAAATCTCAAGGTCAGATCATTTTTGCCTCCAACTTTACTCTTCATATTATTTTTAGCTGTTGTGGAGGTTCTTTCTATTTCAATATAAATTTTAAAATTTAGTTTAATTTCTATAAAAAAATATCTGATGGGATTTCAGTTGGGACTGTGTTGAAACTTTAAATAAATTATGAGAGAATCGGCATCATATACACTGAATCTTCTGTTCCATGAATACAGGGTGTCTCATCATTTATTCAGTCTCTTTAATTTGTCTTAACAGTATACTATAAGTTTAATCGCACAGCTCTTATAATTTTTGTTAGGTTTATCTTAAGTATTTTATACTGTTTCATGCTGTTAAAATGATATTTTAAACTTTGATTTCTTTATATTCTTTGATGCTACTATTGCTTTTTGTATGTTGGTTCTGTGTGCTTGCTTTAAATCTATCAAATGACAAATTAGTTATAGTAGTTTTTTTAGTAGATTCAAGCATCATATACACTGTATCTTCTGTTTCATGAATACAGGGTGTCTCATCATTTATTCAGTCTCTTTAATTTGTCTTAACAGTATACTATAAGTTTAATCAGACAGCTCTTATAATTTTTGTTAGGTTTATCTTAAGTATTTTATACTGTTTCATGCTGTTAAAATGATATTTTAAACTTTGATTTCTTTATATTCTTTGATGCTACTATTGCTTTTTGTATGTTGGTTCTGTGTGCTTGCTTTAAATCTATCAAATGACAAATTAGTTATAGTAGTTTTTTTAGTAGATTCCTACTACTGTATATTTTCTACTTAAAATGTCAAGTCACCTTTAAATCAGTACAGTTTTACTTCATTTGTTGCAGCCAGGATGATTTTGTGGAGATACATTCAGAATGGATGATTTTGCCTTGTTCCTGATCACAGAGAAAAGTTTCAGGTTTTCACCATTAAGTATATTGTTATCTACATAGTTTTTGTTTGTTTGTTTTATAGATGCCATTCGTGAGACTGAGAAAGTTTTATTCTATTGCTGGAATTTTATCTGGAAGGCTTTGCAATTTGTCAAATGTTTTAGCCACTTTTATTGAGATCACCTTATTATTTTCATTTTTCGTTTGTTAATATGATGGCATTCTTGGGATAAAACCTACTTGGTCATGATGTATTATCTATCTTATATTTGTTGGACTTAATACTAAATAATAAGGTCAATATTAATTAAATTGAAAAATAGTAGAAAATCTTATTTACTTAGCATGTCAGGTGGTAAAACCATATGTCATATGTCAAACCACAGTTTCACTGGCTATTTTCCTTCCGTTCAGAGGGCTTTGTTCATCATGTCTGGTAGTATAGATCTAGTGGTGATAAATTATTTCTGCTTTTGTATGTCTCAAAAGTCTCTAACTTTTCTTTTGAAAGATATTTTCACTGGGGATAAAATTCTAGGTGGACAGGATATTCTTTCTGTACTGAAAAGATGTTATCTACTCTTTTTTATCACTCACATTTTTTAAATGACAACAAAACACTGTAAGTTCTTTTGTTTTTTTCTTTGAAAATAGTGTTATTTCCTCTCTTCTAGATGCTTTTAACCTTTTCTGTTTATTATTATTGGCTTTGAGCAATTTAATTGTGATGTACTTTGGTATAGATTTCTTTTGGGTTTGGTGAACTTCTTGCTTCTATGGGTTTACAGCATTTATCAATTTGCAAAAACTGACCATTATTTTTTTCAATTTTTTTTTGTTCTCTCCTTCAAGAATTCTAATTCACATTTATTAGGATTCTTAAAGTTGTCTTACAAACTCCCTTTAATTTTTTATTTGATCATTTCTCTGTTTTTAATTTTGGATAGTTCCTTTTACTGTCTTGCTTCTGTGCATGTCTGGTGATTTTAGATTGGATGCCTGACATTATGGATTTTACCTTTCTGGTTGTGGATATTTTTGTATTCCTATACATGCAAAATTTTCTATAATTATTTTTGAGCTTTGAGCCTTATAATAAATTTCTTGGCTCTTAGACTAATAGGTGGCTTGGATACATAGAACTGGTAAGAACTAGTGGTTGGGAAATACCAGGGGCTGTTTGATAATACAACTGCCTAGAAAGATTCCAAAGGAATTATGTTTGTGATGTTTATTTGTCTCCTGCTGAAATGTAAATATAATTATTAATGAGCCATTTAGTACACTGCAAGTTCCACAAGTGAGTATAATTGGACAAATATTTCATTTGAATGATTAAGATCCAGACCCAATTGTCTGACTCCATCACTTGCAATGATAGTCGCTGTTCAGTCACTAAGTTGTGTCCTACTCTTTGTGGCCTCATGGACTGTAGTGTTCCATTCACTGTCCTTCATTATCTCCTGGAGTTTGCTCAGATTCATGTCCGTGAAGTCACTGATGCTATCTAGCTCTCTCATCCTCTGCTGCCCTCTTCTATTTTGGCCTTCAATCTTTCCCAGCATCAGGGTCTTTTCCAGTGAGTCAATTCTTCACATCAAGTGGCCAAACTATTGGAGTTTCAGCTTCAGCATCTGTCCTTCCAGTGAATATTCAAGGTTGATTTCTTTAGGATTGGCTGGTTTGATCTCCTTGCAGTCCAAGGGACCCTCAAGAGTCTTCCCAAACACAACAATTTGAAAGCATCAATTATTCAGCACTCAGCCTTCTTTACGGTCCAGCTCTCATATCTGTACATGACTAGTTCACACATCTAATATTTCTCTATAGTGTTATATTATCCCCTAAGCAAAGTGATACAATTAAGTCTGATTCTCTAGATTATTAAGAAAATATATAAATAAAAAAGAAAACTATAAATTACTTTGAAATATTAAAGTAAGTCATAAACCTATCTTTCTTTTCCTATGTTTTTCTCTTTTTTCTTTTTTTTGAATTTAAATTTATTTATTTTAATTGGAGGCTAATTACTTTACAATATTGTATTGGTTTTGCCATACATCAACAAGAATCTGCCACTGGTGTACACGTGTTCCCAATCCAGAACTCTCCTCTCACCTCCCTCCCCATGCCATCCCTCTGTGTCATCCCAGTGCACCAGCCCCAAGCATCCTGTATCCTGTATTGAACCTAGACTGGCGATTCATTTCTTATATGATTTTATACATGTTTCAATGCCATTCTCCGAAATCACCCCACCCTCTCCCTCTCCCACAGAGTCCAAAAGACTGTTCTATACATCTGTGTCTCTTTTGCTGTCTCGCATACAGGGTTATTGTCACCATCTTTCTAAATTTCATATATATGCGTTAGTATACTGTATTGGTGTTTTTCTTTCTGGCTTATTTCACTCTGTATAATAGGCTCCAGTTTCTTTGCAGTATCGCTGGACCTGTTTCTGATGGAAAAGTGGAACTGCTTTTCAATGGTTACTGAAATGCATTTAGTTTGCAACTCAGGGTAAAGACCAAGAAAAATTATGTTAAGCACTGTGATGTTTCAAAGTAGTACCAGAGTTAAGCTTCTGTTTTGCTTTTCACATTTGCTCATACCCACAGGGGAGTGAATATTTACTGTCTTACAATGAAGAGATAATACCTGTCCAGTTGAGTAATAGTTTATAGTTGTATTTACATGACTTTAGTCTAGTGAGGTAGATAACTTCGGGATTCGGGAAAAACAAACAAACAAACAAAAAAACTTCACGTAAGCCCATTGGAAACAAGAAAAAAGAAAAAAAAAAGAAAAGTGAAAAAAGAACTGTGTGTGAAGATGAAGTTCAATTTAAGCTGCAAACATAATAATAGAAAGGATTCAAGATTTGTTTATATTCAATGAGCATCTAGTATACTAATTTGCTTACATGGAATGTCTATCTTTGCTGACTTTCTTTACAAGAGAAAACTATGTTTCTTTAAGTTAATCAAATCAAGTTTTGTTTATGAAACTTCAAAAATTATACTTATTGGTCCATTTAAAATCATTGAATGTTTAAAATGGCTTTACTTATGAAAGATTCTGCTTTTCAGGATTCTCAGTTAATAACTGCAGACTCATTCTTTTGAAGAGATAGATCTGCTAATAACACTTTCGTGGTTCCTTCTTATTTGTAGGGACACATGTCCTGAAATGATCTAAGAGATTTTCCATGCCTTTCTAAAAGCAATATCTTCCTCATATATTATTAGAATATTGAGTGATAGCAGTGCTCTGAAGCATTAACTATCATATTATTCCTAGACTCCGTATTACCTATTTTGGTTCTAGTTATGGGAGCTTTTATAATATGTAATTTATTATATGTTATATAGTTTTCTTATTAAGGAATGTCTGTTTTGATGTAACTATTAATTCTTTCACTCCCAGTTGAATCATATTTAAAGACTCATGTGGCAATGTATTAACTTTCTGTAAAGAGCAGTTTATCAAAAGTTTTATTGACTCTGATATAAAATATAATGGATTAATAAAACAACTTTGCACTGCTTCATAAAATAATTCCACAGTAATTTGTTAATAGTGAAAAGAAAAAGTATGGGCTTTGAGGCAGAAACATTCTTGGTGGAATCATGAACCTGCCACTGTACATGTCACCAGGTTAGAAACAGCATACTGTAGACAGTCAAGTTTTCTGCTTGGTTTTTGGTGAATCTGCCTGCCCTTAAATGAACCTGCTTTCTTTGAGCAGATCATGGGAGCAGATCATCCTGCATAAGACAGAAGGGGGATCACAGCACAAGCTGTATAATTTTCTCAAGGAGATTTTTCTCCTGACACGTTACTTTTGTTTTGCACCCTCTTTGCATTTGGAAATTTCACATTACAGTAAACATAGGGCACTATAAAAGTAATTCACCCTCCATTGAACATTCTTTCCAAGTTAACACCGTGAGCTATAATAAACATAATATTCTTTACCCATCAAAAATAAAACTTAAGGAAGAGTAGCAAATGAATGGAAGCCTGAATGAAAATTCATGGCAAATCCAAGGCAAATGAAGATTCATGATCTTTTGTTCACACAACTTTGATATCTGTCGACAGAGATATATGATACAGAAAGAGAGAAGAGAAATATGAAGAAATTACTGAAAGGGGAAAAATGCAAAAAGAAAAGATCAGAGCACTTTCTCTCTGGGTCACAGGCTAGAGGCAAGCAGCTGGAGCAGTGACCAAGAGAGCTGAGCCCTGGGAGAAAGTGCGGCCATGAATCTGATCTGGTAGCAGGTTTATCCAAGACAAACAGAACAGTCTCAGTCAGAGGCTGGATCCAAAGAACAGTCAAGAGAAAGACAAAGGTCCATACTAAGAAGAAAATCAGACATTAGAGCTAAAAAAGGAGACAAGGTAATTACGGGCTCCAAATGTGGGAAATTTCAGATCAAGTCAGGAAGCAGAATCCAAAGCAGATTGGAAGAAAGGTTCAGAATTGGGTGCCGGAATCCTCCAAGCGAGTGGCGACTGCCTCATGTGGCAGCTTCTTAGAACTAGTCACTCGGTATCTCCTGCCAGTTGACCCTCTAGTCCAGCCACCAGCCGTACTGAATTTCTCTCTACTTTCGAAAGGGCCTCAGCAAGATTGTTGAAATGAAACTGAGAACAGGATAAGCAATATGAGAGGCAAACAATACTAGAGTAATCTGTTAGAGCTTTACATGGCTTTGCGTCTGTGTGGGTAGAACATGACATGATTGGGGAAGCCTGTGTTTACGCAGTGCCCTCAGTTTGTTCTTGAATATCTCCTAATATGAAAAGTCTTCATCCTCCTTCACTGTGAAATTATGGGAACCTAAAACGTGATGTAAAGGAAAGCTGGAATCTGATTTAAAAAAAAAAAAAGAAAAGAAAAAAAGAAAACCAACAAAGGATAATGGATACTATGATACATTGCATGCCAACATCTTTTTGGTAATCGTATTTCATTTCCTGAAGATTTTCATGTGATTGCCCTACAGAGAGGTGAGGGAAAATGGAAAGAAGGCTGACGTTGCATGGGGGAATTTAGGAATAGTAGGAACTAGAGAAGTCTTCTAGTGGTGGATGATAGGGTGAGGAGACTTATATTCAATAGAGGACGCGCGGCACGGCAGGAGGCGAGGACCCTCATGGCAGGAGGCGAGGACGCGCACAGGAGGAGGCGAGGACGCAGCAGGGCAGGAAGCGAGGACACGCACGGCAGGAGGTGAGGACCCTCATGGCAGGAGGCGAGGACGCGCACAGGAGGAGGCGAGGACGCAGCAGGGCAGGAAGCGAGGACACGCACGGCAGGAGGTGAGGACCCTCATGGCAGGAGGCGAGGACGCGCACAGGAGGAGGCGAGGACGCAGCAGGGCAGGAAGCGAGGACACGCACGGCAGGAGGTGAGGACCCTCATGGCAGGAGGCGAGGACGCGCACAGGAGGAGGCGAGGACGCAGCAGGGCAGGAAGCGAGGACACGCACGGCAGGAGGTGAGGACCCTCATGGCAGGAGGCGAGGACGCGCACAGGAGGAGGCGAGGACGCAGCAGGGCAGGAAGCGAGGACACGCACGGCAGGAGGTGAGGACCCTCATGGCAGGAGGCGAGGACGCGCACAGGAGGAGGCGAGGACGCAGCAGGGCAGGAAGCGAGGACACGCACGGCAGGAGGTGAGGACCCTCATGGCAGGAGGCGAGGACGCGCACAGGAGGAGGCGAGGACGCAGCAGGGCAGGAAGCGAGGACACGCACGGCAGGAGGTGAGGACCCTCATGGCAGGAGGCGAGGACGCGCACAGGAGGAGGCGAGGACGCAGCAGGGCAGGAAGCGAGGACACGCACGGCAGGAGGTGAGGACCCTCATGGCAGGAGGCGAGGACGCGCACAGGAGGAGGCGAGGACGCAGCAGGGCAGGAAGCGAGGACACGCACGGCAGGAGGTGAGGACCCTCATGGCAGGAGGCGAGGACGCGCACAGGAGGAGGCGAGGACGCAGCAGGGCAGGAAGCGAGGACACGCACGGCAGGAGGTGAGGACCCTCATGGCAGGAGGCGAGGACGCGCACAGGAGGAGGCGAGGACGCAGCAGGGCAGGAAGCGAGGACACGCACGGCAGGAGGTGAGGACCCTCATGGCAGGAGGCGAGGACGCGCACAGGAGGAGGCGAGGACGCAGCAGGGCAGGAAGCGAGGACACGCACGGCAGGAGGTGAGGACCCTCATGGCAGGAGGCGAGGACGCGCACAGGAGGAGGCGAGGACGCAGCAGGGCAGGAAGCGAGGACACGCATGCCAGGAGGCGAGGACGCGGCTCGGCAGGAGGCGAGGACGCGCACGGGAAAAGGCGAAGACGCGGCAGGGCAGGAGGCGAGGACGCCGCTCGGCAGGAGGCGAGGACGCGGCAGGGCAGGAGGCGAGGACGCGGCAGGGCAGGAGGCGAGGACGCGGCAGGGCAGGAGGCGAGGACGCGGCAGGGCAGGAGGCGAGGACGCGCATGGCAGGAGGCGAGGACGCGCAGGGCAGGGGGTGGGCGGTGACTCCTCCTAGCCTCCTCTGTGCGGAACACCTTTAGCACAGAAGAGGACAGGGGCCAGTGGAAGCTCCCAGATAGGTTCGGAAGCTGTGCGAAGCTCAAGTGTAATGCCCTGCCTCCTCTTTTGTGGCGACCGGAAGCCTTCAGAGAATCTCACGTTTGGCATGGTCCCATGACCACGATGGCGAGAGCTGTCAAAGGAGCAGCTTTCCGGAAAGAGGCTCAGGTAGGTCTGGTAAGTAGCACTGCAGGTGGCTAGTGCCCAGATGCACCATGGGGGAGATGCAGAAATTAGGGAGGGTAGCACACGAGCAGCAGCAGCAGCAGCAGCAAAGCACCAAGCATAGCTCTGGGTCCAAATAAGCCATGATTCAGGGAAAGCAGGCGTGCCGCATAGCCAGAGCCTGTACTGTAAAGGGCTATGTATTTTATTTTTAAAATATCATTTATCATTTATTCTTACCATACCATGGGTCATACGAGATCTTAGTTCCTCGACCAGAGTTTGAACCGGTGCTCCCTGCATTGGGAGTTACTGTTGTTGTTATTTAGCTGCTAAATTGCATCTGACTCTTTTTTATTTTATACACTTTTTTTCTTTTTTAAATATAAATTTATTTATTTTAATTGTAGGTTAATTACTTTACAATATCNTGTAAAGGGCTATGTATTTTATTTTTAAAATATCATTTATCATTTATTCTTACCATACCATGGGTCATACGAGATCTTAGTTCCTCGACCAGAGTTTGAACCGGTGCTCCCTGCATTGGGAGTTACTGTTGTTATTTAGCTGCTAAATTGCATCTGACTCTTTTTTATTTTATACACTTTTTTTAAAAAATATAAATTTATTTATTTTAATTGTAGGTTAATTACTTTACAATATTGTATTGGTTTTGCCATACATCAACATGAATCCACCACAGCTATACACGTGTTCCCCATCCTGAAGCCCCCATCCTCCTCCCTCCCCATACCATCCTTCTGGGTCATCCCAGTGCACCAGCCCCAAGCATCCAGTATCATGCATTGAACCTCACGTGTACCCCAGTGTTCATCACAGCACTGTTTACAATAGCCAGGGCATGGAAGCAACCTAGATGTCCATCAGCAGATGAATGGATAAGAAAGCTGTGGTACATATACATAATGGAGTATTACTCAGCCATTAAAAAGAATACATATGAATCAGTTCTAATGAGGTGGATGAAACTGGAGCCTATTATACAGAGTGAAGTAAGCCAGAAAGAAAAGCACCAATACAGTATACTAGCGTCTGACTCTTTTACAAACCCATGGATGTTGCCCACTAGGCTCCTCTGTTCATTGGCTTCTCCAGGCAAGAATCCTGGAGTTGGTTGCCATTTCCTTCTCCAGGGAATCTTGCCAACCTAGAGACTGAACCCATGTCTCCAGCATTGACAGGTGGATTCTAACCACTGCACCACCAGGGAATCAAACTCTTAATCACTAGACTTCCGGGGAAATCCCAGGACCATTTATTTTAGTGTGGATGCCATCCATAGGCTGCTCTGCCTGGCTCCTCTCGAGAGAGCTGACTAGCACAGGCAACCAACACCTGCAAGGGAGCTCCTCACAGTGTCTTGGGAAGGCAGAAGGGACACAAGCACATTTTTAAGAGGAGAAAAGTAGCCTTAATGTGAACCTTAAGTTACACAGCATTTTCAGAAATGCACATATTGTAAGGCAAACAAGACAGAGTTACCACTAAGCAGCAATTTCCCATGGCGGAGAAATGCATTTATATTTGCTTTTTAAAAAAGCACTTACTTGAGGGCCTAATGAAGCCGTATGTGTAAAATATGCATAAGGAGGACAAGAAAAGAGATTTAAGGTCAAAGCTCAAAATAAAACGTTGTTTGTTTAATAGCTTTTCTGTTATAGTAAGCAGAATCAAACACAAGTTTCTCTCTTCTCTCCCAGGTGTATTTACTAAATACATTTGTCAGAAATTAAAGTTTATGCATCATTTACATTTTCATTTTCATTCTTTTTCTCTCTTTTCTTTTTTGCTTGCCCCCCCCCCCCTTGCCCTCCTCCCACACAAACTCCATCCCTACTCTTCTTTTGGACAATATTAAGATGTCTTAATCTGCGTATTTTTTTTCCACCATATTAACAGCTACAAATGGGGCAAACCTGCTTTTCTAGTGGAATTCAAAACCACTGAAGCATCTGTCCACAACTTGATGCTCAGGAAGAGATTGGCCAGTATGATAAAATAGCAAAACACTAGAATCAGAGATATTGAGACTTGAATACCTCCAACCCCTTGGAAGTGTGTGACTATTTCCCAGTCATTTAAGCCCTCAGCCTCAGTTTTCCCATCTCTAAAGTGGGAGCAATGACAGCACCTTTCTCACAAGACTCTTATTTGTATCATCTTAAATATTCATCTTAAACATGCCTCACTCATACTCAATAGGTAGAAACAAGATGATAATCAAGCACGATGCAGTCACTGGAGCAAACATCAGTTGTATTTAATGGTTGGTTGGATATTGAATCGCAAAGAGACAGATATGGTTTAAGGAATAAAAACAGACCAATCTTAAAACTGTGAGGCACTTTCCCAAAGTAATCTCTGGTGATGCCAGGCTATAAAACCTTGTAACTTATTCAGGGAAAGTCTATGCCAAATTGTTGTGTTTCCCACTGTATTTGCTGTAACTCTTTTCTGCAATTTGCTCTTCATGTCAGTCTGAGGAACAACTTGCTCTATGGTTGGATGTGTGATTATAAGCCCTCCTCCCACACAAACTCCATCCCTACTCTTCTTTTGGACAATATTAAGATGTCTTAATCTGCGTATTTTTTTTCCACCATATTAACAGCTACAAATGGGGCAAACCTGCTTTTCTAGTGGAATTCAAAACCACTGAAGCATCTGTCCACAACTTGATGCTCAGGAAGAGATTGGCCAGTATGATAAAATAGCAAAACACTAGAATCAGAGATATTGAGACTTGAATACCTCCAACCCCTTGGAAGTGTGTGACTATTTCCCAGTCATTTAAGCCCTCAGCCTCAGTTTTCCCATCTCTAAAGTGGGAGCAATGACAGCACCTTTCTCACAAGACTCTTATTTGTATCATCTTAAATATTCATCTTAAACATGCCTCACTCATACTCAATAGGTAGAAACAAGATGATAATCAAGCACGATGCAGTCACTGGAGCAAACATCAGTTGTATTTAATGGTTGGTTGGATATTGAATCGCAAAGAGACAGATATGGTTTAAGGAATAAAAACAGACCAATCTTAAAACTGTGAGGCACTTTCCCAAAGTAATCTCTGGTGATGCCAGGCTATAAAACCTTGTAACTTATTCAGGGAAAGTCTATGCCAAATTGTTGTGTTTCCCACTGTATTTGCTGTAACTCTTTTCTGCAATTTGCTCTTCATGTCAGTCTGAGGAACAACTTGCTCTATGGTTGGATGTGTGATTATATTTTATGAGTGATATTTAGCTGTAGCACTTACATTAGTCAAAAAGTTGTCCTTCAAAACTAAGTTGTTACAATCAAATGAACAGTTCACCTCTAACATCATAGCAGGCCAGAAAACAAAGACACTGGAAAATTAAGGGCCTGGAGTCAATATCTTGACTCAGGGTGTTATGAGATAAGTAAAAGGGTTTCACAATATCCGGGGGGAAAACCGAACAAAAATGTGAGAGGATTTGTGTAGCTAGTAAAACAAACATACCTTCAGGCTTTGTTTTGTTGATTCATTAAAGATGACCAAGATTCAAGGCAGAAATAATTACACAGACAGTAGTTCATAATATTGTAAAGTGCATAGATAGACACAGTAAAGTGCATAAATATCCAGTGTATGCATACTGTCTGCAAAAGAGATATTTGATGAAGCACTTGTATGCAAAATAGTCAAAGAACTCTTAAAACTCAACAAAAAGAAAGCAAACAAACTCAGTTAGAAAGTGGATAAAAGACCTGAATGAAGACTTCATAAAAGAAGATTGTACAAAAGATGGCATATAATCATTTGTCATTAAGGAATTAAAACCGCACTGTGACACCAAGACATTCGGATAGAATGGGTAAAATGTGGAAACTGACCACACCAACTGTTAACTGAGATGTGAAACAATGGGAAACTGCATATATTGCTGGAGGGAATTCAAAATGGCACAGCCACTCTGATAGATAATTTGGCAGTTTCTTACAAAGCTAAATATTGCCTTACTACACAATCTAGTGATTGTAGTTTACAGGTTTACTGAATTTATTTGAAAACTTAATGTCCTCATAAGTACCTGCACGTGAATATTAAAGCAGCTTTATTCATCAAAAACTGATTGCAAACAAGATATCCTTCTCTAAGTGAATGGATAAACAAACAGTTGTTCATCCATACAATGAAATGTTGCTTAATGACAAAAAAAAAAAAAACAACTACCAAGCCATTAAATAGATGAATCATAAATGCATATTAAGTAAAAGAAACTAACCAGAAAACTCTAAAAATGGCGTGATTTTGATTATATGTCATTTCTGAAAAAAGCAAAACTATAGAGGGAGTAAAAAGATCAGTGTTTGCAAGTGGTTTGATTGAGGCCTGGTAGGAAGCTTGAAGAAATGAGGCAGAGGAAATTTTAAATCTGGTGAAACTATTCTTTATGATACTATAACAGTAAATATGACACATTAAGCTCTTATTGAAACTCATAGAAATTTACAGTACAAAGAGTAAATCTTAATGAATGTGTATTGAAAAAAAATCACTCAGGAATTTGAGGGATCCCAAAATAGAATGCAAAGGCAAACATATTAAAAGTACATGTAAGTAACTCATTGTATGGAGTGGAAGGATATGGTACTAACCTAAGTAACTTTGAAAATAAGTGGAGTCTAAAGCTGAAAACAAGAAGAGCTGTATATAAGCACTGTATTCCAGTTAATAAAATCATTCCCTCCTGGGGTACGAATTAATAATTCTGAAAGTAAATTCTATATATGTGTTGTGGGCTTGAACAATTAATAAATGGATGACAGATGGTGGAAGCTAGTTTTCTCTCTATGGAGTGGGAGGTTACAGACAGACAGGGAAGTAAGCAAGACTGATACATAAGTTAGTGGATTAGAACTGGATACATCAGTGTGGACATATGTTTAGCTTAACATAGATACAGCTGGTTACATATAGAAATATTTATTGATATTTATGTACATATCTTTTAGTGTCTAGAAACAATGGAACCCCAGCAGCAATGGGCACACTTAGTGCCAAAACTTTGGTTTCTAATATCATTGTCTAATAAAATGAACCAGAATTTCTTGGAAAAATGGAAGATACTAAGACTGGGGCAAAAAAATATACATGATGAGCCTCCAACAGCTTTTATTGTTGGAAAATAAGAAAGTACTTAAATAAACAAACAAAATGCAAAACCACCCAATCAACCAAAAAAGCAAACAAATGAAAAAAGCACAGTGATAAGGATATATTAAAGTAATACAGGGACCAGCTGAAAGTGCTGCAGCCAACCTGGAAGACTTGGAGCAAGAAAGTAAATAAGTTAGAACTGGATTGTAACCTAGTGAAACAAATAAATCCATACTGACATAAATAAATGATTACGTCAATAAGTAGACAAGAACAGCAAGCCTCTTACGCAGAGAATCTCCAATAGTTTATGTAAATATCCACTCATCAGGAGCTGGAGCTTAAATCCTGACTCCTAAGTGTGGCCTTTCTTCCAAACAGTAAGGAGAGGAGGGGGAAAAAAAGGGTAACTTCACAGTGTCTACATCTGACAAACATCTACATCTACAATGTCTACCTATACAAAGGAACATTGCCCCCAGAAAGCTGATCAAGGTTAACTACAATTGAATGTCATGTTAATATGAGATGAGAATAGATTTACCTCTGTGATCTTTCTTTCCCAAATATATTACACCAGTCTAGTCATTAGAAAACGTTAAATTCCGATTAAGGGACACTCTATAAATTGAAGTGAAGTGAAGTCGCTCACTCGTGTCCGACTCTTTGTGACCCCATCGACCCTATGAAAGCCCTATCAGGCTTCTCTGTGCATGGGATTTTCCAGGCAAGAGTACCGGAGTGGGTTGCCATTTCCTTCTCCAGAGGATCTTCCCGACCCAGGGATCAAACCCGGGTCTCCCGCATGGCAGGCAGCTGCTTTACCCTTTGAGCCACCAGGAAAGCTTGACCAATATTTCCCTAAATTGTCAAGATCATAAAAAATTCTGAGAAACTGTTACAACCAAGATGAGCTTAAGGAGACATGACTCTTGAATGTAATGTGGGGTCCTGGGTGGGACTCTGGAGCAGAGAAAGGATATAGAGAAAAACTGAAAAATAAAAAAAAAGAATAAAATATCAACCATAGTTCATAATAATCTATCAACATTGGTTTTCAAACTATGAAAAGTATATCATAATAACGTAAGATGTTAACAACAGATGACAGTAACTCTACTATCTTACATTTTTATGTAAATCTAACATTTAAAAAATCTGTTAAAAATTCTAATTCTAATATGTTATCCGTTGATGGTTTCTGGCTCTCTGTATACACAATAATGCTCACAATAAATAACAGTAATTTTATTTCTTCACTTATATTTTTTATTCTTTTTATTTGCTTATTATCAAGGACGTCCAGGACAATTTTAAATGAAGCAGGACTTTTCAATCCCACTGGGAATGTTTTCAACATTTCACATAAATAACATTTCAACATTTCACTTAAATATTACTATATTTAAGGTACATTGTGATTTGTTCAAATTTTCTGTTAAGTGAGAGTTGAAGAAGTTTTGGTGGTAGGGAACGATAATCAAAGTTACCATCTTTGACTCAATACTGGGTAAGGACACCATACCAGACCCTTTACCTAGGTCTTTCTGNACTATATTTAAGGTACATTGTGATTTGTTCAAATTTTCTGTTAAGTGAGAGTTGAAGAAGTTTTGGTGGGAGGGAACGATAATCAAAGTTACCATCTTTGACTTAATACTGGGTAAGGACACAATACCAGACCCTTTACCTAGGTCTTTCTGAATCCGCACAATCACAAGGCAAGAAATTTTACAAATGTTTAACCAGTAAAGTAGGTCTCAGAGGGGCTAAGCAGTTTGCTTCGTGTCACAAAACTTGTCTAGCAGAGATAAATTCCATCCAAAAGAGCCCATGCTTGTAACGAGGGATTGAAAGGAAGTTAAAAAGTCTAGAGGCACTTACTTGTCAAAGAAGGCAGTTTAAGAGTTTGAAAATGAAGGCACGGAAGGAAATTGAGACTGAGTCTGGACTCTGAAGAGGACCTGAGAAGGAGTCCACAGGGAGGGAGCTGGTGACACAAAAGGGCTTTTTAAGGAACAATTTGTGGATGTGACATCACAGATCAGAACTAAGAGCTAGCGGGCAGAAAACGAAACGGCGGAACTACCAGAATCAGAATTGGAAAACAGCACTGGGGGCTCAGGTGTGGCCCACCTGCCCTGGCCCCTCACATACGCAGACCTGTGGCTGCAAATACAGTCAAGAAGGAAATGACTGCGCAGTCAGTCACACTTGGTTTCCAGATCTCCAGCACCTAAGGCTATGTGGTTATGCGAACAATTTACTCTCTCTGAGTCTCAGTTACCTGATTTGCATAAGGGAGAAAAACCGTTATGGGAACCTCCCAGTGTTATTGAAAGGGTTAAATAAGGTCCTGTGTGTGTAATGTACTTGGCAACGGCAGAGGAGTGAGTAATGGAAGAGATTCAGGAATTCTGATGGAGAGAGGTCTTCTGAGGAAGGGGAACTGGGATGTGTATGGAGCAATCTTTTTCAGTGTTGGCCGCACATTGGAACCACAAGGGGGGCTTTAGAGAAAAAGCTGATGCCTAGCTCCAGCCCTCAGGGGTTGTTCTGATGTGGCTGGATTGAAGAGCAGGCTGGCTATAGAGAAACACTTTATTCCCATTTCACTTTCTTCTGCCTCTTCTATTCCACCTCCTCATAAAGTCAGCTCCAATTCGTGCTTGTGGCTCTCTCCTTCTCATTCCTACTCAGCCAGGTGATGCCAGGTAACTCAGATATGGCCAATCAGAATCTCGTCTTCCTCTGTCACGGGTAGATATTCAACCTTGTCAGGCAAATGAGACATTATGAGACTCACTGAAGCCTTTGAAAGACAGATAGTCTCACTCAGGGATCCCCAACCTCCAGGATCTAGTGCCTGATGATATGAGGTGGAGATGATGTAATAACAATAGAAATAAAGTGCACAATGAAGGCAAGATGCTTGAATCATCCTGAATCCATCTCCCGCCCCCTGGTCCACGGAAAAACTGTCCCTGGTGTCGAAAAGGTTGGGGACACCTTGCTGGATTTGAAGCTGAGAGCTGTCAAGTTTGGTAGGTACAGCGATTGCTTTTCCACCCTGAGTTAGAAGCGAAGAGGTGAAGAGAAACCTAGTTCGGAACTGCCAGGCCTGTGGCTACTCTTAACTCCTGTGTGTGTGTGTGTGTGTGTGTGTGTGTGTGTGTGTGTGTGAGTCGCTCAGTTATGTCCGGCTTTTTGTGACTCCGTGGGCTGTAGCCCACCAGGCTCCTCTGTCCTTGGAATTATCCAGTCAAGAATACTGGAGTGGGTTGCCGTTACCTTCTCCAACTCTAACGCCTACACTTTAATAATAAGAAAAAAAATTGGAGTAAAATTGCTTTACAGTTTTGTTGGTTTCTGCTGTGAAATGAAGTGACTCAACTGTATGCACGCATATACCCCTCCCTCTTGGACTTCCCTCCCACCCCCATCCCACCTCTCTAGGTCATCACAGAGCACGGAGCTCCCTGTATTATATGGAAGATTCCCATTAGCTGTCTATTTTACACACGGTAGTGTATATATGTCAATCCCAATCTCCCAATTCAGAATTGTGTTAGTATTTTTCCTTCTTTGCTTTGAATAAAGGATTTTTTTTTTTTTTTTTTACTTTAGGGAGAAAAAAGGAGACTTCACTCTTGACTCATATATCCCTTTCCTTTCTATTCCCAAATCTCCACATTCTTTACCTACAGGTGAGCCTGGCTGTGATTCCTTGTAATAATGCTGCTCAAATAATTTAGCAAGCATTTTCTTTAAAGGACTACTCTGGGTTAAGCATGAAATTTAATTAACTCATTAAAATCTAAAATGCGTTCTCTCTAGGCTGCTGGCTGCAAACCTGAAGCCTGGGTAATGAAGCCACTCCAATATATCTCCACTCTCCTCCCTTTCGGGTTATATTGGAAAAATCAGATTTTTGAATCTGAAGTGGGAGCTTCAGCAAAATTTATATTTCATATAAGAAAGGTGCCTTAAATGTAAGTTCGCTGTCTGGGTGGTTC
Source organism: Oreotragus oreotragus (assembly GCA_006410675.1). NCBI lineage: Eukaryota > Metazoa > Chordata > Mammalia > Artiodactyla > Bovidae > Oreotragus > Oreotragus oreotragus. Next base: position 206,061 of record SJYX01009778.1, read on the forward strand.
TGAAACATTTAGTTTCTATCTGATCTTTAGCCACAGTAGTAGGAGAATAGCTTGGCTAATGCTTCTCAGCACATTCTCTCAAGGGCAAGGCTTCACACCTTGAGTTTTTCTCAGGTCTGATGACTAAGTCTCCCACTTCATTTATTACTCAGGCACTATCTGTTCTTTGGAGGCAGCGTAGAATAGAAAGAGAACTGTCGGTAGGGAGGACTTGGGTGGTGCGTGTGTGTCTCTTCCCCGAAGCTGTATTTTGTCACATAAACCTAGAGCTTCTCAGTGTCGAACTGCAAAAGATAAGGGAGGGCACCAGGAATGGTCAGAGGCCCCAAGAGTGCACTTCAGCTCTGCCCACTAGTACTCATGGAAAGGGATGTCAGCTCTGTCCTGCTCTAAATTCACAGGGAAACAATGCTTTTTCATTTGCAATGGCAATTGCAGATTTTGTTGGAAAAATTAGCCACTAGAGGGTCCCTCTGTTCAAAGTCATGGCATATGATGTTGAAGGATTTGCAAACAGGAAAAAAAAAAAAAAGAGAGAGAGAGAGAGAGGGAGGGAAGGGAGAGAACTGAAAATAAGAATAAAAATGAAACAGAACTCATAAGGTAGTGGGATTCCTTCAGCTCATTGCCATCCTCCTCATTCTACTACAAGCTGTCGGTCTTGTACCTTAAATAAATTTGCTCCTTTTTGAAGAAGGAAATGATCTTGCTTCAAAATGCACTATAAAGTATAGATAATTATTGATTCTTACTGGTTCATGTACTTAACATCAGAGCTAAAGATTTCTTGAGGGCACAACCTTTAAAACCATCTCCACCCCCCATGGGATAGCTAAATAGCTAAATTGAAAATTGAAAAAAAAAAGCTAAATTAAAAAAATGTGCAAATATTGTTTTATTAAAAAAATGTATTTTGTTTTTCAGATGACCAGAAGATATTTCTCATAAATATTTGTTTTTTGTCCACAGTTTCCACCTCACAGCTCCCCACATCCCTAGGGACACCCTAAGTGATGAGAGCCTTCGAGGTGTCTTTTTGGTAGGTTAATGAGGTGACTTCAGGACCTCACCTGAGAAGAGGGGTGGTTACCTGGAGACCTAACCATGTGATTAGAGCATTGTGACTTTCAGTACCACCCACCTGACCTCTGAGGAAGAGCAAGGGGCTGGAGCTTGAACCAGTTGTCAGTGACCAAGAATGCAGTCAATCATGCTGGAGTAATGAAGCCTCCATAAAAACTCTAAAGGCTCCAGGCTGGTGACCCTGTAGAGGTGTTGGACGGGTGATGCCCTCAGAGGACTGGAAAGGCCTGCACCCCTGCCCATTCCTGGCCCTCCACATCTCTCCCATCTGGGTGCTCTAGAGTTACCTCCTTCTATCCTAAACCTGTGATCTAGTAAGCTTTGTTTTCCTCAAAGTTCTGTGAGCTACTCTAGCAAATTAATTGAACCCAAGGAGGAGTCCTGGAAACCTCCAATTTACAGCCAATTGATCAGAAGCACAGGTAGTAAGTAACAGAGGAAAACTGGTTTTGACCTGAGGTGTTAGGGTTTGGTTCAGTTCAGTTCAGTTGCTCAGTCATGTCTGACTCTTTGTGACCCCTTGAACCACAGCACGCCAGGCCTCCCTGTCCATTACCAACTCCTGGAGTCCATCTAAACCCATGTCCATTGAGTTGGTGATGCCATCCAGCCTCTGACATCCCCTTCTTCTCCTGCCCTCAATATTTCCCAGCATCAGGGTCTTTTCAAATGAGTCAGCTCTTTGCATAAGGTGGCCAAAGTACTGGAGTTTCAGCTTTAGCATCAGTCCTTCCAATGAACACCCAGGATTGATCTTTGGAATGGACTGGTTGGATCTCCTTGCAGTCCCAGGGACTCTCAAGAGTCTTCTCCAACACCACAGTTCAAAAACATCAATTCTTTGGCTCTTAGCTTTCTTTATATTCCAACTCTCACATCCATACATGACCACTGAAAAAACCTTAGCCTTGACCAGACGGACCTTTGTAGACAAAGTATTGTCTCTGCTTTTTAATATGCTGTCTAGGTTGGTCATAACTTTCCTTCCAAGGAGTAAGCATCTTTTAATTTCATGGCTGCAGTCACCATCTGCAGTGATTTTGAAGCCCCCCAAAATAAAGTCTNGGATTCTAGGCTGGAGGCAGGTCTCAGCCCCCACTGGCTGCAGTGGTAGAGAGGACGGGCCTGCTGGGGAGGAGGCGCAACAGGTGACATCCCAGGCCCACAGAGGGTGGACAGGAAGCTTGTGGAGGGGCCAGGGAGGGAGCAGGACACCCAGGAAGGCTTCCTGCCGAGGAAGTGGGGGCAGGAGAGTGTGAGGGGCCACGGCCAACTGCAGAGGCAGGCCAAACGGGGACTGAGGGGAGTCGGCAGCAAAGAGGCTCCTGAGGACCGTTGTGACTGGGACAGTGTGGACAGGAGACCCTCTCGAGAATTTTGCTTATGAAGGGAAGGGGAGAGAAAAGCTGCTGGAGAGTAGAGATGGGGGCAAGGGGAGGTGTCCTTTCTCCCTTCCTCCTTCCTTCTTCCCACATAAGACAGGTGTGTGTGTGTGTGTGTGAGTCGCTCAGTTATGTCCGGCTTTTTGTGACTCCGTGGGCTGTAGCCCACCAGGCTCCTCTGTCCTTGGAATTATCCAGTCAAGAATACTGGAGTGGGTTGCCGTTACCTTCTCCAACTCTAACGCCTACACTTTAATAATAAGAAAAAAAATTGGAGTAAAATTGCTTTACAGTTTTGTTGGTTTCTGCTGTGAAATGAAGTGACTCAACTGTATGCACGCATATACCCCTCCCTCTTGGACTTCCCTCCCACCCCCATCCCACCTCTCTAGGTCATCACAGAGCACGGAGCTCCCTGTATTATATGGAAGATTCCCATTAGCTGTCTATTTTACACACGGTAGTGTATATATGTCAATCCCAATCTCCCAATTCAGAATTGTGTTAGTATTTTTCCTTCTTTGCTTTGAATAAAGGATTTTTTTTTTTTTTTTTTACTTTAGGGAGAAAAAAGGAGACTTCACTCTTGACTCATATATCCCTTTCCTTTCTATTCCCAAATCTCCACATTCTTTACCTACAGGTGAGCCTGGCTATGATTCCTTGTAATAATGCTGCTCAAATAATTTAGCAAGCATTTTCTTTAAAGGACTACTCTGGGTTAAGCATGAAATTTAATTAACTCATTAAAATCTAAAATGCGTTCTCTCTAGGCTGCTGGCTGCAAACCTGAAGCCTGGGTAATGAAGCCACTCCAATATATCTCCACTCTCCTCCCTTTCGGGTTATATTGGAAAAATCAGATTTTTGAATCTGAAGTGGGAGCTTCAGCAAAATTTATATTTCATATAAGAAAGGTGCCTTAAATGTAAGTTCGCTGTCTGGGTGGTTCTGAAACATTTAGTTTCTATCTGATCTTTAGCCACAGTAGTAGGAAAATAGCTTGGCTAATGCTTCTCAGCACATTCTCTCAAGGGCAAGGCTTCACACCTTGAGTTTTTCTCAGGTCTGATGACTAAGTCTCCCACTTCATTTATTACTCAGGCACTATCTGTTCTTTGGAGGCAGCGTAGAATAGAAAGAGAACCGTCGGTAGGGAGGACTTGGGTGGTGCGTGTGTGTCTCTTCCCCGAAGCTGTATTTTGTCACATAAACCTAGAGCTTCTCAGTGTCGAACTGCAAAAGATAAGGGAGGGCACCAGGAATGGTCAGAGGCCCCAAGAGTGCACTTCAGCTCTGCCCACTAGTACTCATGGAAAGGGATGTCAGCTCTGTCCTGCTCTAAATTCACAGGGAAACAATGCTTTTTCATTTGCAATGGCAATTGCAGATTTTGTTGGAAAAATTAGCCACTAGAGGGTCCCTCTGTTCAAAGTCATGGCATATGATGTTGAAGGATTTGCAAACAGGAAAAAAAAAAAAAAGAGAGAGAGAGAGAGAGGGAGGGAAGGGAGAGAACTGAAAATAAGAATAAAAATGAAACAGAACTCATAAGGTAGTGGGATTCCTTCAGCTCATTGCCATCCTCCTCATTCTACTACAAGCTGTCGGTCTTGTACCTTAAATAAATTTGCTCCTTTTTGAAGAAGGAAATGATCTTGCTTCAAAATGCACTATAAAGTATAGATAATTATTGATTCTTACTGGTTCATGTACTTAACATCAGAGCTAAAGATTTCTTGAGGGCACAACCTTTAAAACCATCTCCACCCCCCATGGGATAGCTAAATAGCTAAATTGAAAATTGAAAAAAAAAAGCTAAATTAAAAAAATGTGCAAATATTGTTTTATTAAAAAAATGTATTTTGTTTTTCAGATGACCAGAAGATATTTCTCATAAATATTTGTTTTTTGTCCACAGTTTCCACCTCACAGCTCCCCACATCCCTAGGGACACCCTAAGTGATGAGAGCCTTCGAGGTGTCTTTTTGGTAGGTTAATGAGGTGACTTCAGGACCTCACCTGAGAAGAGGGGTGGTTACCTGGAGACCTAACCATGTGATTAGAGCATTGTGACTTTCAGTACCACCCACCTGACCTCTGAGGAAGAGCAAGGGGCTGGAGCTTGAACCAGTTGTCAGTGACCAAGAATGCAGTCAATCATGCTGGAGTAATGAAGCCTCCATAAAAACTCTAAAGGCTCCAGGCTGGTGACCCTGTAGAGGTGTTGGACGGGTGATGCCCTCAGAGGACTGGAAAGGCCTGCACCCCTGCCCATTCCTGGCCCTCCACATCTCTCCCATCTGGGTGCTCTAGAGTTACCTCCTTCTATCCTAAACCTGTGATCTAGTAAGCTTTGTTTTCCTCAAAGTTCTGTGAGCTACTCTAGCAAATTAATTGAACCCAAGGAGGAGTCCTGGAAACCTCCAATTTACAGCCAATTGATCAGAAGCACAGGTAGTAAGTAACAGAGGAAAACTGGTTTTGACCTGAGGTGTTAGGGTTTGGTTCAGTTCAGTTCAGTTGCTCAGTCATGTCTGACTCTTTGTGACCCCTTGAACCACAGCACGCCAGGCCTCCCTGTCCATTACCAACTCCTGGAGTCCATCTAAACCCATGTCCATTGAGTTGGTGATGCCATCCAGCCTCTGACATCCCCTTCTTCTCCTGCCCTCAATATTTCCCAGCATCAGGGTCTTTTCAAATGAGTCAGCTCTTTGCATAAGGTGGCCAAAGTACTGGAGTTTCAGCTTTAGCATCAGTCCTTCCAATGAACACCCAGGATTGATCTTTAGAATGGACTGGTTGGATCTCCTTGCAGTCCCAGGGACTCTCAAGAGTCTTCTCCAATGCCACAGTTCAAAAACATCAATTCTTTGGCTCT